>JBAMMX010000009.1:11212955-11812955 GCA_037126225.1 Dillenia turbinata
GGTCGGAAATCGAATCCCGTCCGATCCTTGGGTCCTGGCTCGCTGACACCGTGTCCGGTCGTAACCGACCCGGACGACCCGTCCCTCACGCCTCCACTTCCGCGCTGAATGGCACGCTCCCAGCCCCCCGTTGTTTCACTCGCTTCCTCGCTGCAGCTTAGCGCCCGCGGTCCTTACCCCTTCTCTCTCGCCCGAGTGAAAGCTCAGAACCGGTTCGACCCGCTTGCCGTGAATACCCATTTTCGCACCATTTTGACCGATTTTTATATAATCTCTAATTCCATTTATTCCAAGCATCCTTGACTCGATTTTCTACAATTATTGCGACTTAAATCTCACATATTGATCCAAAAATCCGACCTCCGTCATAATTTGAAACCCAATTTTCAGCCACAATCATATGCAATATATATACCAAATTCAAGAGTATGAAGCAAGGATTACAGATCTATAAATTTCATGCTTTGATTTACCCTAAAACTCGACAAATCTAAGGTTGAAGGGTTGTCACTATTCATGGCCGAAAGTTTCCCAACCGGAGTTTTCTTCACCAAAACGTACTAAAATTACGAAAAAATCATTTTCGTGCAAAGGATTATGGGTAACACAGTGGAGTTCTCGATTCACGAAACTCATCCGTAATCCAAATCCCAAATTTTAAACTCCAATATTTTTTATACCCAAAAATAACCCAAAATTATTTTTAATCCAACGTACACTTCCGATACCAATGTTGAATTAATTGATTCAACATGCAGCTGAAGCATTCATAAATAATTTTCGAAAAATAAATATTTAGGTATAGATATAAATAATCGAATATGCAAGCCCAAAATAACGACCGTTCCTGACGGATCTCGTATCGGATGGTGATCACGATGTTAATCGAACTACCACCGCAATCGTCACAACGCCGCAACCTCAGTCCGGCTAACATCATCGCGGGCTCTTAAAAATTCCCTACGCTGAATTTTCTCTCATACCCTCTATATTCTCTCTCTAGAGAATGATGTTTTCTCTCAAGCTTTCATCCATGGCTTCTCAAAATCTCATGCATAATCAAAGGAGTTGTTAATCTCCTTCCACAGAGAGAAGGAGATGTAAGTCTCCATCCACCAATGTGATCCACCAAATTTGGAGATAATCATGGGAAGTTGAGTAACAGGGGTTAGTGAGTTACCCTACTAACCCTATTACAAATGTCTAAAATGCCCCTCATGGGCATTCTAAACTAATAGTTTTGAAACCTAAATCAGATCGGTTAGTCTGATCAAAAACCAATGGCTGGCCGGGTTACCTAACAAAACTAGACCACAAGAAAACTGGTTAAAATCCGAGTTGAATCGAAACCGGCTTGAACTAGTCAACCCGCTCTTTTTCCTTTTTGCTAAGAAAATAAAAAAATCGCATGCGTTGAGGTTCCAACCGAGGCCGGGCCATGCCCAAGTGACCTCAGACCACCAAACAATGTTATCTTTTTCTACCTTTCTTTTTCTTTTTCTTTTTCTTTTTCTTTTTCTTTTTCTTTTTTTCTTGGGAGAAAATTCAAAAACCTGAACTTATATATTTTCCATTTTTTAAATTTATTAATTTCATAATAAGTTTTATTAATGTTATATATTTTGAATATAACTTGTTAAAAATTTATAATTAAATGTATATACTTTTTAGATTATTAATATAGTATAAATTAAATTTACTTATGATGTCATGATAAAGTCATCCGTTTTTTCATTTAATCCGATTGATCTAATCTGACCTATCGATCCCTTGATACTTACTGATTCATACTCACTTGATTTCAAAACACTACATCGGGAGCTATTCATACCCAATACCAAGTCGCATCTTCTCATTTTACATTTATAGTAATAATCTTTGAGAATTTATTTTTATCCGCCAAGAATGATGGTTACGCCATGAACGGCTGTGTGTCTCTCTTATAAATTCTCCTACTAACGCCTCTTGTCTAAAAATGTTCTAAATGGATTCGTCACAGATATGACCAGATCCGCAAGTGGCTCCCTGCTCAAAGGTTAGTAATTTTGTGCTTAGTGTTTTGGTGCATATCATCTCCTCAATCACTATCAAGACCCATAACAATCCATTTACAATATCAAACCATATATTTTATATATATATATTTTTATATCTATCAATCATACTCCGGACTTGGCTTTATGGTTCTTGGTCACTTTTCTTCCTTAAGTTGCTTCGACCACGATGTTTTCCCCCTCTCTCTCTCTCTCTCTCTCTCTCTCAGCTTATTAATTTGTTTTTGGTTATTGTTTTCCATTGTGTGATTCGCCAGGCTTCACAAGAAACTGATGTCTTGACACCGCTAGATGTGTGTTTTACCTCCACAGATCGACTTGTAACTCAAACGTGTACCTAATGAGGAGGTTTGAAACCCATAAAACCATCAGAGAGTGTTTCGACAGGGAGACTCCGACGTTCAAGTCAGAAAGAATGATTTTAAAAAGATAAACGTATCAAGAAGAAAGGAAGAAGGATTTTCCTGTGACCTTTGTATGTCTTGTGTCGAAGTTAGAGGACTTAACTGCCTAGGTGCATCGAGAGCTTTTATATAACGCTCCTATTAGAGTCATGTGATCATGGGACGTTGCAAGTTTAGTTTCCTTATAGGATGATCGAGGATTCTGAACGTAAAAATTTGAGATTGTTATCATTTAGATAGTTGAATTATACGGAAAAATTATTTTCCTTATCGATTAGATTATCATAGTTTCCTTCCTTATATGAGAGATAAGTTTTGTGATGGAATAGAAAAACATAATTAAGGTGAGATTCACCGAGTATTACCGATCGGGAGGAGGAGTGTTCGGGGCTTGTGGTAGTCACCGGTCGGTCGAGAGAAGAGCAGTATTCGGTTCTATTGAATGCTTTTATAGATTGGACTGTGTAAATCTCATCGGGAGCTAGACGATTAGTGAGTAGGATTCTACAGAGTTAAACTCCTTTGAATAGTCAAGGCGACTGAAATCCATTCGGGGAGATAGATTCCATCAGTAAAGCGGCGCGATATAAGCCCATTTACGTGTGAGTGGATTTGACACATTGGATCACGGTCTTTATGCCGCTGTTGGACGGGGTTCATTCCATGTAATGAACCTTTATTAAGAGGGTCTCATCAGACATTAAAAATATTCTGGAAACAGTCGAGAGTAATGAAATTTTAAAATTTTAGAATTTTATCTTTTTTTTAATAAAATATTTTATGTTGCACGTTGATGGTTTTAAAGATTTTTTTTTTTTGCTTGAATGCGTGGGATAGCTTAATTACCATCTTGTTTTTTTTTTTTTTGACAAAAAATAAATACATATACGTTAAGGAAATTATTGTGAACCCTAATATTTTGATAATAACAAAACCTTTATATGTGTTACTAACATTTTATTAAGTGCGTAGACATTTAGAATATATAATGTAAGGTTATATATATAAATCTGTATATCTGGTTAGAAAATTCTGTCACAGAAGCAGGATAGAAGCAAAGTTAGGTAGAAACAGTATAATCGGTAGAAGTAGTAGAGTTTTAGACAAATTTAACTTCTACGATTTCTGCTGTGAGTTTATCCTTCTTTCAAACCCTAACTCAACATGTTAAATTCAGTTTGGGCACTGTACTTAACTATGAAGCCTATCCAAATGAGTGTTTCCAATTCAATCTTAAATCAGACTTTTACTATAGGTAAAATCAAATTTAGAATTTGAATTTAACTCTTGTTGAAATTCTGACAGAATTTTAGGAAGCTTATGGTCCTATATATTTTCTCCAACTTCCAAAATTTTTGAAATTCAACTTTCTCCACATACTAAGGTATTTGTTGGTCTTTAATTCAAAGAAGATGCAAAGAAATGTGGTTTTGAAATCTGAACAGAAGACTGATTTTTAGGATCTGGAAAATCTGTCAAGTGTAGGTTCTGAAGCACTATTGAGTAGTTGAAATCAATTCGGTAGAGCAGTCTTTTGAAGAAGAACTTGTGTGGTATTTGAAGAGCTATATTCAGACTTTATTGAGAGACTTTTACAGACTTCATTCGAGACTTGTGTTGAGAGAAATCAGAACCCAAAAACAGCTACTCGATCATTCCTTCTGCTGTATTTTTCTGTTGCCAACTGGTTTATACATTTCTATATTTTCTGAGATCTTTTTTGTATAGTCTCACAAGTCTAGGGAGAGTGTGAAGAACATTCTCAAGGGTTGATAGGCTAATTGTGAGAGAGTTAGACTTGGGTAAGTGTTGGACTAAGATATCTTCAAGAAGGAAGATACAGGTTGTCAACATTGAAGCCATGTACATATAACTCTCTTTGTGCATAGTGAAAACTAGCTATTGCTGGACTCTGGCTTGCTAAGCTGGAAAAGTGGACGTAGGTATAAGGCTGAACCAAACCAATTCAATCCCCCTTCTTGGTTTCATTAGGAGCAACAAGTGATATCAGAGCGAGTGCTCGACTCCACAAAAGTGCTGACTTTTGAGGCAAAGATCTAATGGCATCACATTTAAATTTTGGCTAATCTACCAATAGAACTCCTTATTTTGATGGAGTAAATTTTTCTCATTGGAAGTGTAGGATAGAGACTTTATTAAAGCCACGGATTATGATACTTGGGAGGTTATTTTCTCTGGAGATTTAAATGTTAAACCACTAATCATAATAGAGGATGATAAGAGAAAAATATCAATAAACTTTAGGGCAAAGCATTTAATTTTATGTGCTATTTCTCCTATGGATTCTAATCTTGTTTCTTCTTGTCCCACAGCCAAAGAGATATGGGACAAACTTTGTGTCACTCACAAAGGCACTAGGACTGTAAAAGATACCAGGATTAACCTTTTTGATGCAGGAATATGAGTTATTCAATTTTCAGAATGGAGAACAAGTAAAGGACATGTTCAATCGACTCACATCCAGTACAAATAAACTAGAGTCTTTTGGAAAAGGATTTTCGACCAGATCTGGTTAGGAAAGTTCCGAGAATTCTTCCTAGAACTTGGGATGCAAAAAAAGATAGCAATTGAGAAGCTCAAAACCTGTCTAGGTTGTCCCTAAATGAACTAAGAGGGAAACTCATGGCTTATGAAACTGAAATACACTTTTCTACCGAAAATGATGGGAAGAAAAAGTCCATTACACTTGTGACAAAGAATAAACAGCAATCTGATAATGAAGACAACAGTGAAGATGAATTGACCTTGTTGTCAAGAAAGTCCGTCTCGTATCCTTAAAAAGAGAGGTAAAAAAGTTCAATAAATTTAAGAATACTAATATTTTTTAAAAGTCAAAAAATGATACAGGAAAAATAAGCAAATTGAAGGAAAAAAATGGTATGTTATGAATGTAAATAAACTGGACATATAAAATATGAATGTCCAATTCTTGCAAAAAAGATGAATAAATTTCAGAAAAAAGAAAAATTAATGATAGCTACATGGAGTGACTTGGATGAATCAAGTTCTAAATTAGATTCTGAAGATTCAAAAGGACAGGATGAAACAAATTTATGTCTAATGACAGATTCTCAGGTAAATTCTGACTCTGAATGTTGTGATGATTTTAATCTTGATGATGACTATGTGTTAAGGTTGATTTCTAAGTTTAAATTTAAGATACTAGAATTAGAACATGGAAAAGATCTTCTAAAACAAACAAACAAGGTGCTGAATTCTGAAAATGAAAGTCTAAAATCTAAAATAGAAGAGATGCAATCTAAAATGAAAGTCTGAAATCTGAAATAGAAGAGATGCATTCTGACAATGAAAGTCTGAAGTCTGAAATAGAAGAGATGAATACTGAAAATAAAACTATAAAATTGAAAAATTCTACAATGAATGATAAAGTATATTTGTTGAAAAGTAGAATAGATAAGCTGTCCATGTCCATTAAAAATACATTTCAAAAGTTCAATGAAAGTGATAAAAAACTAACTAGACTTCTTACAATTCAAAAACATGACTCTTCTAAGAGTGGTCTAAGGTACAACTCTTAAAATATATCTCAATTACAAGTCGATAAAACGTATTTGTTAGTGTAAAACAAAATAGTAAAAGAAAGTTTCGGACTACAGAAATTAGAGGTAGAAGCAATATTCATAAGCACATTGTATAGGGATAGAAGAAGTTATTATCTTGCAAATTTTAATGGAAATTTCAGAAACTCTATAGCACATAAACAATCTGATTTTTTCATAAGTTTAATACAAATATTTGAATAATTTTCAAAAAAAGAAAAATACTTTTTTATATTATTATTGTCATAAAATTGGATATGTTGCTAAATTTTGTTATCTGAACAAATTTAATAACAAACAAAAAAAAATTATTTCTAGGGGATCTAAATTAATTTGGATTTTAAAAAATAGATGATCTTTTGAATGGATATATATATAAAAAAATAATACAAGAACTCCTCCATGAACATGATAAAAATAAAAGATGGAAATTGAAAATAAGTTTAGGAAAGAAGTCATTAGAAACTGAAAATTTTCACCTTGTTACTCATGAGATAATGTGACTGATGATATAGATAAAATCATAAAAATTAGGTTAAAAATTAATTTAAATTATTGTTTAACATAAGCCTAAAAGTATAGAAAATTATGTATCAATAGGAAATTATTGTGTTTAAATCCTATTTCTGAAAATGATAAGAACTTTTATAATTTGTATTTAATATTTTGAATTTCTTAAAATATTGAAATTATTTTGATAATTTTAAAAATATTTAGTGCTGAATTTATTATATTTATGAACTTTTGTGTGTTCTTTTGTTGATTAAAAAATAATAATAATAAATGAATATCTAATTAAGGGGGTGAATGCACATACATTGCATTTTTGATAATAACAAAAAGAATGAAAAAAAATGAATGAATTTAAATTTTCTTATTTTTGATCAAACAAAAAGGAGGAGATATATATATAAAAAATTGAAAAATTATGCACATATTAAGGTGGAGATAACAAAATATTCATATGTACATAAATATAGATGGAGCATGATTTTGAGTATTCATGAGCAAATTCTTTCAATTTTTTTCATGGTTTTGTTCTCATCAAAAATGGAGAGATTGTTAAGCAAAATTGTTGTGAACCCTAATGTTTTGATGATAACAAAATCTTTATATGTGTTACTAATATTTTATTAAGTGTGCAGATATTTAGAATATGTAATGTAAGGTTATATATATAAATCTGTACATCTGGTTAGAAAATTTTGTCACAACAGCAGGATAGAAGTAAAACTGGGTAGAAACAGTATAATGGGTAGAAGCAGTAGAGTTTCAAACAAGTTTAACTTCTACAATTTCTGCTGTGAGTTTATCCTTCTTTCAAACCCTAACTCAGCATGTTAAGTTCAGTTTGGGAGTTGTACTTAACTATGAAGTCTATCCAAATCAGTGATTCCAATTCAACCTCAGATCAGACTTTTACTGTGGGTAAAATCAAATTCAGAATCTGAATTTAGCTCTTGCTGAAATTCTGACAGAATTTTAGGAAGCTTATGGTCCTATATATTTTCTCTAACTTTCAAGATATTTGAAATTCAACTTTCTCCACATCCTAAGGCATTTGTTGGTCTTTAATTCAAAGAAGTTACGGTAGAAAATGAAGTTTTGAAATCAGACAAGGCGGATTTTTAGGTTCGGAAAATCATTAGTGTTTGTTCTGAAGCACTATTGAGTAGCTGAAATCAATTCGGTAGAGCAATCTTTTGAAGAAGAACTTGTGTGGTATTTCAAGAGCTATATTCATACTTTATTGAGAGACTTTTATAGACTTCATTCGAGACTTGTGTTAAGAGAAATCAAAACCCAAAAATAGCTACTCGATCATTCCTTCATCTGTATTTTTCTATTGTCAACTTGGTTTACACATTTCTATATTTTCTGAAATCTTTTTTTATATAGTGTCACAAGTCTAGGGAGAGTGTGAGGAACATTCCTCAAGGGTTGATAGGCTAATTGTGAGAGAGCTAAACTTGGGTGAATGTTGGACTAAGACATCTTTAAGAAGAAATATGCAAATTGTCAATATTGAAACTATGTACATGTAACTCTCTTTGTATATAGTGAAAACTAGCTATTGCTGGACTCTAACTTGCTGATCTGAAAGAGTGAACGTAAGTACAAGATCGAACCACTATAAATCGAGCTTGATCTCTCTATCTCTTCTTTTTATTTGTGCATTTACATTAGCATTTTGCATGTTATTTGGCCATATGTTTTAGAACTGATTTTAGTGGAATAAAATATTAAGTGAAGTCAAACCAATTCAACCTCCTTCTTAGTTTCATTAGAACCAACATACATTTGATTTTCCCTTTTCCTCATTTTTTTAATTAGGAAATAAATTTCCTAGAGTGTATTTAAATCAAATTGAGGAAGAAACAAATTTTTATAAAAGCACTTCTAGGAATTAATGATTTATGGCCTAACATTTTACAAATGTAGCATTGCAACGCCATTTTTTAGGGGCAAAAGCAATCCCATTTTTTGAAGGGATTAAAAGTATTAGCATATTTTAAAATAAAATATTATAATAAAATAATGAGTTTTATTTTAGAGAATGAAAAACTAGAGTTGCGTTTTTAGTAAGAGAAAAAATTAAAATAATGTTTTTAGAGATAATAAATATGAAACAAAATTAATTTAGAAAATTAGATTTAGATTTTTTTAGAGAGAAAATTTACAGTGAATCTGTTTAGGAGAGAAAATTTTTATTTTTCAAAGAAAGAAAATTAATATGCTTAGTTTTGTAGAGAAAATAATTGAAATTGAGATTTTTTAGAGAGAAAAAACTTAAAATCAATGTGTTTAGAGAGGGAAAACGTGAATCAAATTAAATTTTGGTTGGAGAAAATACTTAGTTTTAGAGAGAGAAAATTAATTTGGTATTTTTAGAGAGAGAAAATTTAAAACTAAAGCAATTTAAAGAGAAAATATGAATAAATTAATTTTTTGAAGAGGAAAAATTGATTTGGTTAATTTTAGAGAGAAAACTTAAAATTATTATATTTAGAGAGAGAAAATATGAATCAAATTGATTTTTTAGAGAGTTAAAACTAATACGTTTTGTTTTATAGAGAAAAATTGAATTTATTTTTTAGAGAGAAAAAAATTAAAAATCAATGTATTTAGAGATTAAATTTTAAAATAATTTAATGATGATAAAATTAAATTTTAAAAATTAATAATTAAATTTCCTTAATTTTTTTTAATGACAATAAAATTTAAAACCAATGTGTATATAGCTAGAAAAATATGTCAATTAAATCGATTTGTTAAGAAACCTAATATGTTTAGGTTTAGAAAGAGAAAAAATGTCTTCAAGAGAACAATCCAGTGACAACAAGACTTTTTCCTAATCATGTGATTTAGTGTTCGATTCCTATTGTAACAAAAAAAAAGAGAAAAAATAAGATTTACTAAAAAAATCTAACATATATCTGTTTAATGAGAAAATTTTAAGATAATTAAAAATATTTAGTGAGAAAATTAATATGCTTTGGAGAAAAAAATTGTTTTATTTTTTTAGTGAAGAAAAATCCAAAACAAATGTATTTAGAAAGAACAAAATATAAATAAATTATTTTTTAAGAGAGTAAATTTGTAAATTACTTTTAAAAAAGAGAATTTATATAATTTCAATCTAAAGAGAGAAAAAAAAACTAATAATTAAATTATAGATGGATAAAATTATTATTTATCTAAATATTAATCTGCATACCAAACACGAAGAGAGAAAAAATTATTTCTTTATCCTTTCTCCCTCAACGCTTTTTCTTTATAACGTTTGTCTCTAATCATTTACTTCAAGCCAAACATCATCTGACATCAACAAAAGCATATTTGGAAAAAAAAATATTAATTTTTATTAACTTTATTAAACACTCAATCCTAGTTTTAAGGCCGGGCTTCCATAATAAAAGATAACGCTTCATTTATTCCCAAAAAGAATTTTCGCAAAACTATTTAATACTTCTAAACTATATATATATATATATATATATTTATATTAGCAGAGAAACTGGTTAATACTTCAAAACTATTTAATACTTCATTTGACATAGATAAACTGGTTAATTAGGATAATAATACAGTGTATTTGGCTTTTTTTCCTTAAATATTATAGCTCGCTCTCTCTGTCTCTCTCTCTCTCTCCCCCCTTCTGTGAGAGAGTCAGTTTCAATAATGTGGATTTAAACGGATCTCTGTCATTAATCTGCTTGGGTGGAATTATATCAAGTGTAATCTTTAGAGCCAAAGGCTTCAAAATATGTCAAAAGTTCACCACACTCTGGAGGGAAAGGTGGGAAAAAGAAGGGAATCAAAATTGAATGGCAGATGAATAAATGTTACACTGATATTTGTCCTTTTTTCGCTTTTCAGGGTTTGTTTTCTTCTGAGTGCATGCATCTCATGTCATTTCTTTTGTGTCAAATTTGGAAAGTATTTTAAAATGCCTATTAACTTCATTTTGCTGATATACGGTTCTTTCATGTTCTCAATTTAGGCGTCACTATTCTCTCTCTCTCTCTCTCTCCCTCTCTCCCCCTTCCCCCCCATTTATATTCATACTCTACGGATTGTTTTAGAAGTACTACCATATACACCATTTCTCCGTCTCCCTTTACAAATTTTAGTCATGTCAACTTATAGTTTTGCTAGCCTTAGAGAAGAATCAATGGCGCCATTGTCATCCAAAGAAAGCTTCAAAGATTTGTTCAAAGTCAAATCTCCAAAGAAAATCCTCATCTTGTCGATGAGATTTTTGGAGAACTTTACTTCAGAGAGAGTGTTGATAAATCATCTTCTGTTAAATCAACTTTTGCTGATTTCTTCCCACCTTTGCTACCCCAAAATCACAAGTCTCCCTATCTCCTTTGTCTAGTCCTAAGAGGAGGAACAACTCCTTTTGATCCCAAGAAGGTTGAAGGTATTTGTGAGAACAATGAGAAGTCTCCTATCAAAAAGCTTGGGTCTTAAGGAGGTTCAAAGTTTGGTGGCCAATGAGAAGCCAATGCCACCACAACTGCCTTTTTGAAGTTGTATAATTATGGTAAGCCTCCTGTTTTTCTCTCTGATAATCTTGGCAAAGTTTCTATGAAGAGATCTACATTCCTAGAAAGATTTTTCATGCTGTTTGAGAAAATGGTTGTCTCAGGTAGCACACCAAGCATCCCAAGAATGATGAGGAAGAGGAAGAAGGGGAGGTGGGGGAAGAAAATGGCCCTAGTGAAAATCTCAAAGAAACATAGATGTGAAGTCAGAAGGGGGTTAGGATTAATGCTATTTGCAACTTTGAATTTGCTTTTCATTTGAAAACATCATTACTTAATTATATGTTAGTTTGTTGGTTTGAATGTATGAATCTCTTTTTTGAATAAAATAGAAAATTGCGGAAAATTTATCGTTAATAATTAGGGGGCCTTGACCGTAAGGCAACGAATATTTAAATTTTTAAATTTTTATATTATTTTTGTATGTTTTATTGGATCTCGATGGTTTGAATGTTTTAGCTCAACTATCATCTTATCTTTTTGTATTTGTATAAAAAGATTAATTTTTTTTTAATGTTAACAATTTGCGTCTCTAACCTTAAAATATTTATCGATTAATGTCCATTTGTAAGCTAAGGCATAAGATTTTCTTATGACTTAACCTTGTATAAACTATTTGATTACCAAATCTTGGTTACACCAAAGTTAAGTAAATTGACTTCATAAAATCAGGAACACAAAATCAGATGTCTTCAACTAGTAGAAAAAAAATTAATCAAAATATAAAAAATATACATTTTAATTTTTCAAGGAATAAAAGTATTAATTGCTCTTTTTCTTTTAACCTCATTGCTCAAATTCTGAAACAGATACCCTAAAGGGCCTTTAAATCAACTTGAGGAAGAAACAAGTTTAGTAAATAGGGAATTAATGATTCATAGCCTAACACTCTATCAATGTAGCATTGCAACTCCCAACTCACTGTGTGGAACTTAAGTTACCAACGACTTAGAGTAAATGTTGAAGAGTAGGTGATAGAAAAAAATAAAAAAATAAATAAAAAGTTGTCTGTTGTCTAAAATCAATAAGTGACATTTTTCAAGAAAGCAATTTTTACAACAAAGGGGATGTTAGTCTCGACATAAATTCCTCCTCAACTTTACCACAAGTAGGATCCAAATTCCAGTTTTATTTATTTATTTATTTACTTTTATTGGTTGAAATAGGAGATTCGTGAGCTCAGCTTCACATACAATCACTAAATAAATCAGAATTAATATTGGTATTCGAATTTATTCATTTTATGAAATCAAATAGGTGAATTAACTGTTATATTATATCTATTTGTTTTCAAACTAATATGCTTAGTTTTAGAAAGAGAAAAATAGAATTTACTTTTTTAGATAGAGAAAATCTAAAATTAATGTGTTTAGAGTGGAAAAATTGAAAATAATTTAAATATTTAGTGAGAAAAATTAATATGTTTATTTTATGTAGAGAAAATTAATTTTATATTTTAGTAAAAAACCCAAAATAACTATATTTAGAGAGAGAAAATATAAATCAATTGATTCTTTGAAGAGAGAAAATTTATGCATTTATTTTTTTAAAAGAGATAATTTATATAAATTCAATTTGAAAAGAGAAAAAAACTGAAGGGTAAATTATATAGTGATAAAATCTATCTAAATATCAATGTGCGAAAATATTACTTCTCAGTCCTTTCTCCCTCCATACTTCTCCTTTATGACCTCTCTCTCTAATCATTTACCTCATACCAAACATAATCTAATATCAACAAAAGCATATTTGAAAAAAATATTAGTTGTAATTCACTTTATTAAACACTCAATCCTGGTTTTAAGGCTGCTCTTCTATAATAAAAGATAACACTTTATTTATTTCCAAAAAGAATTTTCACAAAACTATTTAATGCTTCTAAACTACTACGAGACACAAATAAAATCGAATAATACCAATCGATAATCGGGTTAATGAATAAGAGTGTTAGTGGATAAGGATTCTAGATTTTATCTCTTAAATAAATCTTGAATTTGAAATTTGAGAATTTTAAAATGGAAAAAATTAAGTTGGGAAAACTGTCATAACTTAAATCTGACAATACTCGAATTAAATTAGTCGAAATATTACTCAATATCGGTTGATTATACCCAAAAATAAAATTAAACAATTTTGGATGAGACAATTTTGGAAAATTAAATGAGACAACTTTGGATGAGATATTAGTCATTCAGGAAGTTCTTTTCATTTTTTTTTTTTATTATTAGAGTTGAGTTTCTAAATTTTAGTTTTACAGATAGTTTTATTTTCTTAAGATTAATCGTCTATTTAAAAGATCATAACCTTATAATAAAGCATATCGAAGCTATTTCAGTTTCTTAATAAAATTCGCTAGGTGAGATGCCTAAAGATTTATGCCAGAAACTCTATCCTTTTTCTTCTCATCTATTGCAATTTTCTTTCCAGTTCACTTGCTGCATTAGGGTTTGCATATTTTTATCGTATTAAGTTTTATAGAAACTTTAATTCCTTTTCTTTAAAACCCTAAAGTTGTAACAATGAAAAATGATACAATGTATTGGGCTTTTAATACAATGTCAATGCAATGTATTGGGATTTTTATTTTCTTGAAAACTATTATGTAGAAAGAGTTCAACCTTGCAGTTTCTGGTACTTCAAGGGATTTTACTCTCACTACCCCTTCCCTTTGTCTACCAAAACATAATAATAATAATGAAAATAAGTAATCTCGCTCTCTCTCTCTCTCTCTCTCTTTTCTGTGTGAGAATCAGTTACAATTACGATGTGGTGGATATGAATGGATCTCTTTGTCATGAATCTGCTTGGGCGGAGTTATATCAAGTGTAGAGCCAAAAGCCAAAATGAGTTCAAAAGTTCAACACACTATGGAGGGAAAGGTGAGAAAAAGAAGGGAATCAAAATTGAATGGCAAATGAATAAATGTTACTGATGTTTGTCCTTTTTACTTCTTCTCTGGGTTTGTTTGTTTCTGAGTGCATGCATCTCATTTCGTTTCTTTTGTGTCAAATTTGGAAAATGCTTTATAATGCCTATTGGAGAGATACGTTTCTTTCATGTTCTCAATTTAGGCGTTACTATCCACACATACTCTCTCTCTCTCTCTCTCTCTCTCCCCCCCCAATTTATTCTATATACTCTTTGGATAGTTTTTGAAGTACTACCATATTCACCATTTCTCATCTCCCTTTACAAATTTAGTCATGTCATCTTATAGTTTTGCTAGGCTTAGAGAAGAATCAATGGAGCCATCGTCATCCAAAGAAAGCTTCAAAGATTTGTTCAAAGTCAAATCTCCAAAAGAAAATCCTCATCTTGTCGATGAGATTTTTGGAGAACTTTACTTCAGAGAGAGTGTTGATAAATCATCTTCTGTTAAATCAACTTTTGCTGATTTCTTCCCACCCTTTTCTACCCCAAAATCACAAGTCTCCTTATCTTCTTTGTCTAGCCCTAAGAGGAGGAACAACTCCTTTGATCCCAAGAAGGTTGAAGGTATTTCTGAGAACAATGAGAAGTCTCCTAGCAAAAGCTTGGGTCTTAAGGAGGTTCAAAGTTTGGTGGCCAATGAGAAGCCAATGCCACCACAACTGCCCTTTTTGAAGTTATATAATTATGGTAAAGCCTCCTGTTTTTCTGTCTGATAATCTTGGCAAAATTTCTATGAAGACATCAACATTCCTAGAAAGATTTTTCATGCTGTTTGAGAAAATGGTTGTCTCAGGTTGCACTCCAAGGGATCTAGAGAATGACGAGGAAGAGGAAGAAGAGGAGGTGGGAGAAGAAAATGGCCCATTTGAAAATATCAAAGAAACATAGATGTGAAGTCAGAAAAGGGTAGGGGGATTATGCTATTTGCAAGTTTGAATTTGTTTTACTTAATTTTATGTTAGTTTGTTGGTTCGAATGTATGAAACTTTCTTTCAATAAAATAGAAAATTCGAGGGAAAATTTGTCGTTGATAGTTAGCGGTCTTGACCGTTATAAGGCAACGAATATTTAAAATTTTAAAGTTTTTTTTTATATATATTTTGTTGGATCTTGATTGTAAGCAAGGCTCAAGATTTTCTTATGACTTTACTAAATTGACTTCATAAAATCAGGGTTACGAAATCAGATATCTTCAAATAGTAGAAAATTTTATTTAAAAATTAAAAACAAAATTTTAATCAAAATATAAAAAATATTAATTTTTCAAGGATAAAAATATTAATTGCTCCTTTTGTTTTATACTCAATGGTTAAATTCTGAAACAGATACCTTAAAGTGCCTTTAAATCAACTTGAGGAAGAAAGAAAGCTTAGCAGATGCACTCTTAGGGTATTAATGATTCATAGCCTAACACTCTATAAATGTAGCATTGCAAGACCAACTCACTGTGTGGAACTTAAGTTATTAACAACTTGAGTCAATGGTTGAAGAGGAAGTGATATAAATAAAAAAGAAAATCAAAATTAGTCTATTGTCTAAAATCAATTAATGACACTTTTCAAGAAAACAATATTTACAACAAAGGGGATGTTAGTTTACACGTAACTTTGCCACAAGATCCAAATTCTGGTTTTATTTATTTATTTATTTACTTTTATTAGTTGAAATAGGAGATCTGCAAGCTTAGCTTCATATACAATCACTAAATAAATTAGAATTAATATTAGTGTTCAAATTCGCTCATTTTATGAAAGCTTATAGGAGAATTAATTGTCGGATTATATCTATTTGTGTTCAAATTTAGATTTTTAAAATCCTTTTAAAATAGTTTAGTAGATTAGCCAAATAATAATTTCATGATAAATGTAACAAAGATATTATCTCAATTAAATCCATGAAGCCACCAAGGGCCGTTTGGGATTAACTAAAAAAAACTACTTATAAACACTTAGTACTTATAAGCAATTTTTTAGTTTATAAGTCTATTTTAGTTTTTTTTTTTTTAAAATAAGTTATTATCTATTTAGATAAATGTTACTTAAAAGTAATTAACTGTTTGATAAAATGAGTGCTTATAAACAATATAAAATAGAGAAAATACCATAGTAGACATAAGAAATTGTATAGTTGTAATTTTTGTTAAATACAAAATGGTACAGATATAATTTTATTGATCAAATTAACTTATTTTAATTGTACTTATAAGTACCAAAATGAAAAGCTGATGGGAGCATCTTATTTTTTTTTTTTTTGCTTATAAGTACTTTTTTGGCTTATAAGTAATTTTATAAATTTTAATTACCAAACAGTTAGAATTTTAATTTTGACTTATAAGCTGCTTTGACCCGCTTATAAGCAATCCCAAACAATCTCCAAGTCTAGGCTAGTATACCGCTCAATTCCTATTAAACCAAGATCATACTAAGTATGTAATGTGAATCAATTGATATTTGTCCTTTTCACCTTTTCCTGCTTGTGTTTTTTTCCGAGTGCAAGCATCTCATTGCATTTTTTGTGTCAAATGTGGAAAAGTTTTATGATGCCTATTAATTGCAATTCTATGATATAGTTTTCTTTCATGTTTTCAATTTAGACGTTACCATTCACACACAAACATTCTCTCTACTCATATATTATTTTATTATATATGTATACTTCTTATAACCTTTGAAATACTACGACATCCACCATTTCCCTTACTGTCTCCCTTTGAAAATTTCATCATGTCATCATATAATTTTGCTAGCCTCAGAGAAGGATCACTGAAGCCATCATCATCCAAGGAAGCTTCAAAGACATGCTCAAAGTCATACCCTCAAAAGAAAATCCCCATCTTGTCCATGAGGTTTATCAAATACTCAAAAGAATACCATTCATCAAATTGGGTATATCGTGGATCTCACAACATTGATTGTAACCATATCCAATTTATCGTAACATAGTGAAGACTTGGGATTGGTTTTGAAGAACTTAAAACTACAGTTGAACTTCTAACGATTTGTCTAAAATCGGATTACAAAAAGCAGGAGCATCCAGGATGGTGCCCATAGTTGACTTTCACTTGAATCGTTCCGTGAAAATAATAGGTATGGTTCTGATTTGAAGAATCGTAAATTGAAAAATTGTAATCTTGTTTTTTATAATGATTTCAATGACTAGATAATTGTGACGAGTAATACTATTACATTGGTAATCTAAATTCTACGTTAGTTAGGGTTCTAAAATATAAAATGTCACAAGGGTTTTAAAATGGTGGAATGAATTGTTAGAAATTAGGAAGAGAGATGGACTGTAACACCGAAAATCCAGATAGAAATTTTGTAAATATCTTTATTTTATAATGAAAAATTTTTAATTTTATTGACTTTCGATTTTGGGGTATTAAATTGAAAATTTTGGTATATTTAAAATATCCATATTCGCAAATACGTAGTGCATTCCATTGTTGATAAATTTGAAATTTTAATATGATATGTAAATAATATAAATGAATATATATATATATAAATATATTTGTTTATATAAAAAAAAAAAAGAGAGGAAGGAAGCGCTGCGTTTTGGCCAAAACGTTTCACTCCCTCCCCCCCAAAATTGAATTAAGGTTTTTAGTCCTAATCTCTCGTCTCTCTCGCTCTCTTCATCTCCCTCCCTTTGTCTCTCTCTCTCGAATCCTCTCCATCTCACTCTTCGCTGCTCTCCTCGGCCCCTCTTTGCCACCCATCAGTGGTTCCACCACCGCCCAGCCACCACTCGTTTGTCTTCCCCCTCTGTCTCTCTCTATCTACTCTTTGTCTTTCTGTCTGTCTTTACCTCACCTTCTGTTTCTCTCTCACTCTATCGCTGACCGTCTCCCTCTCCCTCTCTATCGTCTCTCTCTCTATCCCCCACAGCTGACATCTCCTTTTGACAGTCACCACCACGCGCGCAACCGCCTGTCCTTCTCTCTCTCTCTCGCGTGCGACGGCCCATAGTCTCCCTCCCTTGTTCGATCAATGCGCACTGCTCACTTTGTTGAGAGCCTTCTGCGACCATCGCAGAAGCTTCAAGCCATGTGAGTGCATCACAAACCTTAGGTGGCAATGTCCTGCGATTTCTTATTTGCGCAGGTAATGGCTCGCTTGGTTCTCACTCTGTTTTGAGGATTTTGACCTACTTGATAATTTAAGCCTAATTACTAAGCTTTGTGTCGGTTTGAAATGCACCGTAGGTCTCGGAGTGAACTGAGAAACCATTGGGACGAGGGTTGTAAACTGCGAAAAACTCTAGGTGAGAGAAATTCAATCCCTTCAACATTCTAATTATTTTTGTCGAATTTAGGTTGAGAATATGTGTACATATATTTTGAAATACGTTAGATTTGAAGGAAATATATTTTTCTGAAATTTTGTATGAAATTATTTAGGTTAAATCAAGAATTTGATATAAATTCGGCTGCGTAGCATGTTAGAATGTCTTAAAGACGTTTTTGACCAAACTGTTAAGAAATATATACATTTTTTTATGGTATAAAATTTTTATTCATAAGAAATTTTTCAACTGTCCATAAAATAGCAAAACCGTCTGTAAAAACTATAAAAATGATATTTAGTTTTAACGGTTATCAGACAATTTGAAAATAGCCTCTATATAACTCTTCTTTATTGTCTACTTTATAATACCATTTGTATAAGTTTTTGATCTATGTTGATCGATATATTTTACCATTTGTAAATATGGCAACTTTAGTGACGATTTAGAAAAAGTTTTTATATTGAGTTTTCTTTACTAATGGTTAAATCATATCATCTGTTTTATAAAAAAGATGTTGAATTAGAATAGTTATTAGTTGTCATCGGTAAATGTGGTATTATAGGTAGGGATAACACATCAATCCAAAAATATATAAATCGATTTCACAAAATTAAAAATATATAAAATATCAAAATATCAAAAAATATATCAAAAAAAAATTTCAATATTAACAAATATTAAAAATTTCCATTAAAAATATCTATAATATAAAAATATTAAAAAATGCTCTTTAAAATATAAAAACATCTATAAAATAAAATTTTCAAAGCCATTAAAAATACTAGAAAAGAATATAAAATCAATCATTTTTTATATATTTTTAACATTCTTTCAAAAAATTTTATAAAATCAATAAAATTATGGTTCTTGATAATATGTAAAATTAAATAAAGTATTTAAAATAAATAATACATTTGAAATATAAAATTTATATCTATAATGTCATTTTAATTTAATAAATTAACAAATTAAATAAAAATTGATAACAATAAAAAATAAAATGTTTTTATAAAATCAATAAATTAAAATAAATTACATTATAAATGTGAAAATATATAATAAAGAAATATGAAAAAATGTATCTAATAAAAAAAAGGCGGATGAATAAAAAAAAAGCTGGTGAATCTTAAATAAAATGTAAGTAACAAAAATATGAAAAAAAAGTGAGTAATGAAAAAATGTATAGTAAAAAAAATGCGGGCAAATAATAAAAAAATGGATGGGTGTAAGTTAGGTTTAAAAAATTTGTTTTGTAAATATTTGTTTGTGAAAATAACGTGTACATGTCTATAATCTCACTTTTGTAATTTTTTGTAATATTTTTTTTGTAAAATTATTTTTTAATATTTTAATATTTTAATATTCTAAAAAAACAAAAAAACGTAATAACTAGTAATAATAATATATAGTAGTAGTAATATATAGTGATAGTAATATAAAAGAACAAAAAAAAAAAACAAATTAACTAAGAAAAAATATAAAAAAAAAACATAGGGTAAAAAAAAAAAAAAAAAAAAAAAAAAATGTAACCTCCACTTCCTAAAAAAATAAAACAAAACAATCGTAAAAAGAAAAAAAAATGAAAAACAAAAAAAAAAAAAAAAACAAAAAAAATTAAAGAAGTAAAGAGGGCTACCCCGCCTGTGCGTGGGGGCAACCTTCTTTTTAGAAGCAATGTGCTTTCTTTTTTTTTTAATAAACTTTTTTAATTTTATTGATTCTTTTTAACTCTCTCTCTTTTCTTACTACACTCTTTAAATATTAAATAAAATAATAAAATTCACATGACAATTCAATAAAATTATAAATATTAATATTAATTTAACATAAATTAATAAATGCATAAATAATATTACATGATAAATAATATTAATAATTACATAATTTTATATAATATTAATAATTACATGTTGGTAACTTAATGGTAAGTAGTGATAAATAGTGGTAAGTTATGGTACGTTAGTGGTAAGTAATGGTAAGTGATAAGTTGTGGTACGTTAGCGGATGCAAGTTCAATGCTCACGGGCGCAGCCATTCCTCACGCGAGCGCAGCCATGCCTCACGCGCGTGCAAGTCCAACCCTCACGAGTGCAAGCATGCTTCACGCGGGTGCCTCTCTATGCCTTATGGAGCCTTGTGAAGATATTTTGCAGTTTATTTTTTACACTCTTCTTTATTCTTTTTTTTTTTAATTCTCTCTCTCTCTCTTTTTTTTTTTCTCATACACTCTTTTTTTAACTTTCTTTTTTTTAATTCACATAAACAAATAAAAATTAAATATATAAATAAAAATTATCTTAAAATTAAAAATTATTATTTTTTGGTAATATTAATTTTATAATTTTTCATTTTGCTTATAATTCAGTTTATTCAAAATTTTTGATAATATTAATTTTATTGAAAATTCATCACGTAGTTCATTTTTTTCCATTTTATCAATTCAAAATTTCTTTCCAAAATTTTATCAAAAGTTAATTATTTGTTTTGATAAAGAGTCACTATAAGATTTTAGTTGGGTATTTGAAAGATTCGGATGAGTATTATAGCTGACACGAAGAATCACAACCACTCCAACGGATGTTACAAGCAAGTAATATTTGTGATATTTGCACTCTTGTCTTTATTGATCCTTTGAAAACTAAATTTCATTGAAAGCTAAATTTCTTTGAGGTGTTTTTTATATCAATTATTATAATTTTACTGTTATGGTCATGACTCTCACAAATTAAGGAAGTAATCACATTTTCTAACCTCGCTTGCTTCCATTCTAATCTTTTAACATTTTGAACTTTTTTTCCCTTAAAAATAAAAAAGTGGGGTCAAAATTCCATCCAAATTCCAATGTTGATTTTTAACCTCCCACGTTAAGGTGACCATATAATTTGTTAAAAGAAACACTTATATTAATTATTTTAAGACTATAATGGAGATGAGGTAATTAAAAAAATGAGTTTAGAAATTTTTTTGGCGCTTAGGGAAATTCAATGGCAACAAGGAAATGGCAATATTAAGATTTTAGATTGATAATAAAGTAAGGATAAAGGAGGGATATGAGTTACTATAAAAGATAGTTACATGTTGTAACCGATAAAAAGCAATAATTCCAATGGCAACAAGGAATGGGCAATATTAAGATTTGAGATTGATAGTAAAGTAAGGATAAAGTAAGGATATGAGTTATGATAAAAGATAGTAACATGTTGTAACCGAGATAAAAAGCAATAATTTCAATGGCAACAAGGAAAGGACAATATTAAGATTTGAGATTGATAGTAAAGTAAGATATGAGTTACGATAAGTAGTAACCAACGATAAAATGTAATAATATGTAGTAATCTACGATAAAAGGCAGCAACATTTCTTAATATATAGTTTTAACACATGAGTAATTGAGGATAAAAATAGTAATATTTCTCATTTTTGCTACAACTGATTGGGACTATATATTAAAATATGTATGTATTGATATATTTTTTTTTAAATCAGCATTATAAAAATTGTATGAAATATAGTAATAGTATAATAACAAGTGGTAAAAATTGCATGAAATGTAATAAGTGATTTTTTGAACAACCTAAATAATGTATATGGAAAGACAAGTGACAGTATTGATTAAAAGTATGAACAAATCTGAGAAATTAAGGCCAACCCAGCTAATAACTAAAACAAAAGTGTGTAATGAAAAAAGAGGCGGGTAAAGAATAAAAATGTGAAAAAATTGAAAAAGTGTGAAAAAGGCGCGAAATGAGAAAATATAACGGATTTTGAAATTTTGTTTGTAAAAATGGCAATCAAATGGTTGAATTGAATTTATTATAAATCCTCCTCCTCCTTCCCTCATTTTCTTGAAAACTCTCCTCCCTCAAAGCTCTCAAAGTCCTTCTAACTCAACAAAACATATTTTCAGTCTTATTCCCATCAAAATATATATTTTACGAAAACTCTCCAAAACTTTCCTTCCCTGAAGTCAAGTATATTTTTAGCCTCCAAATCTAGCCAAAACTCTCACTCAAGCACTCATACTGAAGCACACTCTACATCAAATATTTAGACACCAACGAACAATAACTTTGCAAAGTTTCGTCAAAAGGTAATTGTATATTTTTTTTAACTAAAAAAGTTACTCAGTTGTGTTGGATTCTATTGGGTTGTATTGTTAGATTCCTCCACTACTAGATGGTGGAAATATATATAGAAGTCAACCATCATTATCATCATCATCACCTACTCCATCCTACTTCATCCCAGAGGTAATATTTTCATTTACAACTATTTTTCACATTGTCATGTAATTATATTTATTTCACTACCATATAATTATATTCATTTTGGTTTCTATGAATAGATTGACGGAGAATTATGCATAAAGTTGATCACAAAGTTGGTCATTGCTATCGGCTTAATTTTAAAGTTATCTGATTTTGATGCTAGATTGTGCCTTCAAATGATGGTAACATTTTGATCGAAGTGAACATTTTTTGTTTGAGATTGTGACATTTTTGCAGTTGTGGGACTTGTAATCTTTTCTTTTTTGATCTTACATGTATCCATCATTGTATTATAAATAAATGTATCAACAATTTTCAGATATTAATACAATCATTATTATTACGTTTATATTATTTTTATAAATTTTATAGATAAAATACAGTAATTTACTTGTGGACTATAAAGAGTAATAACATTGTGGTATCCGACATTAACACATGGTAACCGTTAATTAAAGTAGTAACATCTTATAACATATAGTAACCGATGATAAAATCACTAATATTTCTTAACTCAATGCTAGCCAACAATGAAAAGTAGTAACATCTTATAACATATAATAACCGATGATAAATCACATTTTCTAACTCAATTGTAATCGATAATTAAAACAGTAACATCTAGTAACACATGGAAAGCGATGATAAAATCAGTAACTTCTTCTAACCAAATGGTAACCGACGATAAAAGTAATAACATCTCGTAACATATGGTAACTGACAATAAAATCACTAATTTTACTAACATTTTATACCGTCAACATTTTGTAACATTTTGTCACTCAATGGTAACTGATGATAAAAATAATAACATCTCGTAACACATTATAACTGATGATAAAATTACTAATTTTACTCACACTTTTCTATTGTCAACATTTTGTAACATCTCGTAATACATGGTAAGTGACTATAAAACCACTAATTTTACTAATACTTTTCTACTGTCATATTTTGTAAAATTTTGTAACTCAATGGTAACCATCAACTTTTATAACATTTTCTATCTCAATAGTAACCAATGATAAAAATAGTAACATCTGATAACACATAGTAACTGATTATAAAATTATAAATTTTACTAATACTTTTCCACCGTCAACATTTTGTACCATCTGATAACACATAGTAACTGACGATATATCACTAGTTGTACCAACATTATCCTTTGTTAGTATACATATGTAACATGCTCCAACGATTGTCCAAAGCATTATGATATATCTATCCTGATTGGTGTATGCCTAATTGAATGTGCATTCATTGGAGAAAGTATTGCTGACGGATTTGGTGCGTTATGTAGACGATTTTGACCGTCACTTCAACGCTTTAATTTTATAGTGATGATAGTCTATTAATAACATTTGGAGATGATATAATAGAAAAGTACAACTAATCGATGCCTTCACAACCAAATATGAAAGGTTACTCTTAATAGTAAATCCCAATTACAGTAAGTAATGTCTCAAGTAATATGAAACTAATGAACATCAAAATTAAATTTAAAATAAGAAGTTCACACTAACACAAATTAAGAAACTAGAAAGAGAGCCAATGAGTTTTAGCTTAACTGGCACCTTCCCCCTCCCCCGTTGTAATAGACTTGATTGAATCCCGTTACTAAAAAAAAAAAAGAAACTAGAAAGAGAGGATTTTGTTACCGAGACAAAGATACTGAGAATATCAATCAGTTCAACACATTGTGTTAGAAACCGAACAACATGTTCCTTTTTCTTCCTCTTTTACTTAACGTTACCTTATTTATTTTCGTTCCGATAGCGAGAGAGTGAGAAAATGTGGAATGGCTCTATCTTACTAATAAATCTTTCAAACCCTAGTACAAGTGTAATTCACTTTTTTCTCTAAATGCATTTAATTTAAGTATTATTTTTTAAAAAAAATCAAAATTAGTTTTTCTCTTGTAAAGATATTAATTTTCTCTATATAAAATAATAAAATTATTTTACATTTTTCTATAGAAAAGGTTTGAGGGAATTAAAGTTTTTTTTTTCCTATTATCCATTGTGTTGCCCTAACCCCTCTAAAGTGATATTTACCAAGCAGATAAATGTTATGCCCATAAAAATTAAAAAGAGAAAATTAGTATATCATACATTCATGAAAAAGGCAAAAACTTCAAGCACTAAATTTTCTCCGCTTTCCCTCCTACCACGCATGTCATCCACGAAGGTTTGATTGATTTTGAAAGATTTTTGGGTTTTCTTTTTGATACAGGGTGAACTATTTTGAACTTTTTGAAATAATTACACAACAATTTGAAGTTATCAAGAACATTTAAATTACTAAAATATTTTGAATTAAAATTGACCTAGTTGATCGTGTTATGGAAATTATTGTCAAATCTTAATATTTTGATAATAACAAAATATTATATATGTTAGTAATGAATTTATCAAGTGTGCAGTCATTTACAATATATAATACAAGTTTCACTACAAAAAAATACCAAATTAGCAACGGATTTAGCCACGAAAATATCAGAAAAATTCGTCGCTAAATTGTTTAGCGACGGATTTAGCCACGAACTCATATCCGTCGCTAATAGCACGTCATAAAAATTTAACCACGAATTCAAAATTTAGCCATGGATTCTAATTCGTTGCTAAATTTAGCCACGGATTCAAAAATTCATGACTAAATTTAGCCACGAATTGATGAATTCGTGGTTAAATCCGTGACTAAATTTTTTATTTTATAGGCCCTGCTCGTGTATGAACCAACTTCCTGTTGTTTTATATTTTTGTAGAAAATGTGCATTTATCTAGATTCGAACCTGGGACTAAGAGGATATCTAGAGCATTCTCAACCACTATGTCATATTAACTTATCTGATATACCTTTTTTTTTTTTTTACTTCATTACTTTCTTTCTAACTTTTACCATTAAAAATACAATTTACTAATTTAATAAAAATATAAAATATAAAATTATATTTAATAAAAATACAAAATTATATTTAATAAAATTAAAAAATTATCTTTAACAAAAATACAAAATTATATTTTAAAAAATAAAAAAATATATTTAATAAAAATCAATACTCTAATTTAATAAACATATAAAATGTAAATTTATATTTAATAAAAATATAAGATTATATTTAACAGAATTTCAAATTAGCGACGAATTTAGCCACGAATTTAGCTACGGACCAAAAATTCGTGGCTATTTAGCAACGGATTATGAATTTCATTGCTAAATTAGCGACGCATAATTATTTTCGTCGCTAAATTAGCAACAAAAATGGATTTATGGTAAATTAGCCACGAACAAAAATTCGTGGCTAATTAGTCACGAATTTTTTTTCGTGGTTAATTTACAACGAATTCTATTTTTGTCGTTAAATTCATGGATAAATAATGATAAATTTTTTTCGTGACTAAAGTCCGTGGCTAAAATCATGTTTTTTTGTAGTGTTTATATATAAAAGGTTTCAAAATATAGAACTGTTTAGAAAATATTATCATAGAAGTTGGGTAGAAACAACATGGATAGAAGTAGTGAGAATGGTAAAAGAAGCCGAAAGTCAGAACTGTGTTTTCTGTTTTGATTTTATACTGCTTTTAAGGTTTAGTTCAGTATGTTAAGTACAAATTGAGTGTTGTACTTGACCCGTAAGCCTATCCATTCAAATTCAAGTGAAATTCAATCATTTACTAAAGCTAAAACTCAAGGTTCAGAATTTGACGTCAATATTTCTAAAGTTCAGGCTGATTTTTAGGAGGTTTTTGATTAGGTATATCTTCTTCACCTTCTAAACTTTTTGAATTTTGATTTCTCCTCATAATAAGAACGTTGTTAGACATTGAACTCAAAAAGTTACAACAGTAAAAAGGGATTTTGAAGCTCCTAAACTGAATGCTGAAATAAGGATTTGCAGAGTATTTTTCTAAGATAAGGGCTGGTTTTGAAGGTATATTGAAGGACATATATCATTTTGAAACAGACAGAGTTTTTACAGAATACGAATTGAACTTCGAAGATTGATATTCAGTCCCTATTCAGAAGTTTTTATAGACCATTTTTGAGCTTTGGGTTGAGAGAAAATATAACCTGAAAATAGTAATTCGATCACTGTCGTCTGTTGTATTCCTTGCTATCCATTGTGTTTTTCTTCTTTGTTACCTTTGTTTCAGTTTTTATATAGATTCACAAGTTTAAGAGAAGTGTAAAGAACATTTTCTTAGGTTGATAGACTAGACGTAAGAGAGTTTGAATTGAGTGAGTGTTGGACTAAGTTATCTTCAATGAAGAATGTGTAGATTGTTAACATCTCAATGTTGTACTGGTTTTATAACTCTCATGACATAATGGAAACTAACTATCGTTGGATCCTGAATTGCTGAGTTGGAAGAGTGGACGTAAACATAAATCCAGACTACTATAAATCAGGCTTGATCTCTCTATCCCTACTCTTTAAATTTATGCACTTACATTTGCATATTTTATATAGTTTAGTCTTAGATTTTAAGTTAAATTTTAAATGAAATAAAATCTATAATTTGAAACCAACCAATTCAATCCCCCTTCTCAGTTGCATATGGACCAACAATGATATCAGAACTAGTGCTCAACTCCACAAAAGTGCTGACTTTTGAGTCGGCCAATCTATCAATAGAACTCCTCATTTTGATGGAGTAAATTTCTCTCATTAGAAGTGTGGGATGGAGACCTTTATTAAAGTCATGGATTATGATGGTTGGAATGTTATTTCCTATAGAGATTTAGATGTTAAACCCTCAATCATAATAGAGGATGATAAGAGAAAAATCTCAATAAACTTTAGAGCAAAATATTTAATTTTATGTACTATTTCTCCTATGAAATTTAATCTTGTTTCTTCTGTGAAACAGCTAAGAATAAATGGAATAAATTATGCATCATTCACAAAAGCACAAGAACTGTTAAAGACATAAGACTTAACCTTTTAATGCGGGGAATATGAATTATTTAATTTTCAGTATGAAGAACAAGTAAAAGACATATTCAATCGACTCACATCAATCACAAATGAATTGAAATCTCTTGGCAAAGGATTTTTAGACTCAGATCTGGTCAGAAAAGTTCTAAAAATTCTTCCTAAAGCTTGGGATGCAAAAAAAATAACAATTGGGGAAGTTAAAGACTTATCAAGGCTATCTCTAGATAAACTAAGAGGGAAACTCATGGTTTATGAATTTGAAATACATGTTTCTATTGAAAATGATAGGAAGTAAGAGGTCATTGCACTTGCGGTAAAGAATGAACAATAATTTGATGAAGAAGACAACAGTAAGGATGAGTTGAACTTGTTGTCAAGAAAACTGTCTCATATCCTTAAAAAGAGAGATAAAAAATTTAATAAATTTAACAACACTAATATTTTTCAAAAGTCCAAAAATGATGTAGGAAAAAGAAGCAAATTGAATGAAGAAATAGTGTGTTATGAATGTAAAAACCTAGACATATAAAATATAAATGTCTAATTCTTGAAAAGAAGATGAAGAAATTTTAGGGAAAAAAAACAAAATTAATGATAGCTACATGGAGTGATTTGGATGAATCAAATTCAGAATCAGAGTCTGAAGATTCAAAATGTTAGAATGAAATAAATTTCTATCTAATGGCAGATTCTCAGGTGAATTCTAACTCTGAATGATATTATGATTTCAATCTTGATGATAACTATATACTAAGGTTGATTTTTAAGTTTAAATTAGAATACAAGACTTAAAAAATGATAAAGGAGTTCTGAAATAGATAAATAATGTACTGAATGAAATTAATGATCTAAAATCTGAAAATAATATTCTAAAATTTAAAAACTCTGCTGCAAAATATAAACTAACAGTTTTAAAGTCTGAAAATGATGATTTAAAATATGAAAATCATGTTCTAAAATCTGAATTCAAGACTTTAAATTTTGAAATAGAAAAAGTGAAGTCTGAAAATATTGCTATAAAATTGAAAAATTATATTATGAATGATGAAATATGTGTGTTGAAAATCAAAATAGAAAAATTGTCCATATCTATCAAAAATACTTTCTAAAAATTCAATGAAAGTGATGAGAAATTCATTAGATTATTTGCACTCCAAAGACATGATTTCTCTAGAAATGGTTTAGAGTACGAGTCTCAAAATGTGTCTGGTTCACAATCTAATAAAGTAGTATTTGTTAAAGTAGCAAAAATTGTAGAACACAGAAAATTATAGACTATAGAATTCAGGGATAGAAACAGAGATTATAGAAGTATAGCATATATGGGTAGAAAAAGTTATAAACATGTCAGTTTTAACAGAAATTTCAGAAATTTCTTAGGATAACAAAAATCTGATTTTCTACATGTAAAACATAAATATATGAATAATTTTCAAAAAAAAGAAAAATACATTTTCATGCTACTATTTTCATAGAATTGGATATGTTGCTAAATTTTGTTATTTGAACAAGTTTAGTAACAAATAAGAAAAAATTTATTTCTAATACAAACTTATTTTCTAGAGGATCTAAATTAATTTGGATTCCAAAGTATAGATGATCTTTTGAATGGATAAAAGAAATTGATAAATAAATGAAAAAAATAATAATAAGAATACAAGAACTCCCCCACGAACATGATAAAAATAAAAGCGTAGAAATTGAAAATGAGTTTAGAAAATAAATCATTAGAAACTGAAAATTTTCATCTAATTACTCACAAGATGATGTGATTGGTAATATAGATAGTTATAAGGATTAGATTAAGAATCAATTTCAATTATTGTTTAATATAAAGTCTAAAAGTATAGAAAAATATATGTCAATAAGAAATTGTTGTATTTAAATCCTATTTCTGAAAATGATAAGAACTTTTATGAGTTTTGAAAAATTTGTATTCAATATTTTGAATTTCTTAAAATGTTGAAATTGTTTTGATAATTCTAAAATTACTTGGTGCTGAATTAATTATCTTTATGAGCTTTTGTATGTTCTTTTTTATGATAAAATAATAATAATAATAATAATAATAATAATAATAATAATAATAATAATAATAATAAAATGAATTTCTAATCAAGAGGGAGAATACTCATACATTGCATTTTTTATGATAACAAAAGGAATGATAAAAATGAATGAATTTAAACTTTTTATTTTATTGGGGGAGATATATATTTAAAAAAATTATGAAAAATTATGTACATATTAAAGAGGAGATAACAAAATATTTATATGTTCATAAATATAAGGGAGCATGATTTTAAGCATTTATGAGCAAATTCTTTCAATTTTTCGTTATGATTCTTTTAATTTTTCTTTATGATTTTGTTGTCATCTAAAATGGAGAAATTGTTAAAGAAATTATTGTTGAACACTAATATTTTGATGATAGCAAAATATTATATGTGTTAATAATAAATTTATCAAGTGTGCAGATATTTAGAATTTGAATATAAGTTTATATATAGAAAGTTTCAAAATATAGAATTGGTCAGAAAATACTATCACAGAAGTTGGGTAGAAAAAAGATGGGTAGAAGCAGCTGAAAGTTAGAAATGTATTTTTTGCTACGATTTTATTCTATTTTCAAGACCTAGCTTAGAATACCAGTAAGCCTATACAAGTTAATCAAATTCAAGTAAAATTCAATCATTTACTGAAGGTAAAACTTAAGGTTCAGAATTTGATTTCAATATTTTTGAAGTTCAAGCCGATTTTTAGAAAATTTTTTATCACATATATCTTCTCCGCTTCCTAAATTTTTTGAATTTTGATTTCTCCTCATAATAAGAATATTGTTAGATTTTGAATTCAAAATGTTACTGCAGTAAAAATGTTTTTTAATCCCCTAAACTGAATGCAGAAAATAATGATCTGCACAGTGTTTTTCTAAGAGAATGACTGGTTTTGAAGGTATATTGAAGGGTATAAATCATTTCAAAACAGGCAGAGTATTTATAGAACACGAATTGAAATTCGAAGAGCAATATTCAATCTCTATTTACAAATTTTTACAGATCATTTTTGAGTTTTGGGTTGAGAAAAAATATAACCTAAAAATAGCCACTCGATCATTGTTTTCTATTGTATTCCTTACTTCCATTGTATTCTTCTTCTTTGTAACCTTTGTTTCAGTTTTTGTATAGACTCACAAGCAGTGTTTTGAAACCCGGATTGGAATACGAACCGATCGCATCAAGGGGTCAATGGGTCACTGAGTTAACCCGGTTGGACTGGATAAAAAACCCGGATGACGTCATTATAAAATTATAAATAAATATAAACTATAAGATATTCAAACACTAACAACTTGTGGCGCAATGGTTGTATATTGTTTGATTTTTGATTTAGTCACGAGTTCGAGCATGGGTGGTTGCATTTTTTCTCGCAAATATTTTAAGTTTTAAAAACCCGGTTGGACTCTCACAAATATTTTAAGTTTTAAAAACCCAGTTGGACTAGGCCGGTTCAACCGGGTTCCGCCGGTCCAACCGAACTGTTGATCGGTTTTGACCGATTTTTTTGAAATCTGGTTTTGATAAATAGTCCGGACCAAATGTCGGACCGGTTCCCGGTTGGACCGGGTTGGTCCGCCGGGTTTGACAACACTACTCACAAGTTTAAGGGGAGTGTGAGGAACATTTTCTTGGGTTGATAGGCTAGGTGTAAGAGAGTTTGAATTGAATGAATATTGGACTAAGTCATATTCAAGAGAGAAGATACAGATTGTCAACATCTCAACATTGTATTGGTTTTATAGCTCTCATGACATAGTGAAAACTAGCTATTGCTGGACCCTGACTTATTGAGTTGAAAGAGTAGATGTAAACACAAAACCGAACCACTATAAATCGGGTTTGATCTCTTTATCCCTACTCTTTAAATTTATGCACTTACATTTACATTTTTAAAATAGTTTGACCTTAGATTTTAACTTAAATTTTAAATGGAGTAAAATTTATAATTTGAAGTAAACCAATTCAACTCTCTTTCTTGATTGTAGAGGAACTAACAAATCGTATCAACGATAGGAATGAAATTCAAATATCAAGTTATTCTGCACTTATTGTCAAATCAGCTGATAAAAAAAAATAAATAAAATTACACTACTAAAAAAGGGGTATCAGTGACGGAAATATCCGTCGCTGGTAATTAATATTCCATCTTTAGCAACGGAAAATTAATGATGAAAATTCTATCACTGAAAGTTATCTCCCTAAATTTAGTGACGGAAATATTTCCGTCGGAAAGTTTAGCGACGGATTAGTGACGGAAACTTTTCATCACTAAAAGACTCCGTCGGTAATTTGGAATAATGTGAAATTATTTTAGCGATAAAAATTTCCCGTCGCTAATTTAATTTTATATTTTTAAAATTATTCCAAATTACCGATGGATTTTTTAGCGACGGAAAATTTTCGTCGCTAATCCATTGTTGAAAGTTACACACCCAAAGAGCACACCACAAGCCTCTGTCCAAACCCGCTCGCACTCACACTGTCCTCCCAGTCTCACGTAGAACCTGGGTTCTCAAGGATGTATCGAATTATCTCAACCACTATACCACAATAACTTTTGTGTTTTTTTTTTTTTTTTTACTTCTTTACTTTTTATTTCATTCTCATTATTTAAAACACAATACTTTATTGTAATAAAAATATAAATTTATATTTAATAAAAAATAACTTAATTTAGTAAAAATACAAAATACAAAATTATATTTAATAAAAACACAAAATTATATTTAATAAAAATACAATATTATATTTAGTAAAACCACAAAATTATATTTAATAAAAAGATGAAATTTTATTTAATAAAAAATACCCTAATTTAGTAAAAATACAAAATTCAAAATTACATTTTAATAAAAACATAAAATTATATTTAATAAAAAAATTCCCTAATTTAATAAAAATACAAAATAAAAAATTACTTTTAATAAAAATACAAAATTATATTTAAAAAACACACTTTTATATTTAATAAACATAGAAAATTATATGTAATAAAAGCACAAAATTATATTTAATAAAAATATGAAACTATATTTAATAAAAAAATACCCTAATTTAATAAAAATACAAAATACAAAATTACATTTAATAAAAATACAAGATTATATTTAATAAAAATATAAAATTATATTTAATAAAAAAGCACTCTAATTTAATAAGAATACTAGATACAAAATTATATTTAACAAAAACACAAAATTATATTTAATAAAAATACAAAATTATAATTAATAAAAATATAATTTTTTTGCAAGTTTTAGTGACGAATTACCAACGGATTTTTCCGTCACTAATTTGTCCAAAAGTTTTATTCAGTTTTAGCGATGAATTATTGACAAAATTAATTCCGTCGTTAATTTTAGCGACGGATTAGTGATAGAATTTTTAGTGACAGATTTTTCCGTCGCTTCCGAAATTTTTTTTTTTCAAATTTTAGCGATGGATTACTAATTACGTGGCTAATTTTAACGACGGATTAGCGATGAAATTTTTTCTGACAGATTTTTTCATCGCTAACTCTGTCGTTAATCATTCCGTCACTATTCCATCGTAATTCTATTACTAATTAGCGATAGATAGTTATTCATCGCTAATTTTCGTCACTGAAAGTGCGTTTTTTGGTAGTGTTAACTAATATTGCCTTAATTCATTCCTTTTACTTTGATCAACGTTTATTAAATAATTTTTTAAAAAAAATATATATATAGTAGAAATAAAAGGAGACATTCACTTTAGCTTAGTTTTATCCAAATTCAAACGGTAGAAATATATATATAAAAGAATTCTTGCAATGTTGTGTTTTAGTTTTGTCCAAATTCAAGCAATATAAAGTAGGATTCGAAACTAAATAGGACTAGAATTCTGAAAAACCCCCTCCTTCCCCACTCCCAAAAAAAAAAAGAACTCACATTATAATTTTCTTTGGTTTCTTCTAGTTTTCTTGTTTGGCGTCGAATCAGGTGCGGGGTCCCGGGGAGTTAACATGGTTTGCATTCGTTACTTGTGTTATCTCTACCATAAGTGGTTTAATCTTTGGCTACGACATTGGTATCTCTGGTAATTATCATTCTCTATTCAAGTGTTTTGTTTAATGTGACACTATCAGAAAAAGGAGCTTCAACGATGAAAATTACCGACGGATAAAAATCCATCGCTATTAGCGACGAATTACCGACGAAAAAATCAGCAACGGATTTAGCGACGGAAAATTAGCGATAAAAATTTTCCGGCGCTGAATCCGTCGCTAAAACTTTTTCGGACAAATTAGTGACGGATTTAGCGACAAAAAATTTCCATCGCTAATTTTCCGTCGCTAATCCGTCGTAAAAAATAAAAAAAAATTATGTTTTTGTTAAATATAATTTTTTTTTTGTTTTTATTAAATATAATTTATATTTTTATTAAATATAATTTGTATTTTTATTAAATATAATTTTGTATTTTTATTAAATATAATTTTTTGTTTTTATTAAATATAATTTTGTATTTTATTTTTATTTTTATTAAATATAATTTTTTTATTAAATATAATTTTATATTTTTATTAAATATAATTTGTATTTTTATTAAATATAATTGTGTCTTTTAATTAAATATAATTTTTTTATTAAATATAATTTTATGTTTTGTTTAAATATAATATTATCTTTTTATTAAATATAATTTTGTACTTTTATTAAATATAATTTTGTATTTTTATTAAATATAATTTTATTTTTATTAAATATAATTTTATTTTTTTGTTAAATATAATTTTATATTTTTATTAAATATAATTTTGTATTTTTATTAAATATAATTTTATTTTTTTGTTAAATATAATTTTTTATTTTTATTAAATATAATTTTGTGTTTTTATTAAATATAATTTTTTTTGTTAAATATACTTTTATTTTATTAAATATAATTTTATTTATTAAATATAATTTTGTATTTTTATTAAATATAAATTTTTGTTTTTATTAAATATAATTTTTATTTTTTTATTAAATATAATTTTTATTTTTATTAAATATAATTTGTATTTTTATTAGATATTATTTTTTGTTTTTTTAATATAATTTTATGTTTTTATTAAATAAAATTTTTTTATTTTTATTAAATAAATGTACTGTATTTTTAATATTAAAAGTTACAAATAAATTATAGAAATAGAAAAAAAAATAAATTAATAACATAAATATAATGGTGGCATGGTGGTTAAGGCTCTCAAGTTTTTTCTCTCACACCCGGGTTCGAACCCGGGTGGGAGCACATTTTCATCACATTAAAGCGCAGGCGGGCACGGGCAGGCAGGAGTCCGGGAGGGTCGGTCGGGTGGCGGCTTCGGGCAATTGGGTTTGCTGTTACTAACTTCAGCGACGGAAATTTTCCGTCACTAAAAATTCGTCGGTAATTTAAAAACCCTAAAAAAAATTAGCGACGGATTTTTTAGCGACGGAAACTGATCCATCGGTAAATAGCGACGGAAAAATTCCGTAGCTAAAAATCCGTCGCTAAAATTAATGAGGTGATTTTTAGCGAAGGAAAAATCCGTCGCTGAAGCAGTGTTTTCTGGTAATGTGATAGGAGCCCATCAATGTTTATTTTAATCTAGTAGGTGTGACATAGGTAGGGTAACATCCATGGCTCCTTTTTTGGAAATGCTTTTCCCATCGATTTATAGATTGGAGGAGGAAGATAAGTCGACAAACCAATACTGCAAATTCAACAGTCAGACTCTAACTCTCTTCACATCATCGCTCTACTTGGCTGCACTCGTGGCCTCATTCTTTGCATCATGGATCACCAGAAAATTAGGAAGAAAAGTGACAACGTGCTTAGGAGTTTTGGTGTTCTTGGCGGGTGCAACAATTAATTCTGCTGCTATCAATGTTGCCATGCTTATTGTTGGTAGAATATTGTTGGGTGTTGGTGTTGGCTTCCCCATTCAGGTAAAGATTAACTAATTCACGGATCTTGATTTCTATTTACAGTCTTTGCGTAATGTAATGTCGCTGCCGTGCTTTATACACGTGGTATATTTTGTTTTGTTCAGATTCCTCTAGGGTTCTTGCTGTTGGTTTATCTATATGTACTAAGTGTATAAGTATTTGGTTTTCTGAGTGTATGCTTCACTTTGTATGTCTCAATACAATACTTACACGTCCTGTCATGAGGCTAAATTTGTGGGTATTTGATTTTTGGTGGAGTGATGTTGTGCCTTTGCAAGTCTAGCGGATGCATATTGGGTGCCCTTTCATGCTTGGCTTTGCTGTGCACTGTACCGTTCCTATTAGTTTCTGTTTTAGCATCCGGTAAAATATTATTTGCTTAAGAGGATTTCTTGTGAATTAAAAAAAAAAAAATTATTAATGTTAAGGTTAAGGTATGGTTTACGTTGCTATAAAATATAAAATATGTCAATGGACAATCGGTTTAATGGGATAAGATTCTAAATCTCTCAACCAAGTTTCGATTTCAAAATTTGGGAACGGAAAAAACCAACATTGAGAGAGACACTCCTAAATAAGGCCCATAAATGCTCAAAATGAATTAGTCAGAGTACAACTCTGGATATCGATGATGAAAAAGAAAAAAAAAAGGAACAAAGTATATTTCAAAATAGAATATATGCATACTTTTAAATATTGGACACTTCATTTGCACACATTTTTAGAATATTTTGTTAAAAATGTAACTCTTTGTTTGGTTTAAGATACAATTGATAGAAAAAGCAAAATAAAGTAAAAGAATTGAGAAAATAAAGAAAAGCAAACTAAGAGAAAATGTCTTATATATTGTATATTTAATAGATTGTATAATAACTCTATTTATAGGGTGATTCCATGAGGCTAAACCCTATAAATATAAAAGGTAAGAATAAATAGATTATTTACAAGATTGGTAAGAATAAACTAAATAATTACAGTGTTGGAATTTTAGAAAGTCAATATTCTAAGACTTCTTCAATTTGAAAATCTCCAAGATTTATTCCCAAGACTTGCAATATTTATTGCCAAGATTTCTCCAAGATCTCTTCAAATGAGGACTTGTCAATATTCTTTACACCCCCCTCAAACTCAAGATGGGTGTAGAGAAGTCATCTTGAGTTTGTGTAGTAGATCCACATGACGTCCAGGAAGATAAGTCTTGGTAAAAAAATTAGCAGGTTGGTCGACAGAGTGAAGAAAAAATATTTGAAGATCACCTTTAGTTATATGTTGACGAATAAAGTGGCAATCAATCTCAATGTGTTTAGTTCGTTCATGAAAGATATCATTATGAGCAATCTGAATAGCACTTTGATTATCACAATATAGAGGAGTTGGAGAAGAAGTAGGTATACAAAGGTCACAAAGAAGTCTTTGAATCCATAATAATTCTGTAGTAGTGTCAACCAGTGCACGATATTCTGCCTCTATACTAAAGCAAGCTGTAAAAGTTTGTTTCTTACTACGCCAAAAGATTAAAGAATCACCAAGAAAAATGCAATAGCTAGTAGTAGACCGTCGATCAGTAGGATCACCAGCCCAATCAACATCAGATTAGGCACATAGCTGTAAAGAGGATGAGGCAGAAAAATGAAGTCCATGAAATAAGGTGCCTTTAACATAACGAAGAATCCGTAGAACAACAGCAAAAAGAGGAGATCGTGGTGCAGCCATAAACTGACTGACAATGTGAACAACATAAGAGATATCATGACGAGTGGCAGTAAGATAAACAAGATTGCCCACTAATTGCCGATATAAGGTAGGATCAGAAAGAAGGTTGCAATCTGTAGGAGAAAGTTTAACATTATGCTCAAGAGGGGTGGAAATAATTTTATTATCTGAAATGCCTGAACGGGAAAGAAGGTCAGAGGCATATTTTGCCTGAGACAAATAATAACCAGAAGATGTAGGAGTAACTTCCAGTCCTAAGAAATAACTAAGATGGCCGAGATCCTTCATTTCAAATTTGCCACAAAGAAAATGTTTGAATTCGGAGATTGCAGCAGTATCGCTTCCGGTGATAATCATGTCATCAACATAAAGAAGAAGTAAAACAGTACCATGATCAATTTTTTGAATGAAGAGGGCAAAATCATAAGCACTAGGAGAGAAGCCAAAATCACTGACAGTACTGCTGAAAGTAGAAAACCAGGTACGAGGAGCCTGTTTTAGGCCATATAAAGCGTGACGAAGATGGCAGACTTTGTTGGCAGGATGTGAATAACCCAGAGGTGGTTTCATATAAACTTCTTCCTTTAGAACTCCATTGAGAAAAATATTTTTAACATCCATCTGATACAAGAGCCATTGTTTTGCTGCAGCAACAGCAAGTAAGCTACGTACAGAGGTAAGACGAGTAACGGGAGCAAATGTTTCTTCATAGTCGATGTCATATTCTTGTGTGAATCCCTTTGCGACCAGCCGAGCCTTGTATTGTTCAATAGTCCCATCTGAGTGGGTTTTGATTTTATAAACCCACTTACATCCTACAAGAGTTTTGTCTGTAGGAAGATTAACTAAATCCCAAGTATATGTGTTCTCCAAGGCTTGAAGTTCTTCTTGCATAGCTTGCTGCCAAAGAGGATTAATATTAGCCTCTCGGTAAGATTGAGGCTCATGTAAAGTGGAGATTGTAGAATAACAATGATAATCAAGAAGACGAATAGGGGGTGCTCTTACTCTTGTTGGTCGAGGAGTGGATTCAGGAGATAACTCAGTTTCAGTGGAAGAGGGTGCAGGTCCATCATTTGGGAGAGAATCTGAAGGAGAAGTCAGAAGAGTTGAAGTATCTGTACATGTTTCGAACTATAAGGAAATACATCATAAGATAGATTAGTAAGTAATGGAGATGTAGTACGAAAAGGAGATAAGGAAGAAAACATAATATTTTCCCAGAAGATGACATGTCGAGAGACTCGAAGACGATTGGAGACAGGATCCCAACATCTATATCCTTTGTGTTCAATGTCGTACCCTAGGAAACAACATAATTATGCTCGAGGTTGTAACTTATAATACTCATAAGGTTGAAGTAATACAAAGCAAGCACAACCAAAGACTTTGATAGAATTATATGCTGGTGGAGAACTATATAACCGCTCATAAGGAGAGATGTTAGAGATTGTAGAAGAAGGTATTCTATTGATGACATATACAGCTGTAAGAGCTTCATCACCCCAAAATTGTAATGGACAAGATACAGAGAAAAGTAAAGACCGAGTTATGTTTAGAATGTGTCGATGTTTTCGTTTTGCTCTACCATTTTGTTGGGAAGTACCTGGACAAGAACGTTGGACAATGGTTCCATGTTGTTTAAGAAACATAGTAAGAGTAGACTCAAGATATTCGGATGCATTATCAGTGCGTAAGATTTTGATGGTTTGAGAAAATTGAGTTTGAACCATTGATGCAAAGTTTTTGTATATTTGAGGTAATTCTGAGCGGTTTTTCTCAAATAAATCCATGTAAAATGGGAGTAGTCATCAATAAATACAACAAAATATTTTGACCCACCCATAGTTGGTGTAGGAGATGGTCCCCAAATATCAAAGTAAAAAGATCAAAGGGAGTACTAAAAATAGAATCATTTGTATTAAAGGATAAAGCAGGTTGTTTTGTAGTTTGACATGAAATACATTGAAGAGATGCATCAGTAACAGAACCTAGTGAACCCGAAGAAATCAAAGAATGAAGTTTATTAAGAGATAGATGACCCAGACGAAGATGCCATAAGTGAAAGGATGAAGGAACAGTGACAGCACAGCAGAGTGAGGAACGATTAATAGGAATGTGAAGAGAAGTGAGCTCGTATAGACGTCCAACCTTACGGCCTGTCCCAAAGATCTTTCCCTTCTGAGAATCCTGCACACGACATCCAATAGAAGTGAATATTATATCAAATCCAAGTTCACATAATTGACCAATAGAGATAAGATTTAAGGTAAGTGTAGGGACAAAAAATGTATCCGATAAATCTAAAAAAGAGTTAGAAAGATGACCAATATGAGTGACTGGCATGGTAGAGCCATCAGCTATATGAATCATAGATGGTGTAATAGGAGTGGATAAAGAAGTAAAGGAATGGGAATTATGGGTCATATGGTTAGAGCAAGCAGAATCAAAAAACCAAGAAGAAGTACCTGATGCGGTAGAAAGTGCAGTATGTTTGTGATTATCAAAAGAAATGACTTGTTGTAAAAGGGTTTGAAAATCACCAAGAGATATTGTAGGTTGAGAAGAAGAGGTGGTAGTAGCAGAATCCTCAGTAGCAGCAACAGCAGCAGATTGTGAGATATGTCAAGAACCTATAGCAGAACGATTTTGGGATTGAATGACCTTCTTTGGGCAATTTTCAATAAGATGACCTTTCTCTTTGCAATATCTACATTCAATCATAGGATTAGCAAGGCATCGACTAGAAATATATCCTCGCTTCTTACAGAATCTACATTCAACAGTGGGACAATTAGGAAGGATATGATCTGACTTCTGACAGTTGCAACAGAAATTTGAAAATTTTGGTCCTCGAGTAGTGGTGGCTAATACAACGTCACTATTTGAGGTTTGAGTAATCCCAGACGAGTCTCTTCTGATATCAACTCAGAAACTATAGTTTCAATAGTAGTGAGAGGATGTTGATAAAGCAGAGAAGCTCTAACAGGCTCAAAATTTGATGTTAGAGCCATAAGAATTTGGACCAGTCGTCCTTGGTCTCGATATATTGCATATTTACTGGCGTCAGTTGTACATTGCCAATAGGGTTCAGAGAGAGCAAGTTGATCCCATATTGACTGCATACGGGCAAGAAAATCATTGATTGATTGACCTCGTTCTTGTCGCAAAGAATAGAGTTCGGTGAGCAATTGATACTGATGAGCCAAATCTGATATAGTATAGCGACTTGCAAGAAGGTCCCAAACTTCTTTAGCCATCTCAAAACGACTAAATTGTAAATGAATAGAAGGTGCAGATGTGTTACGAAACCAAGTAAGAATTTGGTGATTTTTGCTATCCCAATCTTCAAGACAGTTAGCAAAATCATCATCCGATTCGTCATCGGATTTTTTAGGTAATTTGATATCTCCTGTAATATAACGCCATAGCCTCCTTCCCTTAAAAAAGCTTCTCATCCCTTGAAACCAGGCCTGATAGTTGTATCCATCAAGCATAACTGATATAGGTTGAGAAATATCTAATTTCTCCATAACTAGACAAAAAGAAAGTATCTAATTGATGAAGAAAAAAATAAAATAAAATCAGATCGAACACCTAGTGCTCTGATACCATGATAGAAAAAGTAGAATAAAGCAGAAGAATTGAGAGAATAAAGAAAAGCAGACTAAGAGAAAATGTCTTATATATTGTATATTTAATAGATTGTACAACAACCCTATTTATAGGGCGATTCCATGAGGCTAAACCTTAGAAATATAAAAGGTAAGAATAAATAGAATATTTACAAGATTGGTAAGAATAAACTAAATAATTACAGTGTTGGAATTTTAGAAAGTCAATATTCTAAGACTTCTTCAATTTGGAAATCTCCAAGAATTATTCCCAAGACTTGCAATATTTATTTCCACGATTTCTCCAAGATCTCTTCAAATAAGGAATTGTCAATATTCTTTACAACAATATTACACACACACACACATATGTTATACGCTAATTTTGTAACGCTAAGGACAAAACTTATTTATAGTATTTAAACCATATGCCTATAAATGAAGAGAGTGTGTGTGTGTATATAAATATGTACTTATTTTAATGATAATCCTACTTGTGTTCGACTTGGATTGAGAGACTTCCGTACTATATAGGTTATGAATTTACTTTACATTTGATCTAAAACTGTGGCTAACATACTAATGCCATTGTATGTCACTGAAATGGGTCTTACATGTAATACTGAAAACTCGATGTTAAATATTTTGTAAACATTTCAAAAATAAAGTAAAAAATTTTTGAATTTATATTGATTTTCGATTTTGGGGTCTTAATTTTTAATTTTGGTATATTTTAAATTGTCATATCCGCGAATTGTAATAAATTCTATTTTTATGAAAATTTTAAATTTTAGTGAAAAATGAGTGTGAATATATATATACATATATATAATTGTATATTTTTTTGAATATATATATATATAAAAGAAGAAGAGAGAGGAGATGCTGCGTTTCGGAGTGAAACGTAGCACTCCCCCCAAATTCGATTAGGGTTGTAAAACCCTAATTGATTCTCTCTCTCTCTTCCTCTCCTTTGTTCGATTGAAGCTCTCTCCCTCTCCTTCACGATTCCTTCGTCACCCGCCACACTCTCCACCGCCAACCACCATCACCACCACACCACCACCGCCATCATCCGTGTTCTCTCTCTCTCTCTCCTCTTCCCTCTGTTTTTCTCTCTCAATCTCTCTCTTTCCCTTTCGACCCCTCTCGGTCTCTCTCTGTCCTCTCTCTTCCTCCCACGATCTCTCTATTTCCCATTCTCTCTTTCCCTTTCTCTCTTTCCCTCTCTATTCCCTCTGCTCTCTCCCTTCCCGCGCGAACATAGAGCGTTCGCTCTCTTCTTCTTCCCTTCGCGCGCGATAACTTTTCCTTCTTTCCCCCTGGATGCTTGCGCTTGCTGCTCTCTGCAAGCACCATACTTCTGCAATCATTGCAGAAGCCTAAGCCGGCAGTACACCATCAAGCCTCTAAAAACCCTAGATCGCGGGTCTGCATAGGTAAGAATAGATTTTCCGATTTTAATTTTAGGGTTTGAATGTTCTTAGTAGTTAGGTTTAATTTCTAACAATTGCTTCAAATTGGAAACTTTATAGGTTTGAAATTGAATTCAATGGCGAATAGAGGCTAGGTCTGCGAACCGAGAAACCCTAGGTAGGGGATTTCTGATCCATTCAATAAATTGAGTAAATTTAGGGTTAAATCCAGGGTAAAAAGATCTGTATATATATTAGATTCGTTTAGGATGTATTTTCTAATATTTTATATGTAATTAGTAAGATTCAGTGTTAGATAATTCATAAATTAGACTCTTTGATACGGAAAAAGCATATTAAGGGATGCTAGAACTATGTTGGATTGAATAGAGCAGTTCCCTCAAAATTTAAATCGAAATATGCATGAAAAGTGTTATACTTATGTGAAATTGGAAAAAATTTTGGAAAATTTGGAAATGTTGAGACTTAAAGTCCATTAGAGATGTAAATGATTTTCGGGTAATGAAATCAGAATTTAGAAATTGTGGATGTGAAATTAATGGTATATTAAATTAGGAAAATGTGAAAACCCTTATTATAGAGATTTTATTTGATGATAATTACGATGTTTGATTAGGTTAATCGTTTGAGGACTTAAAGAGGGGTCTATTCAGATTTGATTGATAATTAGAGAGTGAATACTCTCTCTAGAGGTGGGTGGATGGTTCATTATGTTCATGAATGAGTAACATATTTTAAAATCATTTTATAAATGATTTTGAAAGGTTTTATATGTTTTATATAAATTGTTTTGTGACTGTGGGTTGTCTGAATTGGATTGTGAAGTATGAATGCATGCATTATGTTTAAGAATGATTCTGTGTCATATGTTATTTGATATTGCTCTATGGATTGCTTTGACATGAGACTATTGATTATTTGTTGGAAAATTATGGCACATTGTTGTGAAATGGATTGATTGAGAAATAAAAGGGTGCTGGATTGTAAATGGCTATAGTCATTCCCACCACAGAGCGACCCGACGGGGTGGCGTGGTTTGGGGTTTGGATGTGCGGGGGAATTAGACGTCCCTCCCTCTGCCGAAATCGTGCTATATCTGGTACACCCCGGTGAGGTACGAACCAACGCCAAGAAAGGGGGCATGTTTTAAAACATTGGATGGAAAAACCCCTTGGCGGGCTTTCAATGGAACCGCAGGATTTTCTGAAAAAATGATTGATATGGACGCATATTTTGTAAATTGTGATTTATTGAAATGTTTTATGCATATGAACTGCTATTTATGAGATATGTTTTGACTGCCCCACATTCACCCCTTATTTGTGAACACAATCGCATCATTGCACTCTACTCACTGAGTATTCCTCAATACTCACCCCCTCTCTCCCCCTTTTTCAGAGGATTCTTAGTTCGAGGATTGGACGTCGGAGCTTGCGAAGTATTTTTGCTGTTTTGTATAGGTATTTGGCAAATGCAGAATTTTGGAGATTCGTAATTCTCAAACCATGGAAAGGGAAATCTGTACATCCCATGTCGTGCGGATTTTATTGATACTGACTGAGTTTTTGTCAAGTATTGATAAAATCCAATGATTTTTTATTTGTACTTAATTGTTTTGATTGCTCTATTTTTGGAATTTGTCTTTATCTGTACTGGGACATTTGGACTGTAATTTTAAATTTCGATACTTTCTTTGAATTTATGAAGTTCTGTACACTTCATATTGTTTGGATTTTACTGATGTTAGCTTGATTGCTTCAGGGGAGTATTGGTAAAATCCTACGACTATGATTTGGAACTTCTTGTATGTTAATTGTTTTACTTGTACTGGTTGGCTTGGATGGTCACATCGTATGTGTGCATGTATAGGAGCCCCTTTCATAATTGTGTGCCAATACATGCTTGTGTGTACAGGGAATGGATCAAAGGAGTCCTTTGCATGTGTATTATTACATGCTTTCCATATTTGTGATGAATTGTGTACTGGAGACCTGGATATTCAAGAATGTAGTTTTGCAGAGTCCCAGTATACGGAGAGGTTCTGTTCGTGTATCGAGACCACGCGACGGTTGTTGCGTGTTCGATCCGAGGATCGGGGCATGACACTACAAGTACAGAGGTTCACTGAAGGTGCTCGTCCAACTATCCATCACCATTGGCATTCTGGTGCCTACCTTGTAAACTATGGAACTGCTCAGATTGAGGGTGGCTGGGGCTGGCGCCTCAGTTTGGGAGGCGCTGCAGTTCCTGCCATCTTCATCGCTGTCTCAGCCTTCATCCTTCCAGACACTCCAAACTCTATGCTTGAAAGAGGCAAGCACAATGAGGCCCTTGAAATGCTGCGCAAGATTCATGGTGTTGACAGCGTGGAAGCTGAGTAGGGTCTATTTGCAGCAAGTGAAGCCTCAAAGCAAGTTGCTTATCGTTGGAGGAACATTCTCTTGAGAAAGTACAGGCCGCAGTTGACAATGTCCATTCTCATTCCCTCATTCCAGCAGCTCACTGGCATCAACGTTGTCATGTTTTATGCTCCCGTCCTCTTCAAGACACTCGGATTCGGGAGCAATGCTTCTCTTTTCTCCTCTGTCATCACTGGGGCCTTCAATTCAGGGGCGACATTTGTTTCTGTCTATGGCACTGATAATTGGGGTAGGACAGCTCTCTTTATGGAAGGCGGCATCCAAATGCTTATTTTCCAGGTGCCCAATAACTTTTTGAATCCATTTTTCCTACTACTAAACGACTTAATCTGATTTAATCTGTGTACATGTGCAGTCCCTCGTGGCACTTCTTATAGGTTTGAAATTCGGACCGTCCTGAAACGTTATAAACCTGCCAAAATGGTATGCTGCCCTTTGTGGTGATTTGCATTGTGCTTATGTGGTTGCTTTCGCATGGTCATGGGGTCCTCTTGGCTGGCTGGTGCCAGGCGAGATCTTTCCTCTTGTGATTCGTTCAGCTGCACAAAGCATCACGGTTTCAGTGAACATGCTCTTCACTTTTGCAGTGGCTCAAGTTTTCTTAACAATGCTATGCCACCTCAAGTTTGGACTCTTCATATTCTTTGCAGCCTTCGTGTTTGGTGTGACTGTCTTCGTCTATTTCTTCTTGCCGAAGACTAAAGGCACCCCCATTGAAGATATGAATCGCGTGTGGAGGGAGCACTGGTAATGGAGCAGATTTGTCCCCACCGAAGATAATCCTGCTAGGGTTGAAACTGTCAAAATAATTTTGTTTTTTTTAATTTTTTTTAATTTTTAATTTTTATTGCATTTAGCCTTTTAAAGGGATATTATTTGGATAAGTTTGGTTGTTATGGTTATTATTTTTTTCTTATGTAGATCTTGATTTTATATAAATATATTACTTAGTGATTTAGTGAATTGTGTGATCATATCTGTTTTTTATTTGAATAATATTATTTTGAATATAATTTTATTAATAAAGAAATGATTTGGCACAAAAATCTAAATAGTAAATGTGATCATGACCATTAATTTTTGATTATTAGATGAATTAATCTAGAAAGACTTGGGGTTTTAAATGATATTAAATTCAATAAATAAATTTATTTAATAATAATGAAATGAGCGGTGCTTAGGTTTAAAAAAAGAAGACTAGGTTGAATTTATTCAATATCCGCCTCAACTGCAATTGCCAACTATTAGGGTATTTTGGTCAATAGAAATATTATGTTGGAATAAAATGTTAAATAATAAAGCCATACTATAAAAAAGGAAAAAATAAATTTAATTTTCTAAGGTCAATAAGGTCCTTTCAATGAGAATAATATATATATTTTAAAAAATCTCTTTTATTTTAATTTTCATTTATTGACTTCATTTCTTTGTATGCATCATAGAATCTCTCTCTCTCTCTCTCTCTCTCCCTCTCTCTCTCCCTCTCTCCCCCCTCTTTGTCCAAAATCAAAGAGTGCAGTTGTTACAATTATAGTGTTTTAAGTATTTAAAATGACTCAGAGCAAATCAATAAGAGCTTTAACCAATCATGAAAGAAAATTACCACTCAGGATTAAATCTCTAGAGAGTGGGTTACAATTTAGTCGATTTGAATGGATCTCTTTGTCATAAATCTCCTTATCAAGTGTAATTTTTAGATCCACAAGCTTCAAAGTGTGGGGGGATAGGTGAGAAAAAGAAAGGAATCAAAATTCAGTGGCAAATGAAAAATTATTATTGATATTTGTCTTTTCTCTGCTTTTCTCTGTTTTTTGGTTTTTCTGAGTGCATGTATCTCATTACTGATTTTTTTTTTTTTTTTTTTTTTTGTCTACCTTGCTTTGACAAAATTCAATCTTGAAATCCAAGGAACTCAAGTTCTTTCAAGAGATGAGGAGAGCTTACTTTCTGGACTTTGTCATGGGCCCACATGATAGACTCAAATGTAATATGAGAATTCATCTGAAATGATCGATCTGTTGAGTGAGAAAACCTATTAGACTTAAATACCATTCTATTGACTTTGTTGAGAACCAATATGGGATTTATGACATTGTTCATCCCTTGAGAAACCGAACATTCACAGACGGCTCTCACTCTAGACGGCTCTCACTTTGAACTCTTCTAGTACCAGGTAGCCCTTTGTCACAATCCTAGAGGAGGCAGTCAACTAGAAAGGAAAAGTGGCTGGTTGGGCCACTTTGCGTGGTCGGCTACTTGCTATGAGGCGGTCAACCGTGGAGAAGAAAATGGAGAGAAAAAGATAGAGAAAGAAGATAGAGAGGGAGAGAGAAAGAAAGAGATTGTGAGGGAGAGATAATTAAAGAGAGAGAGAGAGAGAGAGAGAGAGAAGAAACAATGTGAGGGAGTGAGAGACATAATTCAAATTCCTTATTGTCTTCTTTGAGCATTGTACCTATTTATGCACAATCAAATCTAGGAATGTTAAAGCAACTAATCTTGTAACGCCGACACTGCGGTGTTCATACGGTTGTATTTCTGTTCTTAGATTTAAATAAAATAATTCTCAATTTATATATATATAGAGAGTGAAATATTTAATTTTATTGATTTTTGATTTCGGAGTATTAAAATTTAATTTTTGGTATGTTCAAAAGTATCCGTATTCCAATTCGTGATGTGAAGAATATATTTTTCACTTATTAATTTAATTATTTACTCAATTATTTATTTATAAATCTATTTATCTAAATTTAAATTAGAAATTTAATTTTAAAATGGATATAAAAATATATATATATATGAATATTTATTTAATTATTAATTTAACAAATACTTATCTATTCAATTATCAATTGTTTTATATATATATATATATATATATATATATATATATATGTATTAAATATTAATATTAATAAAAAAAATATATCAAAAATCGGAATTAGGGCTTAGCCCTAATCCCTTCCCTCTTCCCCTCTCCTCTCTCCCTTTCTCGCGACCCTTCCCCTTCCCGCGCGACTCTCCCACCGCCGCTGCCCTCCTCCGCCGCAGACGACCGCCAACCACCACCTAGCCACCGATCAACTCCCTCCCTCTCTGTCCCACTCTCGGTTCTCTCTCTCCCTCTCTACCTCACTGTCGCTCTTTCTCTCATCTCTCTCACCACTGCGAGCGGTCTTCCTCCACCGCCTCCTTCCACCACCCACGATCGGCCGACCTTTCAGTTTTCTCTCTCTACCCTTGGCTCTCTCTCTGTTTCTCCCTATCTCTCTCTCCCCGCCCGCGCGACAAGTCCTCTTCCGTGCGCGCGACTGCGGCCTTCCTTCTAGCGCGCGACTGCAGAGCACGACGGCTCCTCCTTCGTGCGCGCCGGCAGCGGGCGACGGCTGCCAGTCCCCGCACGGCGCGCGACAGCTCTAGCGTGCGCGGCTGAGCGCCTCCTCCTTGCTCATGCGCTTGTGAGCCTTGTTTTCCTCGGTAGAGAGCGCTCCTGCAATCTGCGTAGAAGCCCCAGAAACCCTAGGTTGCCTGCAAACTCCATTCTCTGCAGGTAAGGGCTGAGTTCAGAATTTTAGTTCTAGGGTTTCGATATCGTTTGATGATTAGGCTAAATTACTAAACTTTACATCGGTTTAATAGTGTTGTAGGGTTTGGACTATATCGAACAGCGCACAAAGCTAGGTTTGTGATCCGGAAACCCTTGGTGAGGTAAAATACTGATTTCTTTGATAAATTGAGTGAATCTAGGATGGAGAGATCTTTATATGTTTAGGATGTATTTAGATTTGATTTGAATGCATTTTTGAAGCTCTATAATTAAATGCTAGGATTAAGTTTAGACATTTACGTAAATTAGGCTGTTTGATACGGAAGAAGCATGCTAAGGAATAATAGAAATCGAATTGAGTTGATTTGAATGGTTTCTCTAGAGTTTAATTTCAAATATGCATGAAAGTAATTGGATTTAGGGTTGGAGTTTAAGGATTGATGCATTTTATATTATAGTTTGTTTTGCATATAGGAAATCAAGATACAATTTACGTATTATGAAAATAGACATTAATACCTTGGAAATGACTTATGGTTTGAAGAAATCGGATGGAAATCTAAAAGTGTATGATTTTTCAAAGATTTTTCCATTTTGTAGGAAATTTGTTTATTTGAGATTGGTTTTCTATTTTGAATGGTTTTAGGTGTTTGAATTTAGATTAGTTTGGATTTTGTTATTTATTTATAAATGGAATGAAATTGATTTCATTGGAGTACATTTATAAATTAAAGAGTTTAGGGTTTGTACAAACTTAAGAAAAATGATAAATCCTAAAAATAGTCAAAAAAATTGATGAAATTGATGATTTGATTTAGGTTGACCTTCTTAGAGACTCGAGGAGTCGAATTGGTTCGATTCGTGGTATTATTGGGGAGTGCACTACCCTCCCCCATACTGTGAGTGGGACTACGACATCTACTATTGATTGATAAACCATGTTTTACCGATTTTCAAATGACATGATTTCTATACGTGTGAAAATTGAACTTTTGGATTTTGATAAGTATATATGTACATATTTTTGTGACCATTGGAGTGTCCAAATTGCTGATTTTATTTATATGCATCCATGAGTTTGATAACTGAATATTGTGCCACCTTTTTGATATAATGACATGTTTTAAATGCTTCCACTTGCATTGGCACATGATTTGAATGGATTTATACGTACATTGGGCTGTATGCCCGGCTGATATTATGATACGATGCATGGGGCTATATGCCCGGCCGAAACGGTGTTGGGATGCATGGGGCCACGTGCCCGGCTGATTTGATATTGTTCCGTAGCTATGAAGGACGTCTGGTAGCGGCACCCCTTGTGCCCGGATACACTTCGGCCGGAGGTATCCGCCAGATTGTCGTGTGTATGGTTGTCCTAGGTTGAACCCTCATCAGGGGAGGACGTGAGTTGTCTCTCTGTCTAGCACTGGGCGGGGGCATCATACACGGCCGACTATTTATACTTATATGATTATTATTATTATTATTATTTACAGGCTAGTTGGAGAAGCCTATGGTCAACATTGAGGTAGAGAGCCATTTTTGACATTTGCATTGTGAAAACCCCTAATGCGCCCGTTCTTGGTCGAGGTAGACCATTGCCGGGGTTGTTTATTCGGCCGCTCTTCTCATGTGATTTGATACATAGATGGATGCATATGTTATTTTGTGATGTGTGTCTTGTGATATGTTTAAAACTGCATGCTGTTTTCATATACCTAATATTGTATTACATGCTTTGACACTCCAAGTTCACATTTGATATTGATAGCACGATGTCCTTCCCCTCACTTGCTGAGTATCCTCCCATAGATACCCATCCCTCTTCTTTTCTCCCTCAGACAGGATCGAGCGACGTTTCAGAGTCCAGAGATTTCAGTTGATCCTAGGCGGGTTTGGTTCTTCTCGATGGTAAGGTTTAAGTTTAAATTTGAAGGATGAATTACGTATTTTATTTTCGACCCTGCGAGGTCTTGTTGAGGTCCGTAGTTGACCGTGTACATTTTTATGGGATGACTGTAATATTTATGGACATTGTTGTGAAACTCTCATATTATGCTTGTATTGAGGCATTTGTAAACTTTTAAACTCTTAACTTGGGAAACTATTGTATATTATATAAAATTCTAGGTCCGCTCAGTGTGGCGGCTGCTCATGCTCTAGTTGGGCATGACAGTAGAGGTCTGTGGTTAGGTCTGTTGGTGATTTTCTTAGCCTAGCGTTATTCTGGATATCTGCTGTGGTTGATGGGTTTTGGAGAGGCCGGGATGGCCATTGTTTTATTTTCAGGATAATTTTGATTTATACAGGTTTAAATTATACATGGGAGACCTCCGATTTATGGGGAGGTTCTGCCCGATTTTCTGTAGAAATACAGCCGGCATCCAAGGCAATGGGCGGCTGTTCACGATCCCGGTTCGGGGCGTGATAAATCTAACCAACTTCAACTATGGTATTCTATCTAACTAATTTCATATTAGAGCTTGTTACAACCACCGGTCTTGCATCTGCAATTGATTCACTAGCCGTTGCAGCTGAAATTTCTCCTTCATTGTTACAATATCTCCCCTCTTTCGAAATCCTTAGCCTCAAGGACTAAAATTTGGAATGAGCCTTGATAAGCTAATATCCTCCCGAATTGTTCCTTCTTGCCTTTTGTTTTCTTCCAATTCTAGTCCTTCGTCGTCCTCTGCTACTAACATGACATTCAAGTTCCTTGGTCTACATTGATGACCAGGAGTATACTTCTTGCCACATTTAAAACAAAGATCGTTAACTTTGTGATGTTGCATCTCCTATGGTGATACTCTGAGTTTCGAAATTGATGTAGCGAGCAACTGAGTTCTTGTCGTCTGCGTTAACCTCTCCGGGATCCCAAGGTATACTCATGCTCATTCTTCTATGTTTAGTCAATTCTAAGGATTGTTTTTGAAGCATGACAATTTCAAATGGTTGAAACAAGGAAATGGGTTTCATCATCCTGAGTATGGACTTGATTTCTTCTTTTACTCCACTAATAAAGCTTGAAATGAAATAAGATTCTATTAGCTTAGGGTTCTTTTGAAGCATAATGGCCCATAATTTTTTAAACTTTTCTTGGTACTCTACCACTGAATCATGTTGTCATAACTTGTTGAATTCTTCCACTTTATCTTGCACTCGTTTTGCTTTAATCCATTAATGCAAGAGTTTAGAAAACTCTTCCCATTCCATTTCCTTTTTCATCATTTTTAATCCTTGAAACCATACTTCAGTTGTGTCATCCAAATATATTTCGACAGTATCCATTCAAAAAGTGGTGGGTATTTGATAGATGGAAAAAAATTCATTACATTTATGTAACCACAATCAGGGATTCTCTCCACAGAATATAGACAATTCAATTCTTGGTATGTTTGGCACTAATCCACGGTTGATTATCTCCTTCTTGGGCCATTGAGAGCTACTTTTAGCTCGACTCTAGTGTCTACTAGTGTGGGTAGGAGAGATGACTTGAAAAATCTTTCTTGTTGATGTTCTTCAACTATGTCCTTTCTTGCTGCCCTGATCAAATTGATCACTCTAGACTCCAAGCCTACTATAAGAGTTTCCATCCTCTAGGATTGCTCATCAAGTTGTTTTCTTTCCTTGCATTGCTCTTCGAATCTTTTTTCTATGACTATATAGTTTTTTTTATTTCTACTGTCAATTCTTCTATTTTGTTTTCTTACTTCTTGAGTTTTTCATCTATAATTTTAAACCTGACGCCCTAAGCTATGTCTAGTAATTTGTCTAAGGATTCACGAGTTTTGATACCACTTTTGTCACAATCCTAGAAGAGGTGGTCAGCTAGAAAGGAAAAGTGGCAGGCTATGACACCTTGGGTAGTCAATTGTTTGCTAGGAAGCAGTCAGCCGTGGAGAAGAAAATGGGTAACCCAAAGGGTTAGAGGGAGAAAAAGATAGAGAAAGATAGAGAAAGAAGAAGATAGAGAGGGAGAGAGAAAGAAAGAGATTATGAGAGAGAGAGAAAGAAAGAAAATGGGTAACCCAAATTCCTTATTACCTTCTCTGAGCATTGCACCTATTAATGTATAATCAAATTTGGGAATGTTAAGCAATTAACCTAACCAACTCTAACTATATTAAGTTGGTATTCTATCTAACTAACTAATTGCATGTTAGAGCTTGTTATAACCACTGGTCTTGTATCTACAGTTGATTCACTAGCCGTTGTAGCTGAAATTCCTCCTTCACAGTTACAGACTTATGCCCTATCATCAGTGAAACACATCACAATTCACAATTGGTCATTTTTCCATAGACAATGCCTTCCTCTTTCAATAAGTCATTGTTTCAAAACGTGGGAATGAAAAAAAAAAAAACAATGCTAAGGGACCGCACCCTAAATAGAACCTTTACAGATGCTCGAAACAGATTAGTCAAAACATAAGTCCAGATAGAAGTGGTGGGAAGTTAAAGAAATAAAATAAAATAAAAAACATGGGGTATCTCTTCCTTTACAATGAAGTTCAAAAATATAAGTCCAACATTAAACCGGGGCTTTGGAAGGGCGGACTTGGCATAATGATGGAATCTCTCCATTGTGTCATGAAGATTTGGGATTCGAATCAGCCTCCTTGCAAAAAAAGCAAGGAGAATATTGCCTAGATATTCCCTTTCCCAGATCCCACAATATGAGAATTTCAACACTAGGTACGCCCTCTATTAAACTGGGGCTTTGAAAGGCTTTACCAGGTCAGCCAAGCAAACACCACCAAGTAAATAGGAACACCTAGTTACAGTACAGTGCTATTAAGGCACGGAACAAGATTCTACAACGAGAACAGAGGAGGACCTGTCTCAATGAGACCAATGAGCACTAAACAATTAGTAGTAAGTTATGCCATCCTCATGCAAAATTAATACCCAGAATCTAAATACAAACTTTCATTAACAAAACCCTCATAATATTTGTTTAAGTCCATAGGTTGGTATACTAGAGGTATTTACCAACTAGTCCTGCAGCAATATATATCCATTTACAATGATCAATATCCTTTTGTACACAGAACAGGGCAAGTGCACTACTAGATCATAGTTTTCACAACAACTAACATTTGAAACCATGACATGCACTAATCCAGATGACCATAATTAAGGCAAGAATGGTCCCTCCTACAATTATTTTTATTCGCAAATTCTGGAACCACATTTTCCGCCTGAGCTGCCTCCCCTGCCTCTGAAAGCTATCAGCCTAGTAGTAAACACATTAATTACATTAAGAACACTTGCTCAAGTTCCATTTGCATCATGATGCACTTAGGAAAATACCTGAAATTGAAGATTCTCGGTTTTATCCACAAGCAGCTCTATCCTTTCCCCACGATCTAGAACCTACACTCAACAAATTGAAAAACATAAGGTGAAGCTTATCTTCACGTGATACCAGAAGGAGATTCAAATTTTCACATCAGAAGGAGGAGTCAATTAATGGCAAATACATGAATTTTGAAAAGAAAAAGAAAAAGAAAAAAATGGAGAAAACAACTAAAGGAGCTAAAAATGCAACCTATTGCTTTCGTACCTAGAGATTTTATTATACAATATAACAACAGCAAATTTTAGGATAGTTTAAATGTTGACCATTCAAAAGATTGCCTTTATAAAAACAATCAGATAAATACAATTGTGCATTTACTTCCGCATCTATCTGTTGTATCAGATAGAAATGATGCATGCCAATCCTAGGATCAATACCGCTCCCAAGTAGTTTTGTATATACAGAGGCAGAATTCACCAAAAAGTATCCAGTGCAGGCAACCTAAGTTATTCATAATGTAAATGTCATAGGTTTTGTAACATCCACAGGGAAACACAAGTAGCAACCTTATGGCTACTGAAACTTTCAGAACAGTAGCAAGCTAGGGGGAGCAGCTAATGGTTTACCTCATTTATAACGATTTCTGTTTAAAAAGAGATAAACATTTTTCGTTCACTTGAAAAAATTTGTATTTAATATTATATATATTTTCCTCCCAGATTAGAAAATTTTATTTATAGTGGAGGAGCGATTGTCCTCATCCGCTACCAAGTCAAAATTCAATATTCCTCTGTCATCATTGGACCAAAGCTTGGGCTGGCATGGATGATGCAAATGAACCAGTATTGAAAAATGAAGTGCTTCTATTTCTCCTGAAGACATAAAAATACAAGTATGAAGAAAACCTACCTATATCTTTCCATAAGTGCCCTATCAAGTAAATTTCAGAATACCAGTATTGATGTCCGAGATCCATCCTAGGATTGCAGTAAATTTGGGAGTTTCCAGTTTATTTTTATTTATAACAACTATTTTGTACATAAGTTTAAACATGAAAAGAAGATTGTTAAGGTTTATTTTTCATCAAGAGGTTTCATTTATGAGATCATGCTATCTGTCTCTTAATAATAGCAGATTTGGGAGTACAGTATGAATGCCAATCATGGGAGCTTATTTCATTAATTGGTTGCCTGACATAAAAGTCCATGGAAAAATGCCATACCTAAAATACAGCTGATTTCAAAAGGCCAATTTACAAAAAAAAAAAAAAAAAAAAAAAAAAAAAAAAAAAGAGAGAGAGAGAGAGAGAGCATTATGTAAGCTTTATCAACTTGGGTAAATAGCATTAAAGCACAGAAAGACAAAGCAATTTCTAATTATGATACTCTCTACTAAGGATAAAAAATAATTCAGAAAATTTATGATGAAATATCATTGTGTGTTAGTTTTGAGGGCATACAAGGCGCAAATGACGATAAATGCATTAAAAATTTAAACATAATATAACTTATGCAACTTACATCTGATTTCACATTTAGTAAATTAACAAGCTAAAACGGAATAAGCACCAGGAAAATTTGCTTTACAATTAAAAGAAGGGTTGAGCTCCCCGTAAAATCAAGTCTGCTGTTCTTAAAAGGATTAATACAAGCAAATTGATGAAGCTTAGGCATCCAATAAAGCTCTAGCCCAGTAGCCTCCTGTTTTCGCGTAATTTAGCAGCAGCATTTGAGGAGTAAGTTGTTTGGATTTTTTAGCAAAGACTGGGTGGCGCCAAGTTCTCTTGAGGGATTTTTTCTTGATGGATTTCATAGGCTTCGGAAGCAAGAAGGGTGCTAAAATTCTGTGTGCCTGCTATTATGGCAACCTGGTGTGCGTAGTTAGAAAGGAATGTTAGGATCTTCGAAGAACAGAACGCTCCTGTTAACTTGAGGGAGAGACTGTCTTCTTGGCTTCTCATCAGGCTTTGATTGCAGGTATTTTTCGAGATCATTCTTTTCGGAATGTATCTAGGGATTGGAAGGCCATTTTATTGATTGTTCTCAACTCCTTTCTTTCAACCCTCACTTTTCTTCTTCAGACATTCTTTTCTTTTATTGATATTTCATTATCAAAATAATAATAATAATAGTTTAGCAAGGTGAAAAACTTTGACTTCACTAAAACAAAGATCTTATAATGATGTAACAAGATTGTGATACTTTATTAATAATTATAACACAAAATATTGACAATTCAAAATTCTATAGAATTATAATTAAGAGATCCTTTGCTTTAGGTTGGATTGTGTAAGGGTCCATCATCTATGAATCTTCTACTAATGCAATTTCTCTTATTATCAAAAATTTTGTTATCAGATTTGATGAAGTATAGGAATACCAAAAATAGTGTAGGTATTCATGACAGGACAAGATGAAAATGGACATATGGGTGAATTTTGAATTAAAGATGGAAGCTGAAGTAGGTGTTAGGAAAAATTTAAAGGGTCTACTACAAAATGATGAAAGAGAAAACAAACTTGAGGATTGGAACATATGAAACTAAAAGAATGTAGAAAGTGCGTACTCAAACCATCAAGATGAACATCATATAGAGGAATTAACCAACATGGAGATATATGGTGGTGAAAAGGACCTTTAAAACCAATGCCAAAGAAAGCATATTGTAATCAAATTGAGTTTTGCTCAGGAATTGATGGAAATCATCAGCAAACATTGAAAAGGTAGTTGAGTATGAAGTGAAACACAAAATTTAGAGACTAATACAATTTCTCACTACTGCCTTTAGATATAAGATTTAGTTGAGCTGTGGTAAGCTGTGTTATTCAGTCATACTGGGATTTATAATAAGGTAAGTTTGGGAAGATTAGGGCGATGGAAAATTTGTTTGCCCTCGCAGCATCAAGCATATATTCTTCTATCTTTAGACCTGGAAAAGTGAAATCTTTAACATCACTAAAATCTTTAAAGGGCCCATTTCGTAAATTGCATACCTGCAATCTCTCAACCTTGATCAAGCCATGTTAACAGTTTTTCTGTCCCTAGAATGCTACAACAAATGCCTACTCCTTACCAGAGTCACATTATTGGCCTATACTGCAGTAAATGCACGAGTGATCATTTTAAATTACTCTTTCTCAACTTGCCCTTGTGCAGAGCAACCTCTAGTGGAACTAATATTTTCAACATTCTACTCAACTAATATTTTCAACATTCTACTCTTGGCAGTTTTTCTTGGTATCATTAACCAATAGAAACCAGCTTTTTCATCAATTATTTTAACATGCAAACCAAAGAAAGAAAGTATATACATGGTATGTCTTAAATTGTTGCCTAAAGCAATACTGATTAAGGATAATCAAGGTATATGACGCCTGAGGATAATAAAAAAAATACAAATAAATAAATAAATAAAACCATATGTGCCAGAGTATCTCAACAACCACTTGTCAAAAAATCGACCTTGGCAATATATTATCAGCCTCATAAAAAAATATATATTGTCATTTTCTATCTTGAACTTGTTAATATTATAAACATAATCACCAAATCCTCCTCGATTTAACAGTTTATTAGCAATGCAAGAACGTATACTAAGAATCCCCAAAGATAAAAGGAAGCTATACAAAGCATATCTATGATTCAACTAAGATAAAAAACAATAGAAACTCATGGACATTCTCAATTTTGTTAGCAATCAGTGAAACAAATGAAACCTACGATTAATCCCAATAAGAAGTGCCAAAAAAATACTGTATGTTTGAAAAGAAATCATCATAATGTTTTTCTACTGAAATCACACCCTACTAGAATGTACAATGAGAATAAAAATCATACCATTCCGGTGACAAGGAAAATCAAAGAACTAAAAAGGCCAACTTAGCTTTAAATCAGGGGAATTTATACAAACAGGTCAGCCTGTGGAGTATTTTTAACACACACAGAGGTTCCATCCTAAGCATGCTAGACGAATTTATGACAATAGTAGCAGCAATGAGATTATCTCTAATTAATTCCAAAACTTGCTGCTGATGTCCTCATGAGCATCAATATTTAATAATGTTATATCTGCATATGTGGTATGGTTCACAGAATGTAAATAGCAACTTAGAAACCTTTTCTTTGCTTTCAACAAAGAGTCCCACAAGTAACATGCAGCCCCTTGCTGAAATACAGTGTTCTTGCCAATACAATTTTGATGCGCTTCATTTCATTATTCCCTTTTTTAACACAAATAACATGCATAATAACCAAAAAATCATTCTGAAAAAAGAAAGACATACCTTTTCAATGTTATCCATCATTATCCCTTTCACCTCTGTTATCTGAGTCTTCAACTTGGATAGTTTGCTTATTTCTTCTGGGTGGCTCATGCAATATTGCATATGCTCCTTAAGCCTTGGCCTACATGAGGAAGTAAACTATTACAAGCTGCTAAAACAATATTGGAATTTCCATAGACCATAAAATGCGAGAATTATCCAACCATTGACTCAATAAAGAAGGATCTACATACCCAAATTCCCTATCAAGATTGTATGCAATGCTGAATCGGTCTTCAAACAATTCGTCATCCTCATCATGTTCATCCCCAAGAGGGTGTGCTTCCGCATTCTTAATGCTCGCAGCATAATGTTGTTTAAAATCATCCTTGACTCTCTCAAGAAAGACAAAAGGCACACTCCTCCCAACAGTTTCATCGCAAACAACAAGAAAAACTGCATAACCGAAATGGATCTTCATCTAAACTTGCCCAGAAACTAAATCTATACCCAAGTATAACAGTTAAGGAACAGATATAATACCAAATCCATTGTCAATGAGGAAGTTAAAAGTGTGCCCCTCACACGAGTAAGTGTACTTGCTGCTGTTTGAAGGAAGCTTCTGTAAGCACTGAACAGCAATTGTACTGAAATTACCAGAGAATGATGTGTGCTCTGCTAGAACAACAGTCCCTTTCGCAACAAAACTATATATCAAGCCTTTCTGACTCATTGTGTGCTAATTCCCACAAAATCTTCAGATACCTTTAAGAAGTAAATACTGCCCTAATCAACGAAGCCAAATTGAATAAAAACTGGCAACCAACTAAACCCTTCACTAGCATAATAAATGGCAGTATAAACAAAATTCAAAGATTTGCAGGGGAAAAATGATTTTGAAACTTGGCGTAAGACATGATCTCAAAGATCTCCTGCTAAAACCACAAAAATTTCTGATCTCTTAAAGAAGCAAACCCTGCTTAATTGAATCGAATCCTAAATTTTATTAAAATACCGATAAGGAACGAAACCCCAGTATGCAATCGTGACATAATAAATGGAATCTAAAGATTTGCAATAAAAATCAGCTAATAGATTTTGACTGAAGAATCTAAGAACTGATTTTGAACAATATAAATCCTAAATTCTGAAAAAGCAAAAAACACCAAAATTAATCAAATCCTAATTCGGTCAAAATTTACACGACACATAAGCAATTAAACCCTACAAATGAAAATCATAAGCATAAACGAACAAGAACTGAATATTACACAAAATTAGAACTCGAATCGGAACTTAAAACACTAATTCATAAATTAGAACAAGAGATTCACCTATGATTTTTCACTTCATTAAGCGAAACAAGAATAGACAATAATAAGTTTAAAGATCTAAATTGGAAATAGAGAGAGAACCTGGAGCTCTGAGAGAAGGAAAAATGACGTTGAATTTGAAGCAGAGATTGCTTAGTATGTACGACTTAGATTGGAAGAGGAAGATGAAGTCTTTTAAGGGGGGACGGGAAATATTGGTAATTGGAAAGGGATGGCAGCAAGAGGCTACGGTGCCGAGACGTTGACGACGTGGCCAATTCCCTCTCCTCCGGTATCTATCTTACGGTTCCGTTCCAGTGGCCACTCAGTTATGTTTAAGATTTAATATAATTTAAAAAAATTATTATATTTTTTAAAATTAGTTCAAACAGATTTATTTGATTCCCATTAAGTTTATTCTATTAACAAATGTAGAGAGGATGAAAATATAATATGTTATTAGTTTTTTTTTTTTATTTTGATCACTGATCCGAATATTGTATATAAAAAACATAGATATTATATAAAGTTTTATCTTTTAAAAATTCAATTTGATTTGAATTGAATTTAATAAAATATAACATGGTTATCAGATACTGATAGATTATTTATAAAAAAAAAAAAAGAGTGCGATGTTCGGCTAGTGGGCCGTAACACTATTTTATATTTTCATGGGTTAATTACAAGTTTTATTCATGTGATTTATCCGAAATCTACGTACCTCCCCTATAGGATTTAAAAAAAAATGATAAGTGACGGAAATGGTCAATATTAACGAAAAATTGAGCTTCAAGCATGAAAAATCTAAGTCGACTCACCAAAATTACTCCTAATTTAAAAAAAAAAAAAAAAAAAGTTCTCCCTCTTCTCCCTCCTCTGCACTCCTCTCCTTGTCAAAGTTCATCTCCTCTCTCTCTCTCTCTCTCTCTCTCTCCCCCTTTGTCCAAGTTCTTAACTGCCATAGACACTCCTCTCCTCCCCCCTCTCTATAAGCCCTAAGTCCACCAAAGATCGTTTTCTTCATTGTTCGGTCCTTCGATCCATTTTTTAAAGTAGAATCCTCCAATCTATTATCGTTCGATCAGTCATACACCTAATGTTTTTCTAATCAAACGATCAATCATCCACTGCAAAGAATGATCTTGTAAAGAAGCTTAATCATTCGATCAGTCATACCCCTAATATTTTTCTAATCGAACAATTGATCGATCATTTTCTTAATCGAACAATCAAAGGAAAAAAGCTTAATCGAATGATCGATCAAACTCATCCTTCATCATTCGATCAGTCATACCATCATTCTGTAGATGGATCTATCTCACAACCTGTGATGAACCCATCGTTCATCACAAGTTTTTCTTTTTGCCTTGGCACAACATCATATTTGGATGGAGACAATTTGGATCTGGATTGAGATTGAAAACTAACGAACGATGGGTTTGAATTTGGACGGAGATATGGATGGACGATTTGTTCGAGTGATGGGTTCGATCAAACGTCTTCTTTATTAAACGATGGGTTTGATCTGGAAGGAGATCGAAGAAAGAGAGTGAGGGATCAATTTTTTTTATTTTTTTTTTAGGTTTTTGTTTTCTACAGCACTCTCACAAATAATTCTTAAAATTCATTTTAGAAAATTAAAAAAAAAACTAATAAAATGTTTTTAAGGAATCATAATTAGATTAGGGAACATAATGATAACATGTGTTAGCCGTTTCTTTTCTTTGCTTTGATTAAACCCAGCTAATGTTTGCAAATATTAGTTTAGATATGAACATCTAAACATTTTTTTAGTATTTTAGTCTCTCTCTCTATTTCAATTTTTCTAATCTGGGTATGCTATATTTTTCTGATCAAGGTGTGCTACATTTTTACGTATGGATTGTAGAAGAGTGATGAGTCATTTTATTTTATTTCTTTTGTTTTCTGTGACTAGAACTATTAGAGTTTTGGAGGTTTTTTTTTTTTTTTCAATTTTTTGGTGATTAAAGAAATTTTAAGGTTTTGATTGCTGAATTTTCTTTCTACGGTCCTCACGGATGAATGTGGAAGAAGAGGAGAGAGAGTAAGGGGTATAATGGAAAAATCTCATGCTTCCGTTACCTTTTCGTTATTTTTTAACGGTTCTATCTACTTGTAACTTTTTTAAAATTATATGGACATAAATGTGTATTTTCTCACCATAGATGAGATGTGTAATATTTGACCAAATCACTTAAGGGAAAATTATAATTAACCCCATTTTCAATGGTTAATTGTCGTCTGTAATTTCTTCAATCATAACATTTATGAAAAAAGTTCTCAACAAGGGGGGAAAATCAAATATAATAACCATGAAAAAACATTGCAGGGAATGTTGTGAAATTCAATTAAAAGGTGACATAACTGACTTCCCTAAAGCGTTGGTTATTTATTATTATTATTATTATTATTATTATTATTATTATTATTATTATTATTATTATTATTTTGAATTCCAAACCCCAATAAGAAAAGTGAAAAAGAAAACCCTTAAAATGGTATTTTTAATGTTAAAAAATGCTACATATTCATCCATAACAATTATGGGTTCATTCAATCATTTGAAAGGAGCTAAAAGCAAATATATATCTGACTTTTTTTTTTTTTCACGATGCTTTTCTCTCATTTTGATTTTTGATAAGAGATCTTATATTGACTATCGTTTTAGTTTTACTTTTTATTATTTATTTTTTAATATTATTTTCTCTATTTTTATTTTCAAAAATTAATTTTATACATTTTCTTTTCTTTATCTTATATTTATCTCTTAAATAATTAATCCCAAAATTTAATATTAATTTTCAGGTTACTGTTAATGTTAAAAATAAGTGTAGTTGTGACATTTTCTTATAAATGAAATGTAAAATTCATAAGTGTAGCTGTGACCTCTCTTTCAGATCACAAGCCTTTTTCCATGGCCCAAATCGCTGTCCGTAACCTCCTTCCCGAAGGGCTCTAGCCACCTCTTTCATCCCAAAAGGCTTAGAACAGAAACCAGCGCAAAACATAAATAATAATAATAATCATCATCGGTTAAAATAAAGTGAGAGATAAATAGAGACACTGCTGATGACGAAAGAAGCAATATAGATCCTGACAAATTGATTATCTGATCTGAATGAAAAATTTGGTTTCACTTTATTCCTTTTCTTCGTCTTCTTTGTTCTCTTGAATGTGAAAGAAAGTTTTATAGACACAATCGTTGCCAAAAAAAGAAAAAAAAAAAAAATAGGGCTAGGTTTTTTGATATCAGATGAGGGCCATAAGAAATGAGATGATGTTGTAACCTATTTGTTGACTTTTCATTCACCATATAGATTAGATGGTCTATATTTAATCTCACTAACTCTAAAATATTTCCTTGTCAAAATTAACCATAACGTTGTGTTTGAATCATTTTCATTTCAGAAGTAAGCAAGCCACAGAAATTATAATTTTTATAAAATGTAAATTTTAAAGTATTAATCTAGTCAATTTACCTTGATAAATGTCATTTTAAGTTGGTAATAGTCATAATAGAATCATTTGTAAATTATTGTTATTTTGCAATTTTTCACTTTTGATGACCATTAGATGTTTAGTTTTACTCTACACACAATATTATATCTTTATTACTATTAAAACTCACTTTTGGTTAGCGACGTACTAGTTGATTAGTGACCGACTCATCCTAGTAAAGCTATTAAAAAAATAGTTGTTATGAATCAATAATTATAGTAAAATTATTACATATGAATTAATGGTTTTTAATGTTCATATTTTGTTGTACAAATAGTATTTAATAGAATGGTTATCAACCTTTTTCTTACAATCATATCTCGTCGCAGAAAAATTATTATACCAAATGATTGTCGTTAATTAATAATTTTTGTCGCTTTTCAATGATTGTTTATGTTAAACTTAGTGCAATTTAAGATGTTAATTTTCTTACAATCATCATAATGGTAGATGAATAATTAAAATAGGCCGGTTTCATTCCTTTATAAAATAATATTGATATTAATTTATATGTTAAACACTGATATTTCTCATTTTCAAAATTATTTAATATATTAAATTAAATAATATATACACAAAATTTTTTATATTTTTAATATTTAAATATTTTTCATATTTAATGAATTATTTACTTATTTAATTATAATTTATTTTTTTTTATTTTATTTGTTTTATGATTAATGATTACATATTTGATCATTATAAAAAATAACTATTCTATTATTTATATAAAATAATTAATATTTTTTATAAGAGCTCTTATATTTAGCATTTCCTCGTATTTTTATTTTCTATATTCTTATAATATCTTTTTACTCGTATCTAATATCTTTTTTCTCGTATTGTTTAGTATTTGTTTTCATTTATCTATTTCTATTTCTATATAACTTAAATTGAGATCGAGTCCTTATCACCAGCCTCACCCAACTTTTAGTTTTAAAAATGTAAATTACCTTGGTTTATTTATTCACTTACTTTCCAATTGTAACCTAGTCAATAATGGAAAGAAAGTATCAAAAGGACACAAACAATTTCTCAAATCTTCTTATGTCCATATATTTAGATTATAAATCATACCAATAATATTGGCTTTTTCCCTCTTTTTTAACAACTTTCAGCAATTATTGAAGCATTGCATCAATCAAATAAGATATTAATTACAAACAATGGCACTACAAAAATGTTAGTAGTTCTATCCATTTTAGCATTTAAAATGTTTTGATTGATATATTATCTTCATAAAATAAAAATCAAAATATGAAACTTTCATGGTTAAGTAAAGCTCCTTACAGTAGCTAATTTTCAATCATCTTTATGAGAAATGTTACTTTGTTATCCGCATACTTCTCTTCCGGGAGTGCCATACTCAAGTTTGGGTACCAAAGGTGAAAACTCTTATGGTAATCAACGAATAAAATTTCACAAAAAAAAAAAAAAAGAATTTCTCAAGCATAGATATGGTAGTTGGTCCCAATTCAATTTGATTTGACAATCTTTTAAGATTAATGTAGGAAATTTATACCAAATAGTAAAAAGTTTTATTAAACTTTTGAGAGTTAGTTTATAATGTTTAAATAAACTTTGTATTTTCATTCATTTAAGGAAAAATAATTTTGATGTATTTATAATTCAATATTATATTAATTTTTTAATTTCGAATTTAAAGAACTAGTTTATAATGCGTTGTTAAAATTTATACGACATAACAATAATTCTAAATTGATCAACTTCATTGAGATTACATTGCATAATAAACTAAGTTCAATACACTAAAAAAAGTCATATTACTATTTTTTATATCCTTGCAGAGTTTGAGATTATCATAGTGTCATGTACTTCAAAAAATTTCTTTGCCAACAATTTTAAAGATATAACTTAACGAATGCGATTGAAAACAAAAAATAATGATAAATCATATTATAGTTTTAATTAGTAAAATCTATTAATACATCAAAGATACATCAAATCATATGTAATCCAAAAGTAAGCCATATTCATGCTTGTCCATTATCTCATAGGAAAGAGATACAACTACAAAAGTTCTCAATAAACAGTCCTATATTATCATCACATCGCATACACAATTAGCAATTTCAAATATTAGCGAAGACAAATAGGATGTGTCTATTAGGTTAAACACATTAAATATGGTCAAACAAGTCAAACTGTGCAGAATTTGGTCAAACAGATCAATTCAGGTGTGCCAGCAACTCATATAACAAAGAAGCTCATGTGCTGCATTCCATTGGGGGGGGGGGGGCTAGGGAAGGTTCACTCATTTGACTAGACCAATTTAGTTCAAACAAGGCTAAAATGGTCAACTCTAGTCAAGGTTGGTTAATCAAAGTCAAATTAGGTTGAACCCGAATCAACTAGGGTTCAAAAAGGTCATAGACTAGGGTTTCTATTGTAAAGGGTTACCGTGAATACAATGTTCCTATTATAGTCACCATAAGACAAGCAAGAACTATTTATAGATCAATGTAACTATGATGGTGCACCATAATTTCAATGAGAATGGAGTACACTATTTATCGTGGCTAATGGTTAAAATTTTGAAGAAGACAAACAAAGTCATGATAAAGTTATCGTGACTATGATAACATACAGAGAGAATGCACAGTTTGATCACTAATGGCTTCTTCTTTAACCCCACACAATGGTTTCGACTCGATAACAATTCTAGACAACAAAGGATACATGGATCCAGCAAAAAAGGTGAAAAGATAGAAGAAAACTTGCCAACAAGGAATGAGAATGGAAGAACAACACCACCACCTATAAACCCTAAGCTAAAAACATTAGACAACAATCTCATTCTCAATACATAACAAGATCAGATTAAGAGTAAAAAGGGATAACACACCCAAAACTTAACTCTAAACCAATGAAGAGAGAGAGAGAGATGAAACAAAGGGAGAGGTGATAGAGAGGGGAAATAAATTAATAATGTTCTTTTAGCATTAATTTAAAATACTGTAAGAGAGAGATATAAAGGGATTAGGTTTGGCCAAGAATTGGGCATCTCAAAACTCTCACATTTAAAACCATTTCGGAAATAAAAATTGGGTTAGAAAAGACAAAAATGTACTTAACTTCTAATTGGGTTTGGTTAGGTATTGTTAAACTAGGTGTACATTGTAAAGAAGTTTTGGATGATTTATTGATTTACTTTATCAGGTATATACAACAGAGTCAACCATCGAGTGTAAAAAATAAAGAAGATAAATATATAAACTATTACAATAATATCAATCCTAGTTTGTTATATCTGCATCACACCACAACTGGAGTGTGTTATTCGTTTGAATTGTATTTTGACTTATCTGTTAACTAATTCTTTGTATGATCCTTTACATGCTCCCGCAAGATGGAGAATCTATCAAAGACTCCAATCTTGGAGCGAAAGGTGAGAAGCTAGCTATGAGGTAGAGGTTTTGTAAGCATATCAGCTATTTGATCCTTTGAGCTAATGTCAAGCACACGTAAGGAACTAGCAGAAACTCTTTCATGAACAAAGTGATAGTAAAGAACCAAATGTTTCATTCGGAAATGATAAACTGGATTGGCACATGAATATGTGGCACTAGTATTGTCACAAAATAAACTATGAGGCTGGTGAATATGAATACCCAATTCATGAAGTAAATTCTAAACCCAGAGAACTTCTGTTGCAGCATTTGCTAGTGTCTTGTATTTAGCTTCGGTAGAAGGTTTGGAAATTGATTTTTGACAAGTTGATTTCCATGAAATGATATTAATATGTTGTGGTGGAGCGACCTCTATCCTTGACACGACCCTAATCGAAGTCAGAAAAGGCAGTAAGAGTAAGAGGGGAACCTTGTTTGAGAAACAATCTATGATAAAAGGAACCTTTCAAGTATCTGAGGACTCTTTTTAGAGGTTGCCAGTGGACTTGTGTTAGAGTATACATAAATTGAGATAATTTGTTTATTGCAAAGGATAAATCAGGACAACTGAATGCTAAGTATTAAAGAGAGCTAACTAATTGACGATAAGGGGTGGCATCAATAAGTGGTGAACCATCAATAAGAGTTAGAATGTCAAAAGCATCTAGAGGTGTGACAACCCCTTTTGCAATAGTCATATGAAATTGTTCCAATAGATTAGATATATGGCCATGTTGGGAGAGGAAAGGACCCTTTGGCATGGAGATGACTTCTACACCCCGAAAATGATGCAAGGAGCCAAGATCTTTGATGGAGAAGTGATTAGCGAGTTTGTAGGTGAACTGATCTAAGAAGATGGGATGATTTTTGGTTAGAATAATGTCATCGACATAAACCATGAAGAAAGTTTGGACCAAATGTGTGCAAAAGATTTTTTAACTCAATGTACCAAGCATAAGGAGCCTGTTTGAGGCCATACAATGCCTTATTGAGCTTACATATATGATAGGGATACTATGGATGAATATAACCAGGAGGCTGCATCATGGAGACATCTAGATGTAGTGTTCCATTTAAGAATGCATTGTTAACATTCGATTGTCACAATGGCCAATTGTAAGATAAAGCAAGACATAGAATAATACACATTGTTGTCAGCTTCGTCACAGGACTAAGTGTATCAAAATAATCTCTCCTAGGCTATTGTAAAGTCCCTTTGCCATAAGCCAAGCCTTATATTTAACGATTGATCCATCTAGCTTTCGTTTGATATATGAAATATCCATTTGCAATAGATTGGAGTATGATTGGACTTTGGAAAAAGTTCCTAAGTGCCATTTTGTATGAGAGCATTGAATTCAACATCTATAGCCTTCTACCAAAGGGGGTTTTTGAGAGTTTGGATTATATTAGAGGGCTGTAGTAGACTTGGCATTGGGTAATGTGTAGTTACATTAAAAGATTTGTCATTATAGTATTTGAGGTTGTGAGTCCAAATACGAGCTAGGTGAATATGAGTTCAAACTACTGGAGATGATGGAGTAATGTGTGGATAGGGTTGGCAAGTAGAAGTAGATGTGGGTGATGAAGGTGATATAGGTATAGGTATATGTAAAGTAGTATGTAAGGAGACCTTAGAGGTTGAGTCTATAATTAGCGCAGCTAGTTCAAGATAGGGAGTAGTGTGACAGTGATGTTGTGACTAGATAGGTGGAGATGGGTTAGGTTTAGGTGGACAATTAGAAGAAGAACGAGTATTGTAGTCCATAGAATAGTGATGGTTCTTATCTACCTGTTCATAAACTGCATTGTAAGCATCTCGAATAAAGTTAGTAAACACACGAGATTTACTGCATAACTGAAAAGGAAAAATGCCCTCCACAAACTTGACATGCCGAGTCAGGTAGAGACGATTAGATGTAAGATAAAGACATTTATATGCAGATTGGGAGGTAGAGTAACCAACAAAGACACAAGGAGTTGATCGCGGTTGGAGTTTGGATGTAGTGTACGGGTGGAGCCATAAATAGCAGAGGCATCCAAAAGGTTTGAGATTGTTGTATTTGGGAGATTTATTGAAGAGCTTATGAAATGGAGTTTGGAGATTCAAGATTGGCATGAGAAGACGATTTATCAAATAGGCTGTAGTCTGAAAGGCACAAGACCTATAGTGAGTTGGAAGAAATACAAAGTGAAGTAAGGAGAGCACAATTTCTACAATATGTTTGTGCCATCTTTCGACTGTGCCATTATACTCTAGCATGTGTGGCAGTGTAACGAAATGAGAAATCCCACAAAAATTGAAGGCTGGAATAAGTTTGACACTCCCCTCATTATTAGAGAAGATAGAAAGGATTGATGCTTGAAAATAAATTTATACTAGCTTTTTGAATTCAAAAATATATTGGACGCATCTGATTTCTTCTTCATAGGATAGGGCCAAATATATTTAGTGAAGAAATCAACAAAAATTATATAATACTTGTAACCATCAACAAACCTCTGAGTCGGTCCCCTGACATCTGTATACACAAGTTCAAATGGTTTAGTGCTAATAAGAGAGTTATTGGAGAAAGGTAATTTGTGACTTTTGTTGATAGATCATGCAGTACAATGAAACTTGAAGATAAACTTTGAAAAGGAAAAGTTATGTTTAAGAATAATGCTAAGGATTTTATTCAAAGGGTGACCAAGTTTGTGATGGCAATTTGACACAGAGTTTTGTGGTGGCATTGATTTGAGAATGGCATGGCAAGCTGATGAGGTAAATATCATTATTGTTCTCTCCCCACATTAGAGATGCCCCCGTGTAACGATCCTTCACAAGAAAATAAGATACAAAAAATTCAACAGACACTAGGTTAGATTTGCATAATTTTGCTATGGAAAGGAAATTTTTTTTTTTTTTTTTTTTTTTTTTTTTTAGATTTGGAATACATGGAACATTTAGTAAAGATAGTGCTCGTGTTGGTGTGGAAATTGTTGTGTGTCCGATATGTGAAATTGAAAGACTGCTACCATCACCCAAAAGAATCTCAACCAGACCCCCATAGTTAGAGTATGATTGTAATGTCGATGGATTTGATGTTGCATGATGCGAAGCCACACTATCAAATAACCAATGTTGTTTTGTGTGATTTGGACATGGTAGCATTTGCCATGGGACTAGAATTGGCTTTGAAATGTTGAGTTGATCACTGTAATGTTGTTTTCTTTTAAGAATTTGGCAAATTTTTAGCATTCATGTGTATCATGACCTATGAGCTCACAAAAGAGGCAAAATAAATCTGCTCGATATGACTTGCTACCATGTTGATTCTGTCATGAGGGACATGAATTATTTCCACTGTATCCACTACGAGATTTGCGAACGCTTGAGCTATGTCCTTGCTCGTAACTTGGATTTTCGTGATGTGACCTGTAGGACTGCCGATAAGCCTTGGGATTATATTTCTACGTGACAATGACATTAGCAAGGGTAAGAAGCTATGCTGAATCATTATCTTTCAACATTCTTTCAAAGTCTGTTAATTTATCACACTACAAAAAAGAGGGTTTTTGTGATGGAATTTAGAGATGAAAAAAATTTGTTACCAATTAACGATGAATTTAGTAAAGAATAAATATTTTGTCGCTAATTTACAATGAATTTCATGAAAAAAAATTATTCATCATCAAATAAGAAGTGAATGAAATATTTGTAGCAAAATTCGTCGCTATTAGCCATGAAAAAAATTTGTCACCAAAGTCGTCGCTATTTAGCGATGAAAAGAAATTTCATAGCTAAATTTTGTCACGAATCAAGTATTTGTTACTAAATTTAGCGGAGGATTTCGTTTCCATCACTAAATTTAATGACTAAAAATATTTTGTGGCAAAATTCCTCACTAATTAGCCATGAAAGCATTTGTGTCAAAAAATTCGTGACTAAATTTAGCCACGAAATATTTTTATCATTAAAGTCGTCACTAATTAGTGACAAATAATTTTTCATGGCTAAATTTTGCTACAAATCTATTTTTCGTCGCTAATTTAGCTACGAAAATATTTTCGTCTCAAAATTTGTCATTAATTAGCCACAGATATATTTATTTGTGGCTAAAGTCGTCACTATTTAGTCACAAAAAAACTATTCGTAACTAAATTTATTGCTACTTTGTATCACTAATTAAAAATTCATGTCTAATCTCATGGTTAAATTCTTTTTCTACTCTATTATAAAATTTTTTCAATCGTGTCTCCTTTTTACACCCTTTTTGAATAACAAAATCGAATTAAAAAACATAATAAATATTATAATTCTCACCAAATTAATAATTTTGAAAAATGAATAATCACTACAAAATTAAAGTATTATCTGGTAACTTTTATTGTTTGTGAACTTTACTAACGGTATTTTATGACATATAGAGATGCTTTTGACGAAACCATTAGAAAATATATATATTTTCCTATAGTATAAAATTGTCTATTGGGAGAAATTTATAAATCGTCAATAAAGCTAGCAAAATCGTTTGTAAAAATCAATATTCAATTTAGATGGTTATTACTTGTGGTCACTAAACGTAGCAGTGTTTAGAAATGGTTTTGAAATAGTCTCTATATAACCCTTCTTTATTATCTACTTAACAATACATTTTACATAAATTTTTCATATATATTAACTGATATATTTTACCATCTGTAAATGATATCTGCCATTTTGAACGGTCATCAATAGATGTGACAACTTTAGTCATGATTTGGAAAAAGTTTTTATTTGTATCTTTTTAACCATATTATATTCATAAATCTATATCTATGTTAACTGATATCTTACACCATTTGTAAAAAAAGATATTTAATTAGAATTGTTATTAATTGTCATAGTAAATGTGACATTACTAGCAATAACATATTGTAATTTTATGATAAATTATGATAAAGTTACGATATAAAATAAAATAGTGGTAACTAAAATAGTGATAAATTTAGGTTAATTAGTAGTAATATAACGGTAATTTAAATTATGATAAGTTTATAATAATTAACAGTAATATAATGATAGTGATAAAAATACAAAAGAATAAAAAAAGAAACAAAAAAACAAAAGGACAAAAAAAAAAAGAATAAAGAAACCAAAAAATTAAAAAAACCAAAAAAAAAAAAAACAAATCAACATAGGAGGGGTGCCTCCACCAACGGTGGAACCACCCCTCCTATGTTGAACTTTTTTTTTATTTTTTATTTTTTTTGTTTTTTTTATTTTGTTTTTTATTCTTTTTTATTTTGTTTCCTTTATTTCTTTTATTCTTTTTTATTTTGATTTTTGATTTTTTTGTTCTTTTAGTTTGTTTCTTGCCCCTACTATATTGAGCTTTTTTATTTATTCTTTTGTTTTTTTAGGAAACAATAGAAACAAAAAAAAAAATCAAAAAACAAGATTGTTGGTCTCAAAGACAACTAAAAGGGGGGATGAATTGGTTGTCTAAAACTTAACTTTTCAAAAATCTAATTCCACTTAGATTTTATTCTTAAATCTGTGGTCAATCTAAAGTAAAAATAAAAAGAGAGAAGAAGAAAATAAATCTGATTTATAGTGGTTCATCCTTGTGCCTACATTCACTCTTCCAGCCAAGCAAGCCGGGGTCTAACCATTAGCTAGTTTCTATTATGATCGAATCAACAATATATACTCCACTTTTCAACTTTTGATCTTCACACCCTGAAGATTACTTCGTCCAACAATGGAAGGTAACACACATAATAGTTCACTTACAAACCACACTCATAACTCAGCACTTAATGCTCAGTTAAATGAAATACAAAATGAAGAAATAAAATAACAGCAGCAGGCTTTTCTTCTTGATCAGAATGCAGAGCTTTTTCTTAGTTTCATAGATATTCTATGTATTCTTTTAAGGGAATATTTTGGCACCCTTTGATAATCCACAGAACCTGCTGTTTTACGTGATGCATGGTAACAAACTGTAGTAAAAACATTTACCCCAAAGTTACTGCAATCAGCTGAGTAACTTCCATGAGAAATCGCCTTCTTATCCTCATAAATGGTGATGTTTACCTGTAGTAAAAAATTTGTTTCTGAAGTTTAAACATCGCTCCGTTATCCTCTCAAACTAATTTGTTTATATCCAGATTATAGCCCTTTTAAAAAAATTCAAAACAACCCAAATGTTCAGCCTTAACTCTGAGAATGAACAAACAACCAGCTAACTTTTCTAATATGTTTCACCATAAATATCTCATAATAATTGTTCCACAAGTCATCATATGTGCAGTCCAACTATAGTATTTTGATGTAAATTTATCAAACTCATAAATCGTTAACCAATAATGAAAATATCAAATGCTAAATATCCATCGAGAACCAAATTCAGACAAGTATTTCTACTATATAAAATGAGTGACCAATCAACTTCTAGCTGACTTTTCACCATCATCTCCGTGAGATATTTGTACTACAAATGGTTGAAATTGAAGTCCTATACACATTCTTTGAAATATAATTTTCGGTTTTAAAAATACTTCAATATATAATAAGATATGGTTGTTCAAATATGGTCAAATGATTACAGTTCCATACTTAGAAAAATTTCGAAGTATGGAAGAATTTGGAATGTAAAATCTCCTCTCATTGTGAAGTCTTTTATGCAATGTAAACTCAATTTTGGGTTAAATGTAGTACCCAATCTACACTTACTTTGCTGACTGGGTTTTCAAACAAATATAAAAAATCTTACTTCTATAGCTCAAATAAGTCTTACTTCTATGATTGGTTCTATGACTTTTTTTAATAAAATATATCTATTAAATTTGACATCCGTACACTAAATAAAATTGTTAGAATACCATGAGAGATTTTGCTATCATTAAAACTAAAGAGACAACAATTTCTAATAAAAACCAAAAAAAAAAAAATCAACATAAGAGGGGTGGTTCCACTATCGGTGGAACTGCCCCTCCCATGTGAAACTTTTTTTTTATTCTTTTGTTTTTTATTTTATTTTTTTTTATTTTATTTTTTTTATTCTTTTTATTACTTTTTTTATTTTGTGTTTTAATTCTTTTTTTATTCTTTTGTTTTTTTTATTAGTTTGTTTTTGCGCCTACTATATTAAGCTTTTTTTTTATTTTTTTGTTTTTAATTTTTGTTCTATTGTTTTTTTCCCCTTTTTTGTTCTTTTGATTTTTTTTGTTCTTTTGTTTCTCCAGCACAAATGCATGGTACACTGCACCTTTTTGGTTTTTTTTTTTTTTTTTCAGTCTCCCGCCTCTCTCATTTTCGCTAAATTTAAATGGAGGTGAACTTCTCTCCCTAATGCACAAGTTTTTGGACAGTTGAGTTTAATCCAAGGCTTTCACTCTCCCACCACCCATTTGCGACTACTGAGAAACTTCTATCTGCACAAGGTTTCGAACTACTAAGCAACTCCAGACGACTGCTGAGCAACGACGGCTATGTTGGGGGATGAAGAACTATGTCAGATTGCCAAAAAGAATACATGTTGACGTTCAAACTGCTGTTTCGATTGTGGATCTCATCGTCATCATCATCAGCAATCGGTTTTGAAAAGTCCAGTAAGAAATTCCTTTAATTGCTGAAGGATTTGAGGTTAGAACAGTAAAGAAGACAATTTTAAGCAAAATCCAGCCCTCATCGGTTGCCATCGATGACAAATTTTGCCTTTCGTTTTCCGCGATGGTGATAGTGAACGATGGCATATCGAAGCTCTGCACAAGGTTTGGAAGTGATCAGAAGACAGTAGATCAGACATCCACGACTTCCACATCCGGTGATTTATCTTCTCCGGCAAGTAGATTGGACAGTAGTTTTCGATGACAGCATTAGTGAAACGGACGAGTGTTGAGGGTTCTAGGGTTTCAAATAAAATAAAAAAGAAAAAATAATAAAATGATAAAATAACAAAAAAATAAAAATATAACATATAAAATGCTAATTTCAAAAATAAAGGAAAAAAATTGGCTAATTTTAGTGACAAATTAGTAAATTTGTTATTAATTTAGCGACAGATTATAATCCATCACTAAATTTACGACTGATTCCACAATCCGTGTCACGCCCTGACCTGTCGGTCCGAGCACATGACAAACGTCGAGTGATCTAAAAGTACGTGTAATCACCAACAACACCTCAAGATCCCACAAGGCTAAGAAACATCTTTTCCCAATAAAGAAACCCAACATGTACAATGTTTTTAAAACCGAAGATAAAATAAACAAAAAATTATTCAATGTTTCAAAATACAACTTTCAAAGTATAAAGTTTTTACTTTAGAAAAATATGAAGAAAATGTATTACATAAAGGGTTCCAAAAATGTCCTCCAATGGGTCTATCTACATGTCACAAAATCTTTATCAAGAAAGACCAATACAACAGTCGATCCCGGACAGCTCTTCTTTTCGGCTGGATCTAGCTACCGATGAGATGATCTTATTTCTAAACTTCCTCTGAAATACCTAGTGAGTGGAGTACAATGATATAGTTGTGTAAGTGAGTGAGTGGTAAGTGTGGAAGTGTCAAACAATAATCTCAAAACATATTTATATTCCAACAAAATATCAAGTAGTCATCCAAATATTTTATAGTAAGAGTGATGACTTTTCCATAACACAATATACACTTTTCCAATATCATAGAGTTTGCCTCAAAATCTCTCTACCGATAGTTTGGCTCGGACCATCTAGTGGAACCGCCTAGGGATTTTCATTATCATCAGTCATAAAACATCAACCCCAACCGTGGCGTTAACTCGCGGCCTTTTCGGAGGTGCAACCGAATAGCCCCGAAATGGACTTGGGGGGCATCTCTCTACCACCACCTACCCCCTCAAGTTTATCAACCTGTCACCCCCTGATCTACGGGTCTGAGCACGTGATACCTTCCACGTTACCCCGAGACACGAGTAAACCCCACTCTTTGTCCCAAAGTACCGCAAGGCATTTTCCATCATCCCAAATATTTCAAAGTAATTCTGAATTATCCATCGGCCAACCCAGTCGTCACAACAGTTCTCAAGAAATTAAAATAGAACTTACAAATATAAAACAGGTGAACATTTAACATTCCAAAGTTTAACACTCAAATTATAAATCTAGATTTTTTTAAAGAAATATGTATATAAAATATCATACAAAAAGAGTGTTTTTGAAAACGCCCTCCGATGGGTCCACCTACATAGCTTCAAAAATTCCATAACTAAAATGGACCATTACCGAAGGACAATCTCGAATGACTCTTATGGTCCTGAACAGCTACTCTCCTCGACTGGATCTAGTTACCGATCGACTGGGCCTAACTACCGATCGGCTCTTATCTCTACGTTTTCTCTGGAAAGAATAAGGGAAAGGAGTGATGAGTATTGAGATACACAGTGAGTGGAGTGCAATGGCATGTTGTGACAGTAAATGAGTGGTGCATATGGGAATGTCAAAGCCATAATTTCCAATCAAATCATCATTTCATAAATAGTATCATATGATTTAAGTCATTATAAAAACAGATGCATCCACAAGTTTCATACTTTCCATAAATCATGGGGCCTCCCTAAAGAAAACACTCTCGCCCAATGTTTGGCCGAACGTGGATGGAAGCTCGCCAAGGGGTTTTCGATCATTTCCCTTCAAAACACTAATTTCCCCTTTCTTGGCGTTGACTTGTATCTCACCGGGGTGCTATTCGGATAGCACGACGGGGACGCAGGAGGCCGCGTCTACCTCCCTTGCCAATCAAACCCCCCACCACGTCACCCTGTCGGGTCGCTCCGTGGGAGAAATGACTATAGCCATTTACTATCACCAGCACCTCCATTTTACAAACATCCAAATATTTCCAGTGTGCTACAAATTCAGCAAATGGTTACCAAACCATAACACAATATTCATAAATGTAATTTTCAGCTACAGTGGCACATATTTAATCACAAATGCAGTGGATGCAAATGAATTCAACTCACATTTTTGGGACATCCCACAAACATAAATAATTTCAAAAAATCATTTAAAAATCATTTATAAAAAAATTTATAAAAAATCATTTTTTCTCATTCAAGCAGAACAGTTCGTCCACTCACCGTGTTTGGGAGGGTAGTCACTTTCAGATTCCTCTACAACAATAGTCTTGCCACGATCGGTCCACTCAATTCCTTAATTTCTATCTCTAAGAATCATTTCTCATTCGGTTTTTATCAAACCCTAGAATTTTGCTCTCTCTTGAGACATCTCTACACTCTTTAATTCTTCTAAGATCTTGACTAGAATCTAACTTTGGAAGATTATATGAGTGGTTTGGAATATTAAATCTGTAGACTTGCCGGTAAATCGAATGAATCTGGAAGAAGAGAAGAAGAAGGATCTAGAGAGAGAAAGAGAAATAAAGTTCTATGGATTCGTAAGTTTCTAGAGTCTTCACTCCTTTTTATCATTAACTCATTTTCAATATTTATCTAGTAGTCCTCACCTATTCCAAATTTGCACCTATACCCAATATGTTCACTTGAGTCGTTGGAAAACCAATTCCAATAAATTTAAGTACCAAGGGTTCTACCGATGAAGTAAGTGTGATCGGTAACGAACTAGGCAATTGGAAATGATGTGTGCAAATCTGTAAAAGTCAAACTAAAATTGTTTAAATTGGAATATTTCAAAATATGGGTTATAATCAAGGTTATATAATATAAAATCAAAGGTTTCAAATGACATGGTGGTAGTTATTTTTTGGTTGGCTCAAGGGTCATGGGATCAAAACTCAAGGAAAACATTCGGCCATGCAAATTTGGAATTGAAGACAAATATGCATTTGTGAAGTGTGCATTGGTGAAAAATGGCTTGACCGAGGCATTTGTTCAGGACAAATTGAATTTAAAGATTTGTTGAAGAATGACCGAACGACCGAAGGTAGCAAAATGATGAAAAACCGAAGGGTTGCCATTGGGAGAAAACCAATAGTCACAAACAACCGAAAGTAGCAAATTTGAAATATAATTATAAAGAGGTCGCTGATGGCTGCAAATTGATACATGCCCAAACAGAAGCTGGTTAACTGATCAGGAAGCTTACCGATGAGACTACACCGACAAAAAGGTTTAATTGTCTACCGATGGGACGGCTCAAATATCTAAACGGAGGAGTTTCTCGGTGTTGCTATCAATCGGTTATTTCAAAATCAGTACCAAAAAATATTACTAAAGCAATACCAACAACAAAAATAAAAATAAAAAATAATAAAAATAAAAATAAAAGTAGAAGTAGAAGTAAATAAATTTATTAAAATCAAGGGTGACCGGACGGGAGTAAAACAAATTGTACTGGCTAGACAATTATAAATGTTGTTTATTGTAATAGATCGAAATTGGAAAAATATGAAAATGGATTTATTGTTCCATACCGATGGGACATGTGAAAATTTAACAAAACGATTACCGATGGTTTATTTCCATTTGCAAATGACATTCGGTAAACTTATACCGATGGAGTCTTCAAAATATATATCAACAGACTTCAAGATTGCCACCGTTGGAGAAAATATAAGCGAAATATAATATACCGAATAACATAGAAAATTGGGTATACCGATAAATATGTAAAAATTATAAAAATTATGAAAAATGACATGTCAACTCAACTCTATAATATTGAACAAATTGTAACTTCACTATACACCGAGAAGATCGTAAACCATAAAGAAACGGTCACTATCAGTTACTGATTAGAAAAATCAAAATGTGGAGAGTTTGTTTACTACACACTAAAACCTCACCGAACGGATAAATTCTCTTACAAGAGTCAAATCCCACCAATTGCTAATCACCGAATACTCAACTAACTGATAGTTTTACCGATCAGAAACTTTAAAAATTTAGGAACTATCAGTCAAATATGTACAAGGGTTTCTCGTATGACTCAAAGAGCATAAATTTACACTTTAATTTCAAATTTAATTTTAATTATTTTTCTATCATTCCTCAAAATGTAAAAATTTTAAATAAGTCACTCGGAATACATATCAAAAATCTAGACGTGTCCGATGTTACACAACCTCTCCAGGCCGCCCCCCGAATCGGTCCGTGGAAGTTTAAATTAGACCGATCATCTCATAAACTGGGTGCTCACACCCATATATGCAACATAGGGGTTCAGGCTCATGCTCTAAAACCAATACATAAACCATTTTGCAAATATCATAATATATGCAATAAAAATCAATAAGTTTCATTGATCATAAATCTAGCAAACATTATAGTAGGAAAATTCATCATGTCTCAAAAATATATTGATAAGTGCATAAATTTCATGGCTCAAACAGAACATTTAGAGATACTCCACAATCACAAAACATTTTATAAAATCAAATTGAGAAAATCATTTTATAAAAATCATGAAAAATATTTCTCATTCACTAACATAACAAACTGTCCACTCATAGTGTTTGAGAGAGTAATCACTTTCAGATTTGTCCATGGCAAAAAGGTCCTGTCCTGACAAGTTTATTCAAACTCTATGAGACATGATCACATAATCAAAATTATCACTACCGATCCTCTCATGTCAACCCAAGAACCCTAACATTCAAAAATCTATTAATTTTCTCCCACTAAGTATAACTATAAATCTTCCAAATCCAAATAGACAAATAAGAGATCATAGTTAAACTCTGTATAGAAATATCACAATACCTTACTCTTGTTTCCAAAGATTTCTTCCGGCTCGGGTTACAATGAAACCCTTGATTCTCCCATTTTGTATCTGCACTATATCCACAAATATTTTCTAAATCAAGACTATATTCTAATTTGAAGAGTTGAATAAATAGTTTGGAGCCTTTGATCTAGAGATTTAAAGTAATTTAATTGTGTTTTTAAAAAGAAGAGAAAAGAAAAGGATAAACATGAGAATAGTCTAGAAAGGGAAATGAAACTTTGAGTTTCATAGCTTCTGGAATCTCAACTATCATTTTATTATCACCCTATTTTTAATAATTGCTTAGTACTCCTCTTGCATTCCAAAATTACACAATTACCCAATATGTCCCTTGAGTCAAATGGGGTGGTCACCCAAATGAATTTAAGTGTTTGGAGTTATATTTTACTGAGACTGTGGTGTTTTTGCCGATGGGCAAATAAAGCTGAAATCAAAGTACATTATGGAAAATAAGTTAGAAATGTAAAAGATTTAGAATATTTAGGAATATAGAATATAATATAAATTTTACGTAATATAAATGAAAGGTTTGGGTGGTTTGGTGGTAACATATCTTCTTGAAAAGTGGTTTTGAGAATTTGGGTTCAATTCCTCATGCATGCAAGTGATGACAATTGTTGGAGAATTAAATGAAATTCAAGCTTGTGGAAGTGTTGACCGAAGGCAATTGAATTCTCAATAAAGACAAGTGACGTCCAGCAATTTCAAGTCTTCAAGCAAGCAAATTTCAAGTCAACTGTTCGGTCAAGTGGAAGAGGTGAAATTGACCAATGGCAAATGGCAAGCAAGGTTTGACCGATAGCAAAGATTGGCACTAGCTAAGGTAAAGTGTCAAAGATTAAATGCTCCGAAGGATGATGACAATGAAGGACATGTGTACCGATAAACAAGTGTGTGTAAATATGCCAAGAAGCTGATTGGAAGGGAGTGTTAGTTGGGTTCAATTCCTCATACATGCAAGTGACGACAATTGTTGGAGAATTAAATGAAATTCAAGCTTGTGGAAATGTTAACCAAAGGCAATTGAATTCTCAACAAAGACAAGTGATGTCCAGCAATTTCAAGTCTTCAAGCAAGCAAATTTCAAGTCTTCAGCTGTTCGGTCAAGTGGAAGAGGTGGAATTGACTGATGACAAATGACAAGCAAGGTTTGACCAATAGCAAAGGTTGGCAATAACTAAAGTAAAGTGTCGAAGGTTAAATGCACCGAAGGATGATGGCACCGAAGGACATGTGTACCGATAAACAAGTGTGTGTGAATGTGCCAAGAAGTTGATTGGAAGGGAGTGTTAGTAACAACTAATTTGAAATGTCGAAGGGGGACAATAGTATTCGGTCATGGTACTGTTCGGTTAAATGGAAAGGGACCGAAGAGGAAATTACATGTGCCGATAGAGTTTGTAGAATTTGTAAATTTCAGGTGTCCAACAATATACCGATGGTGTTAGTGTTTTAGTAGCAAACATGTATATAGAAATACATTGTACCGAATAGAAAAGTGACCAAATGAGCATTCGAGAAACATATGGAAACTTTGACAACTACCAAACAGTATAAAATCTATCAAGCATTGATCATCGAACACTAAAGTAACCGATAACATTAGTGATCAGAACTCTGATGATTGGTAATTTAAAAATTTAAAAGTCCATCGACGATTGGTAATTTAAAATTTTAAAAATCCATCGACTAAGTATTTAAAAGCTTTCTGGTAATTCTAAATAGCAAAAATTCAAATTGTTGTTCCAACCAATTATTTTTCCACATTTTCACAAATATAAAAATTTTTAAATAGCCCATTTTGAGTAAATATCATAATTCAGACTTATCTAGTGTTATAATTCCTACCCCCTAAAAAAATTTTGTACTCAAAATTTCAATACAAAATCATTCCTCAAACAATTGGGGGTTCAGCTTACTCGTGACTTCTTTTGACTACCAAGTCTTTTCTTTTACATATTTATTCTTTCATAGAACCTTATCAACAACTTCTTAGCATGCTGCCCTTGGATGACTATCGGTCAGACTCCAAAAATAATTTTTTTTTTAATTGGAGATTTCAAGAATTAAACTATCACAATTTTGTGTCTCATATGATGTAATATTTCTCAAGTTCCCAAAATTTTCCTATAACATCAAGGACTCTGTAGTGGCAAAATATGTTCAAGGCATCAATTAGGAAAACCTTTCTCATATTTCTCCAAATCATTCCCATTTAGTTGTCAATTAATTGAACCCACAAATTAAAGATAGTCACAAGATATATATATATATATAACCATTTTGTCCTAGGTATTTTGCTAGTCCCTGCTACTTTCATCTAAAAGCTTACAAACTTTCAGTCATATATGTTATGCAATCTTATTTATTCTCATCTTCTTTAATTACCAATACATCACATTTTTTTTTGTACTTCTATTTAGCTACTTACCGAAGGGTCAAGGGGCTGTTAGCATACCCAGCAAAGCATGTACTAATAAAAGAATGAAATAGGTATGCAGGTATCAATCATCAAAGATTTTAATCATACCTATTAATATAAACCGTCAAGTGATCATTAGTCAAATTTTATAATACACACTTTATACATATTTCCTATAACATAGCATCCAATCATGAACATCAACCAATCTAAATTTCTCCTAGAAATAACACCAATGCCTCTAACATCATGCGATTTGCTCAATAATATTCACATATTCATCTCATAACAATACTATCAATCACCGCAATTCATTATACAAAACCGATACTTAAAATTGATTCATCAATTATCTCTAATATGCAATGATTCAATACTCCTAAAAAAACTCAAAAGGGACACCAATAATATGCTTTTCAAATCGATGGACTTATAATTAATCGAATTTACCTATAGCAATATCAGGGATGTTCTGCTACTCTTCATTGGTTATCGCATAGATCTAGTTTAGATTCGAGGTTGAAGATGTTAGGGATTGGTAGCCATAGTGTTGCTGCCGGTCCCCGTTCTTAGAGTAGAATTGGAGGGACGTACAACAATGTTGACTGGTCCACTCTTCCTAGAACCACTAGTAAAATCTCGACTTTGTTGACTCTGTTATCCTTTCAAACCCCATTCAGGGTAATCATATCGGATATGGCCTTCTTGCCCACAATGGTAACATCTTCTAGGTTCATTACAAGCTCCGGAATGAAATTGCTTGCAATTCTTGCAAAGGACTTAGTTGTTTCCCATTGACTTAGTTCCGGACACAGCACTAGTATTTGGAACACTCTCTGAAAAAGTGTTGGCTTCGGGGAAAGCCAACGGATCCCATAACGGAGGCACTACCATAAGAGCTTGTACTCTTATTTTTCTTAGAATTCTGACCTGAAGTGGTTTCGATTCTCCTTTTCCTTCCAAAGGCTTCTCTAGCTTTTCCTCTTTTTTCAACCATTTTCTCAATCCTCAAGGCTAATTGCAGAATACCTTTAAAAGTATGAGCATAGGTAACTGACATCTTCTCCCTAATGCTCAAGTTTAGTCCCTCTTCAAATTTGGAGCATAGATACTCTTTGGAAACCACAAATTCTAGAATAAACAATGCTCAACTCAATCTCATATTCTGTCATCGATTTGTTTCCTTACTAAAGATGGAAAAATTCTTTTCTCTTTAAGTCCCGATGAAATCTAGTATAATACATTTCATCAAATTTCCTAAGGAACTCACTCCATGAGATGGGAGTAGATGATCTTTTTTTCAAGTTCTCCCACCATATACAAGCACTCTTATCAAGCCCTTACAACCACCATTAGTTTCATCTCATCATCTAATCTCATGTTAGTCACAGTTTCCTCAACTTTATTAATCAAATTCTTTGTTACCATAGCATCACTAGTGCCCGAGAAAGTCTCACAACCTAGTTGTCTTGCTTCCTTGATCAACTTAGACAGTTCAATGGTTGGACGAATAGTTGGTGCAACTACCAGAGGATGAGGAACAACTGGTGTTAGAGGAGTGCTTGTTGGGACAGTAGTATTTGGTGGAAGAGGAGTTTGCATTTAACTTTGAGTTTAGAACCGAACACCATACTTGCTCCACCATTCCATACATTGTTGGAATGCAGCAAGTGGCGATGGAGGAATCTCAGATGGTGCAACCGAAGGTTCAGGAGCACTAGCAGGAGGAGCACGGGATGAGGTGGTAGCCTCGTGCTCATAACGAGAGATCTCAATCAAAGTCTTTGTTTTCTGACGAGGAGCCATTGGATTACTACAAGAGAAAAACTTATTTTAGCTTACTAAATTAGATAAACCAATAATGCACTCATGCCTAGCGTGACTCCTTTTCCTAAAACCCATAGGAGGCTTTTAAATTTTCTCAAAAACATTTAGAAATATAAAAACTTTAAAAACATTTAGAAACTCTGAAAACATAAAAAGTGTTTGAAAATATTTTAACAGCACCAAAACCTTTGCTCTGATACCAATATAATTGTCACGCCCTGACCCACAGGTCTGAGCATGTGACAACCGTTGCACGATCTAAAAGTATGTGTAATCACCAACATGCATCCCAAGATCCCGCAAGGCTAAGAAACATCTTTTCCCAATAAAGAAACCCAACATGCACAAGTTTTAAAACCAGAGATAAAATAAACAAAAAGTTATTCAATGTTCCAAAACACAACTTTCAAAACATAAAGTTTTTACTTTAGAAAAACCTGAGGAAAATGTATTACATAAAGGGTTCCAAAAATGTCCTCTAATGGATCCATCTACACGTCGCAAAATCCTCATCAAGAAGGACCAATACCACAGTCGGTCCCAGACAGCTCTTCTTTTCGCCTAGATCTAGCTACCGATGATATGACCTTATTTCTACACTTCCTCTGAAAAGAGACAAGATGAGGGGTGAGTATAGGAATACCCAGTGAGTAGAGTGTAATGATATAATTGTGTAAGTGAGTGAATGGTGAATGTGGAAGTGTCAAACAATAATCGCAAAACATATTTATATTTCAACAAAATATCAAGTAGTCATCTAAACAGTCAAGAGGTATGACTTTTCCATAGCACGATATACACTTTTTCAATATCATGGGGTTTGCCTAAAAATTTTTTCACTAATGGTTTGGCCTAGACCATCAGGTAGAACCGCCAAAGGGTTTTCATTATCATCGGTCATAAAATATCAACCCCAACCTTGGTATTAGCTGGCGGCCTCTTTGGGGGTGCAACTGAATAGCCCCAAAATGGATTTGGAGGACATCTCTCTACCATCGCCTACCCCCTCAAGTCTACCAAACTCTCCACGCCGTCCCCTCAAATTGGTCCGTGGAAACTTAATGTGGGTGCTCACACCCCGTACATGCACCATGGGGGCTCAAATTCATGCCCCAAAGGCAATATATAAACCAATTTGCAAATATCATAATATATACCATGAAAATTATCAAGTTTCATAAATCATAAATCAAGCAAACATTATTCGCAAAAAAATTGATAATGTCTCAAAAATATATTAACAAGTGCATAAATCTCATGACTCAAACAAAACACATTTTTAGAGATACTCCACAATTACAAAGCATTTTATAAAATCAAGTTAAGAAAACCATTTTATAAAAATCATGAAAAATATTTCTCATTCACCAACAAAACAAACTATCCACTCACAGTATTTGAGAGAGTAATCACTGTCAGTTTTGTCCACTGCAAAAAGGTCATGTCCTAACCAGCTTATCCAAACCCTGTGAGACATCATCACATAATCAAAATTGTCACTATCGATACTCTCATGTCAACCCAAGAGCCCTAACATTCAAAACTTTATTATTTTTCTCTCACTAAGTGTGACTATAAATCATCCAAATCTAAATAGACAAATAAGTGATCAAAGTTAAGATTTGAATAGAAAGATTACAATACCTTATTCTTGTCTCCAAAGATTTCTTCCGGTGCAGGTTACAATGGAACTCTTGATTCTCCCATTTTGTATCAGCACTATATCCTCAGATCTTTCCTAAATCAGGACTATAATCTAATTTGAAGAGTTAAATAAGTAATTTAGAGCCTTTGATATAGAGATTTAATGTAAATCAATTGGGTTCTGGAAAAGAAGAGAAAGGAAAAGGATGAAAAGGAGAATACTCTAGAAAGGAAAATAAAACTTTGGATTTTGTAGCTTCTGGAACCTCAACCATCATTTTATAATCATCCTATTTTTAATAATTGCTTAGTGGTCCTGTTACATTCTAAAATTGCACAATTATCCAATATGTCCCCTTGGGTCAAATGGGGTGGTCACCCAAATGAATTTAAGTGTTTGGAGTTATATTTTACTAAGACTATGGTGTTTTTGCCGATGAGCAAATAAAGTTGAAGTAAAAGTACATTATGGAAAATAAGTTAGAAATGTAAAAAAATTAGAATATTTAGGAATATAGAATATAATATAAATTTAACATAATATAAATGAAAGGTTGAAGTGGTTTGGTGGTAACATATTTTTTCGGGAAGTGGCTTTGAGAGCTTGGGTTCAATTCCTCATGCATGCAAGTGACGGCAATTGTTGGAGAATTAAATGAAATTCAAGCTTGTGGAAGTGTTGACTGAAGGCAATTGAATTCTCAACAAAGACAGAAGTGACATCCACCAATTTCAAGTTTTCAAGCAAGCAAATTTCGAGTCTTCAGCTGTGCGGTCAAGTGGAAGAGGTGGAATTGACTGATGGCAAGTGGCGAGCAAGGTTTGACCAATAGCAAAGGTTGGCAATAGCTAAGGTAAAGTGTTGAAGATTAAATGCACCGAAGGATGATGGCACTGAAGGACATGTGTACCGATAAACAAGTGTGTGTAAATGTGCCAATAAGCTAATTGGAAGGGAGTATTAATAACAACTAATTTGAAATGCCGAAGGGGGATAATAGTGTTCGGTGTCAAGGTGCTGCTCGGTCAAATTGAAGGGGACCGAAAAGGAAATTGCACGTACCGATGGAGTTTGTAGAATTTGCAAATTTCAAGTGTCCAACAATATACCGATGGTATTAGTATTCTAGTACCGAACAAGTATGTGAAAATACATTGTACCAAACAGATAAGTGACCCAATGAGCATTTGAGAAACATATGGAAACTTTGACAAGTACCGAACAGTAAAAAATCTATCAAGCATTGATCATTGAACACTAAAGTAACCGATGACATTAGTTTTCAGAACTTTGATGATCGATAACTTAAAAATTTAAAACTCCATCGATTGAGTATTTAAAAGATTTCTGATCATTCTAAATAGTAAAAATTCAAATTTTTGTTCCAACCAATTATTTCCCCACATTTTCATAAATATAAAAATTTTTAAATAGCCCATTTTGAGTAAATATCACACTCTGACTTGTCCGGTGTTACAATCCGTCACTAAACTTTATTCCATAATCCATCACTAAGTTTAGTGATGGACTATAATTTTGTCTCTAAATTTAGTCACGGATATGGAATCCAATGCTAAATCTAGCCACGGATTCAAAAGCCATAGTAACGAATTGTTAAATCTGTCGTTATATTTAGCCACGAATTTAAAAATCTATTGCTAAATTTAGCCACGAATTCTTTTATTTGTCACTAACTTTAGCAACGAAATTTTTGTTCGTTGCTAAATTTAGCGACAAAATTATAGTTCGTTACTAATTTTACGATGAATATTTTATTTTTTGTTGCTAAAATTTTGCATCGTGTTATTAGCAACAGAAACTTTTTCATTGTTAAATCCGTTGCTAAACAAATTAGTGACGATTTTTTCTAAAATTGTTTTCGTTAAATCCGTCGCTAAAATCATGTTTTTTTTTTTTTTGTAGTGTCAAAGAGTTCTAAATAGGAGATTGGGGATTCCTGAACTTTGATGGCTACAACAATGGTATTGAAATCATCATCTAGTTGAGTGATGATATGAACAATAAGATCCTCTTCACGAATTCGATTTTGGGCAAGAGCCAATTCATCCGCAAATGGATCGCATTTCATAAAGAAATTTAGCAATTGATTTGGTGCCTTTTGGATTCTTGGCTAACTTAGCTTTAAGAGAGATAACTCTGGATTGTGATGAATTTGCATAACTAGAAAGTAGACGCGTCCAGGCTTTATTTGAGGTTGTAGTCGAGGAGATAATTGGTTGATTAGTTTCAGAGCGATTGTCAAAAATCACAATGATGAGAATCTGATCTTGCCTATACTAGATAGTGTAGATTGGATTGATTTTGGTCCTGTTGTTGTCAAGAAATTGTGATGGTGGAGGTAAAGTGACATCGATGTACTCCACAAGATCAAGACCAATGAGATTTTATTGAATTTGTTTTCTCTATACACAAAAATTGCATGAGGTGAGTTTGATGGGAAAATGAGTTGATGCATTTAAGTGCACGATAGGAGTTTCAGCAGTGATTTTCATGACTGAGTTGAAAAGGAAAATGACACAAAGCTGAGGATAAAAAAACTCGATGGAGTGTTTAAGGTTCCGATACCATGTAATGAAGAAATTTTGGATGATTTATTGATTTACTTTGTCAGGTATATATAAATATAAGAGAGTTTACCATCTAGTGCAGAAGATGTAGATGATAAATATGTAGACTGTTATAACAATGTCTAGTTTGTTACAACTACATTACACCAAATTTAGAATGTGTTATTCGTTTGAATTGTACTTTGAAATAATCAAGTTTCATCCTCCTCTATGTATAAACGCCCTTTTTAACAAATAAAATTGAAAATATACATTGTAGCCAATATCTTTCACAATTGTTACTTTCATGTTTCCATAAAAGCTTAATTAGTTTCCATACCGGCTACCAACTCAACTATGCTCCACTAAGGTAAGCGCTGCAATATTTTTTTAGTTACAGAACATAGAGAACGAAGAAGAAAATAAGTTTCAGGTACCGCGTTTCCAGTGAGCAATAATTATCTAAAAATTGAGGGTCTGGTCGGTCCGTTGATTTTAATTTTGTGTTAGTCCCTTTTTTATATAAATTCTATATAGTCATTTTTTAAATAATAATATGGTTTACTTGCAGGTATGTACCCAAGGAAAAAAATAGAATGATTATACCAAACAAATTGAGGTTTTGCTAAATAAAAGTTTATCTCAAAGTCATTTATAATTTTGTAAAAACAATAAAACTCAGTTGATTTTAGGGTGTGAAGGGTCCCTTGTGCTTGCTTTGTCTGCACTAAGGTACAATTTATTACTGGATCCACTATGACAGCTGAAGACCAACCCTATAGAAATGCGACTACTCAATAATGTTGAAATAAACAAATAAAGAACGAAGGAAGTGCCGAAAAGCCCCCCCCCCCCCTCTCTCCCTCTTTCTCTCATGTGTTTTCCTTTTTCGGTTCTCCCATTGCCAAAATGACAGCAGAACCAGAAGGCCCGAAGAACCGCAAATCTTTAATTTATTTTTTTTGGTGGAGGTGATTTCCGGTATTCAGTATTCAGGTCATTTGATTTATTCGGTTCGAATACTTTGAGATCATTTAGAAATTGACTCTTTTGGCGTTTGGGATTATTCGATTTATTCGATTCGAATATTATAGGATCATTTAAAAATTGACTTTTCTAATGTCTATTTTTTTATTTTTAAAACTTGAAGTCGTGATTTTATTTAAGTGAGTTTAATGTTTTACTATTATTGATACGACGTTAGCGCAAATCTTTAATTTATGTCAAAATTGAATATATGGTTGTATTCAAATCGTCATCATTTATATAATAAGAAAATCATTGAAATTATAACTTTCTATATATGAACTATAAAGGGTTATTTTAGTTAATTCACTTTGACAAATATTGCTCTTAGTCGGCAATAGTCATAGTAGAACCATTATTTTGTGTTTTTCAATTTTGATTACTCAGGGATCATGAGTTTTAGTGTACTTTATACATATTAAATACCATCAAAATGATATTTCACAAGAATTCCCTCTTTTTTTCAATTACGTGAATTAACGGTTTTCAACGGTAATATCTTGTTACAAATATATTATTATATAAAATTCTTGTTATCAACCAAAACTTTCTATCGATCATATCTCGTTCTAGGAAAATTATTATACATTTTGTTTTTGACAATCAACAGTTTTTATGATTATATTTTTTAAAATTATTACTAGTGGCTAGTTGTCAAATATAGTAAAAATCCTTATCAATTAATATGTTTATTGACATAATTTTCTTTTTAATGTTACTTAACAACCATAAAGAATCGTTTTTGATTACTCGTATTATTTTTTGAATAAGCAAATACTTTTGTTTATATGGAGCCATATGCAAATGTAAAATAAAATAAAATAAAATAAAATAAACAATAAGAGTACCTGATGATACCCTATTTAATAGGTCTAAAAAATCATGTATGGTTATCCGATAAAGAAAGCAATTACCATCAAGATCAAATATTTTCATATTTCTATAGAGTCATAATTCTCATGGACTCTCATAAAGAAAAAGAATCTTTCTAAAGTTTAAACTCTCTTAAATCTTGAAAAAGTCTAAATCTTTTAGAAATCTCTAATTACAATCCTAACCATCTTGAAAAATTTCAAACAAAAGGAAACTGGGGTTTTTTACATACCTGGAAGGCTATAAATATAAAGTATAGATAACTCTCGAGGCGGGACTTAGTTTTTATACACGAAAGAGAGACAGTTCTATACATCATTCAGAGGGGGTTCTATACCCAAATATATGTCATTCAGATGAGATTTTATACCCAGTTCTATACCTCATTCCAAGTGGAGTTTTATACCCATTTATGTACACGACAAAGGTAGGGTTTCATACTCAATCTTATACGATCAGAGGTATGTTTCGTATTCTACTCTATATATAATCGGAGGTATGATATCTACAACTACTATTAGTTTTCATTTCATCACTCATACTGACTTGAGCGACGGAGTCCCCCAGCCGGGCTAGTTCGGATGGAGTTTTTGTAGGTTTTTCATCCGTGAAGAACCGACGGACACCACCATCATCGGCTCCCTACTCGAGTCGGAAGAGCAGGTATCTGTGGAGTAAAAATTGACACAACAGATTGGCATCGTCCATGGAAATGACTGACTGACCAGTCATAGAAATTTTAAACCTGACTTTACTTCTTCTTGACAATCTGAGTTCATTCGACTATGCGATAATCGGGACGAGATAGTCAGGGGTACCCCTCGTTAGGTAATTCTCTCGCCCTCATTCTCTCGATTTCGTGTGGATAATTTGTTGACTAGCTGTCTCGTGGTATATTATCGAATGAACGGGCCTACCACTTGTTACCATACATTATATTACCACTTATTATAACTTATTACCTTACATTATATTACCATTTGTTATCATTTGTTACCATACATTATATTATCACTTATTACAACTTATTATCATGAATTACATTACCATTTATTATGACTCATTACATACATTATGGACATATTACCATTTACAAACAAAATATTACAAAAAATTTCAAAAATGAGATAAAAAATAATACCAAAAATTAATATTAGAAGAAAAATGAAAAATCATAAAATTAATATTACCAAAAAATAATAATTTTTTAATTTTAAGATAATTTTTTATTTATATATTTAATTTTTTAGTTTAAATTAATATGTCACAGTAAAAATCGTGTCAAAAGAAACCAAGAAGATGAATAGATTTGTTTCAACTTAATTTAAACTTTAAATTATTTTCAAATTAAATTTTTATCACCAAAACCTAGTTTTTGTGAGTTGTTAAACGCCTTCATACAATACACTTATTACCACTTATCATCACTTATTACCATACATTATATTACCACTTATTACCATGCATTATAGTCGTATTACTGCTTGTACCACTTATTACCGTGCATTATATTACTATTTATTACTATTTTTACTACACATTATATTACCATTTATTACAACTTATTACCGTATATTATATAACCACTTGTTACCATTTGTTATATTACCACTTATTATAACTTATTACCTTACATTATATTACCACTTGTTACCATTTGTTACCATACATTATATTATCACTTATTATAACTTATTATCATAAATTACATTACCATTTATTACGACTCATTACATACAATATGAGCATATTATCACTGGTTATCATTTGTTATTATCACTTATTACTACTTGTTAGTATATATTATAATTATCATTACAGTATATAGATATATGCACGTCATTTTCACAAATAAATTTTTACAAAACAAATTTTTAAAACCCTCACTTACTTACCCACCAATTTTTTTACTATTCACCCGCCTTTTTTTACTATACATTTTTTATTATCCGCTATTTTTTCATATTTTTGTTACTTACATTTTATTTAAGATTCATCTGCTTTTTTTATTATTATTCACCCGCCTTTTTTTATTAGATATATTTTTTCATTACCCGCTATTTTTTCATATTTTTGTCACTTATATTTTATTTGTAAGATTCACCCGCTTTTTTTTATTCACCCGCCTTTTTTATTATATATTTTTTTCATTACTCGCTATTTTTATTTTATATTTTCACATTTATAATATAATTTATTTTAATTTATTGATTTTATAAAAACATTTTATTTTTTATTGTTATCAATTTTTATTTAATTTGTTAATTTATTAAATTAAAATAACATTATAGATATAAATTTTATATTTCAAATGTATTATTTATTATATATATATTATTTAATTTTACAGTATTATCAAGAACCATAATTTTATTAATTTTATAAAATTTTTTGAAAGAATATTAAAAATATATTAAAAATGATTGATTTAATATTCTTTTCTAATATTTTTAATGGTTTTTAAAATTTTATTTTATAGATATTTTTATATTTTAAAGAACATTTTTTAATATTTTTATATTATAGATGTTTTTAATGGAAATTTTTAATATTTTTTCATATTAAAAAATTTTTTTGATATATTTTTTGATATTTTGATATTTTATATATTTTTAATTTTGTGAAATCGATTTATATATTTTTAGATTGATGTGTTACCCCTACCTATAGTGCCACATTTACTGATGACAACTAATAACTATTCTATATTACCACTTGTTATCATTTGTTACCATACATTCTATTACCATTTATTACAATTTATTACCGTGTATTATATTACCATCTGTTACCATACATTATATTACCACTTATTATAACTTATTACTTTACATTATATTATCATTTGTTACCATACATTATATTACCACTTATTACAACTTATTATCATGAATTATATTACCACTTATTACCGTGCATTATATTACCATTTGTTACTATTTGTTACCATACATTCTATTACTACTTATTACAATTTATTACCATGCATTATATTACCATTTGTTACCGTACATTATATTACCACTTATTACAACTTATTATCATGAATTATATTACCACTTATTACCGTGTATTATATTACCATTTGTTATTATTTATTATCATATATTTTATTACCACTTATTACAATTTATTACCATGAATTATATTACCATTTGTTACCATACATTATATTACCGCTTATTATAACTTATTATCTTACATTATATTACCATTTATTACTATTTGTTACCATACATTATATTACCACTTATTACAACTTATTATCATGAATTATATTACTACTTATTACCGTACATTATATTACTATTTGTTATTATTTGTTACCATACATTCTATTACCACTTATTACAATTTATTACTGTATATTATATTATCATTTATTACCATACATTATATTATCACTTATTACAACTTATTATCATGAATTAATTATATTACAATTTATTACCGTGCATTATATTACCATTTGTTATCATACATTATATTACCACTTATTACAATTTATTATCATGAATTATATTACCACTTATTACCGTGCATTATATTACCATTTATTACTATTTGTTATCATACATTCTATTATCACTTATTACAATTTATTACCATGCATCATATTACCATTTGTTACCATACATTATATTACCACTTATTATAACTTATTACCTTACATTATATTTCCATTTGTTACCATATATTATATTATCACTTATTACAACTTATTATCATGAATTATATTACCACTTATTACGATTCATTATATACTTTATAGTCATATTACCACTAGTTACCATTTATTATTACCACTTATTACGGTTTGTTAGCATACATTATAACTATCGTTACAGTGTATGGATATGTGCACGCTATTTTCACAAACAAATTTTTAAAACCCTTACCCGCTTATTTTTTTATTATTCACCCGCCTTTTTTTACTATACATTTTTCATTACCCGCATTTTATTTAAGATTTACCCGCTTTTTTTTTATTATTCACCCATCTTTTTTTATTAGATATATTTTTTCATTACTTGCTATTTTTTATATTTTTGTCATTTATATTTTATTTGTAACATTCACACCCGCTTTTTTTTATTATTCACCCACGTTTTTTATTATATATATTTTTTATTACTCTCTATTTTTATTATATATTTTCATATTTATAATATAATTTATTTTAATTTATTGATTTTATAAAAACATTTTATTTTTTATTGTTATCAATTATTTAATTTATTAATTTATTAAATTAAAATGACATTATAGACAAATTTTATATTTCAAATGTATTATTTATTTTATATATATTATTTAATTTTACAGTATTATCAAGAACCATAATTTTATTGATTTTATAAAAATTTTTGAAAAAATATTAAAAATATATTAAAAATGATTGATTTTATATTCTTTTTAATATTTTTAATGGCTTTTAAAATTTTATTTTATAGATTTTTTTTTTATATTTTAAAGGGCATTTTTTAATATTTTTTTATTATAGATGTTTTTAATGGAAATTTTTAACGGTTGTACTATCTTTACTAACGATTGCTAAACTTTTCCTAACGATCAATTTTATACCGTCATAAAATATTTCTTTAATTTTATAGTGATCGTGACTGTTTTTAAACAGTTCCTAACACTCGGCCATATTTACTAACCATATATGATAAGCGTTAGAATTGAACATAAGTTTTAAAAACTGTACATTGAATAAATTAGTATAGATATACAACTTATGTCCACGGTATGGTTAACTAGATAGTAAATAAGAGTTATTTAGAGACATTTTTCAAATCGTCTCTAAAACTTTGTCATATTTACTAATCACAAATAATAATCCTCAAATTTTAGTAAAACTTATGAAAACTATATGCTTAAGTAGTGAGTCAAATTAGTCATATCGAGACTGTTTTCAAACCGTTTCTAAAACTCTACCTTATTTACTGACCACAAAAGATAACCGTCTGAATTGAACATAACTTTTAAAGACTGTATAATATATGAGTTAGCATAAATGTAGAATTTATGCAGACGGTATGGTTAGGTAGACATTAAAAATGATCATATACTGACTGTTTTCAAACTGTCCCTAAAAGTTTTATATTTATTGACCACAAATAATAACAGTGAAAATTCAACATCGTTTTTTATAAACGATTGTCTAACCTTTACTGACAATTGCTAAACTTTTCTTAACGAATAATATTATATCGTCGTAAAATATATACATTTCTTAACGGTTTCGTCACAAGTGTTGCTATACGTAATAAAAAACGGTTGCTACATGTCGCCGCCTATAAATGTTACCGTCACCTCAATGCTTTAATTTTGTAGTGTATGGACCCAAAAACTAATTTTTAATCTTCTGAGACTAGCTTATCGAAGAACCTTGGGAGCTAAAATATTAAAATTCGAATTTCTTCCATCTTGTTGGTTTTATAAAACTTGGGACCATAGATTCGTAACTATGGTGGATAATGCCCCCTGGTTCAAACTATTCTGTAGATCTAAAGAAAGTTGAAACTATTGTTAACTGGTCTACACCTACTACAGTCACGAAAGTGCGTAGTTTTCTGGGTTTGGCTGGTTATTATCACAGATTTGTTAAAGATTTCTCTTCGATAGCTGCTCCACTTATGAGATTAACTCGTAAAAATGCACCCTTCAGGTGGGATGAACAATGTGAGACTAGTTTTCAGAATCAAAATGATAAACTTGTATTAGCTCCAGTGTTAACATTACCGGTCAGTAGACAGGGATATGTGATCTTTAGTGATGTATCCAGGACTGATTTGGGGTTGTACTGATGCATGGACAAAATGTGATAACTTATGCTTCTAGACTGTTGAAACCTCATGAAGAGAATTATCTTACATATGATCTGGAGCTTGCAGCCATTATCTTTGCCTTGAAGATTTAGAGACACTACCTTTATTGTGAGTACTTTGAAATATTCACTGATTATCAAAGTCTTAAGTATTTATTTACTCATAAAGACTTGAATTTGAGACAATGTAGATGGCTTGAGCTATTGAAGGACTTTGATATTATTATTCAGTATCAGTTCGATAAAGCGAATGTTGTTACGGATGCACTCAGTCGCAAATCCACAGTATCCGTAGCATCTCTCTGAGTAAGGGAGTGTCAAATGATAGCTGAATTTGAGCAGTTAAGGATTGATACTGAGATTTCCAAATAGGAATCACTTTTGGCATGGTTTATGGTCAGACCAAATCTATCTGATCACATTATGGTGGCTCAGCAAACTAATGATATGACTATTAAGCTCAAGGAAGACGTTTTTAAAGGGGGGAAATCTGATTTCAACATATTAAATGAGATGGTTAGATTTCAGAATAGGTTAGTTGTTCTAGAGGCTCAAGGGTTACGGAGATTGGTCATGGAAGAAGCGCATAATTCAGCCTTTTCTGTAACTTCATAATCCACCAAAATGTATAGGGATTTGCGTCAATCTTTTTAATGGCCTGGTATGAAAAGAAATATTGTAAAATTTATCCACAGATGCTTGACATGTCAGTAAGTAAAGGCTGAACATAAAAAACCTGGTGGATTACTTGAGTCACTCCCTATTCCTGAATAGAAATTGGAGCATATTACAACAGATTTTGTCTTTGGATTGCCCAGAACTATAAGTTTGATGCTATATGGGTGATAGTGGATTGTCTCACCAAATCAGCTTACTTTCTCATAATTGTAGTGACGTACTCTATGAAGAAATTAGCTAAACTCTATATCGATGAAATTATGAGATTACATGGCATACCAGTATCTATTATTTCTGATAGAGATCCAAGATTTGTTTCCCGATTTCGGCAGAGTTTTCAAACTAGATTGGAAACTAAGCTTAATTTCTCCACAGTATATCATCCTCAGACAGATAGTCAGTCAGAAAGGATTATACAAACTCTGGAGGATATGTTAAGGGCTTATGTTTTAGAGCTCCATGGTCGTTAAGCTGAACATTTGATACTAGTAGAATTTGCTTATAACAATAGCTACCATTCTAACATTGGCATAGCCTTATTTGAAGCATTATATGGTAGAAAATGTAGAACTCTTCTTTGTTAAAATGAAGTACGAGAGAAACAAATGCTTGAATCAGAAACAGGATTTGCTTATCTACAAGAAACCACATAAAAAATTCAGATCATTCGAGAAAGGTTTAAGACAGCTCAATCCCATCAAAAGAGTTATGCGGATCAGAAACGTAGAGATTTGGAGTTTGAGGGAGGAAACAAAGTTTTCCTTAAAATTTCTTCAATCAAAGGTGTAATGAGATTTGGGAAGAAAAAAGGGAAACTCAGTCCTGATTTCTTGGTCCTTTTGAAATTCTAGCCCAAATCGGATCAGCAACTTATGAGTTGGCTTTACCCCTAGTATTTGACAGAGTCATCCTACATTCTATATTTCTATGTTAAGGAAGTATGTTCACGATCCTTCTTATGTGATCAGCTATGAACCGCTCCAAGTTGCAGAGGACTTAACATTTGTTGGGCATCATTTCTCAATCAGAAAGGATTATACAAACTCTGGAGGACATGTTGAAGGCTTGTGTTTTAAAGCTCCATGGTCGTTAGGCTGAACATTTGATACTAGTAGAATTTGCTTATAACAATAGCTACCATTCCAACATTGGTATAGCTCCATTTGAAGCATTATATGGTAGAAAATGTAGAACTCCTCTTTGTTGGAATGAAGTACGAGAGAAACAAATGCTTGAATCAGAAACATGGTCTACTTATTTACAAGAAACCACAGAAAAAGTTCGGATCATTCAAGAAAGCTTTAGGACAGCTCAATCCCGTCAAAAGAGTTATGCTGATTAGAGATGTAGAGATTTGGAGTTTGAGGTAGGAAACAAAGTTTTCCTTAAAGTTTCTTCAATCAAAGGTGTAATGAGATTTGAGAAGAAAAAAGGGAAACTCAGTCCTAGATTTCTTGGTCCTTTTGAAATTCTAGCCCAAATCGGATCAGCAGCTTATGAGTTGGCTGTACCCCCAGCATTTGACAGAGTCATCCTACATTCCATGTTTCTATGTTAAGGAAGTACATTTACGATCCTTCTTATGTGATCAGCTATGAACCGCTCCAAATTACAGAGGACTTAACATATATTGGGCAACCGATTCAGATTCTGGATTCTCGAGAACAGAACCTAAGGAACAAAACTATCAGATTGGTAAAAGTTTTGTGAAGACATCACACCTCTAAGGAGACATCTTGGGAGCTAGAGACAAAGATGAGGAAGCAGTACCCCAATCTCTTTGAGTCTGACCGGTGATTTGGAGGACCGGATCTTTTAAGGGGGAAGGATATAAGGTCCCATTTTGAGAAGTCACTAAGTCATGCATTTGCATGTACATTTTTCTTATTTTGCTATACGCATTTAAATTATTTGCATTACACTATATTAAAATTGTGAATTTTTATGTGTGATGTATGCTTCAGTTGTTGTGGTCTTAACTATAGATTGTGTATGTTAAAAATTGGTATAGATTGGTAGAACATATTGGAGAATGGTTGGAATAAGCCCTTAAGAAAATCAAACTAGGGTTTGGTATGGGCCCCGCATTGATAAAGAGTAATACACATGTTTTATTTTCTTTAACACCACTTGTATTTGGAGAGGGCCCACATCTCACTTTAGTAAAGTGAGAGAGAGAGAGAGAGAGAGAGGAAGAAAGAACTAGAAAATACACTTTTTCTCCTTTAAGAATTCAATTTTCGGATTTCACTTATCTCTCCCGAAAACAACCCCCAAACTTCATTGAAACCACCACTTGAGTTTAGATTAGACAACTTCCATCTATATATTTACAATCCCCATCATAAAGAAGTGTAGAGGAGATGTAAAACAAGGTTAGAACAAGCCAAAAACACAAAGAAAGGCAAGGAAGTTGGAGGAAGGAGAGCAAAGAAGGATTAAAAACTTGGAAAGGCAAGTACCTTGCTTATGTTTATTTATTTGATGTCTAGTAACCATGAATAATATGTTTCTTAAGTTCTTATCATGCTGTGATAAGAGTAGAGTGGGGAAAATAAGAAAGAAATTTGGATGTTGAACTTGAGGTTTAGAAATTGGAAATTCTACTCTAATTTTATAGCTTGACCATGTCCTGTTCTTTATATTATATCTTTTCTTGCACAACTGTAAATTGAGTAAAGTTTTCTCCTAATAAACTAGACTTGCATAGCTTTAATATGACATATGATTCGAAAAATTTCATGGAGAATTGAATTTTTGGTGAATTTTCAAACTTAGCACAAACTCTGCAGAAAACTTTGTTTTCTATCCTGTTTCTGTGCTGAAATTTTCTTGGCTTTTGAGCTGCCTTCTAGGTGAATTAGGCTAAGCAAAGAACATAAAACTTGTAGTCCTACAACTTATCTTTAAATGGCCACTGGAATCGCCTCAATCCGATTTGTGCAGAAGAAGTTATGATCATTTTTCTATAACTGCGCAACTCATGTTGTGGATTTTGAGCTATAACATTGATTGATCTGTACATTCCTGTGTAATTAGAATTGAATCTAGTTATAAACATGAAAGTTGTGGCTCTATGTCTTATCTTTAAATAGCCACTTGAATCACATCAATCCGATATTTATAGTTTAAGTTATGGCATTTTTATTAGAACCTGGTTATGCTGGATATTTACCACAATGGTGTTTAGTTCACTATTTGTTGTTAAACTATACTACCCATATTATTAAGATAATTGGTAGGATTCTTGTATAATTCTTGTGATGAATTGTAATGATTGCATTGTGAGCAACATGAAGAAATGTAAAAAGAAAGTGTGACACAAGGATTCCTCTAAAAGTTTGTACGAAACCTGTGGGCGAAACTTGAGAAGTACTTGTAGCATATAATATTCTACTAACTTGTGCGAAGCCTGCGGGCAAAGTTTGAGAAATATAGATGGATCTCTTCTTCCTTTGAGGATGGAATTAGAATTAAGTGAAGTGTTTAAGAGTCTAACCCCAAAAATAACCTAGATTCATTTAGGAATCCCCAAATTTAGCTTGCTCTTTAGACTTTCATATAATAGCTTGGTTTCACATTCCATTCTTTTCTTTAAATGATAAATTAAATTCGAACAATAAAGATAAAAGAAAAAAAAGATAATGATTATAAATGTGGCAAATGTGATTGTTTTAATGAGTTAATGTGCATTTTTGGTACACTTTGCTATGTTTTTATGCTTATATGGTGATGTTGATATTTTTATATCAGTTTACTTGCTTTGCATGTTATTGGTCCCCCGTGTACTTGCTCAGTTTATATTGACCACGATATTCTTGTTTTTAGGTGATCAGGGAGACAAGAGGGAATTTTCATGTAGAAACACTTTAGTCTAGGGATCTAGATCCCTACTTATCTATGATCTCCTTATCATTTTGACTAAGGCATGTAAATATTTGTACTGTTTTGAATAATTTGAATTATGTTGCATGTAGAGATGTATGGTTATGTTACATAAGAATTTATTTATGATTTGGTGAATATAATGGCTATCTACAATGGTGTATTGTGTTGGGCGGCCAGGAGAGCCATTGATATTAGCTGATTTGATAATAGAAGTGCTATATTGGTTTATTAGGTTTTACTTTTACCCCAAGTGACTAAATGGTCACTAAATATGGGAAACTCTGTCAATTTTTCTTTTGGAAAGAATAACTAATTGATTTTTTTTTTTAAAATTTTAATCTCCTTCTATATTATCACACACGGGGAGTGCGGCTATCGCGAGTTTAGATGTCGCATTTTAATTGTATTAGTTATTTCCACATTTGCATATTTACCCATTTCTGCTAAAGGATGCGATATTTGGATTGCAGGTCGTCACACCTTAAGGGCACATTTGTCAGCCACAAAATTAACCCAAAGAGCATATTTCCCATCACCAAGATCAAATATTGTCCAATTAATAATTTTTATTTAATTTAATAGGAAGCAAAATGATTGAAGTTCGAAATATTCCAAAAACCATAAAAGGATTCGATCCCGTTACAAGAATTTCAAAATTATGTATAAATCAGTCCCTCCATAATAAAACCCTAATTGATTTTTTTCTTTATCTTTTTCAGGTTATCATGCAATGGTGAGGAATCAAATAAAGAATTTATTGAAACGAAATCTCAAATTTCACGCACAGACACAATCAGACAGACGAAGACAAACCCTAAAGCAAGGAGAGAACACACGATCTCGACCACCGCAAATGCCACCTCTCGTCGGATGATACATTTTTCGCTTTGCCTCTTTCCAACAATCTGATCAGACTTCATATATCCAAATCGAATAAAATTCTTCCCCCTTCGCTCCCTGCTTGTTTTTTGGTTTATTTATTGAAAATACAAATAAACTCTTTTTTTTATTGCTATAATTACAAAATTACCCCAATGCTTTTTTGTCATTACAAATAGATCCCTGAACTTGGATGGAAGGGAGAACCTTGCTTGAAGTCATTGCATGAAGTTATTGTAAACATCAACAGTTCAAGGAACCATTTATGAAAACATGAAAGTACGGCAATTCTTCTTTATTGTACTATACTTTATATTATATGTTTAACATAACATTATAAATGATTCATGCAAAAAACATTTGTCTTATTTTTACGCTGACAGGAACTTAACTTTTCTTTTTAATTCTAATAAAAAAATAAATAATAGCATAAATTTTGAATCGAGAAGATTTCAAAATTTAAAAATTTAATCCAAATAAATAGTTTAAGAATCCATTTCATACTTATTTATTAAGCAATTTTGAACATTGAGAAGATTCCAAAACCTAATCCAAATGAATGAGCAATTCAAGTATCTATTTCATACTTATTTATTTTTTATCTAATTTTTCTTAAAAATGATATAATTTTTTACTCTAATTGAAAAAGAACAAACAAAAAGCCCAAAATAATTTTTTATTTTTTTTTATTCCCTAAATTGAGCCTTAGGATTGTGAAAGGCCTAAAAATGTGAGAACTTGAGCATGTGACTTGGCATGGCCCATTTATTGCTTTTAGATAAGGCAATAAATATTCCGAGAAAAATATTGATATCCTTAGTGCACCCTAGAAGTATTCAAAATGTCCGTAGGTTTCACGAAGTCGGGGTCGAACGACCCATAATATCTCACCGACAAGGACATTAGGATGGCTGTGGCTACTTTACTACCCCATACATCTCCAACAATGGGGACCTATATTGAAAATAAAAACAAATATGAAGAAAAAAAGATAGAGAAAATTAGGATTTAGCATAACCTTGCTCACATATTAAGCAAATGCCAATGCCATTGATCTTCCTTGGGGTTTTTGTTGCCCAAGGGATCTGTCACTGGTTCGATAAGATCACGGCTCTCTTTACTGACTCCTATTTGTCGTGCACAATTTTAGCGGGGCTATAATCAATTTAATAGGAAATAAAAAAGAACAAATAGTATGTATTTTATGTTGAAGTTTGTTTTTTTTTTTTTTTTGGAAAATAAAGTCAAATTTTCCTCTGAAAAATATTCCATCCATCAAAATACAAGTTAAAGATTTTATTTCAAGAGCTGTGCATAAAACCTAGGGTTTTTAATTGAATTTGCGTATCTAAAAGCAAAATAGCTGTTATTATTAACCCCGTTAAAATTTTTAAATGAATTTTAATTCTGTTTATTATATTTTTAAAAGTAAAATAAAAACTTTCTAATGAAAATATACTTTTTTATAAATAAAAATCAAATTTCTTTATAAAAAGAAAAAAAAATATCATTATATTATGAATTTTTTATATTAAAAACTCTACTTAATTTTAACTAAAATCTTTTTATTTTAAGATTTTTAAATATGGAGAGGGCATCTTTTACTTCAATTATATATTAAAGATTTGATGTTATAAAATACAGTTATCATCGATAAATTATAATTTAAATGATATTATTTTTCTTTTCTTATAAAATATTTCAAATCTGATTCTCTCTGCCTATCCAAAATAAAAAATAAAGGGTAGTTAGGAGATATAAAAGAAATGTGAAGATTGATGCGATCACATACATCATACAAAACCATTTAACAAGTTGTTCCAAAACCAGTCCCGGATATGTCAAATCATTTTGCGCCATAAATATATTAATCCGGAGCGTGGCCCCCGGTTTTCGGTTTCGGATATGCTTTGCTGTATTATCCGGTTTTCTTAAAAAGGGATTTGGTTTCTGTTCTCTCTCTCTCTCTCTGTCTCCAGACTTTTCCATATAATTTCCACTCGCTATTGACTTCACTGGGGCTTTCGTTGAATTTGTCATCGACGGTCGCAGATATTTTTCCATATATAGCCGAAGAAAAATCTAGAAAACCTGAAAATGGCGATGAAATCTGTTACCTTCAGAGGGCTTGCCCTGAAGCGTTTGATGGAAGGAAGTGGAAGATCAGCTGCATCCTTTCCTCGCTACTTCAGCGATGACAAAGGCCGTATTCTCAGCGAGGAAGAACGCGCTGCTGAAAATATCTACATTCAGGTCCTGTCTCTGTCTCTGTCTCTGTCTCTCTCCCTCTTCTCTGTTTCACTGTGTTTGGTTCTGTCAATTTATTTTGTTGATTTTGATTGTCTGTTTTGATGATAAAGAAAATGGAGAGGGAGAAGATGGATAAACTGAAACGAAAGGCTGAGAAGGAAAAGGCTGCTGCTGAAAAAGAGAAACTGGATAAGGTCTCTCTCTCTCTCTAATTTGATGTGTGATTATGGTAGAGCGTCAATTCTTATTAAAATTTACATAGTGGGTTCCTTGTGGAAATTTTAGGTTTCCTCTTGCGCTTGATTATCCCTGTTTCTTTATATTTTTGAAAGATTTTTGGGGCAAACGATAAAATTGATTAACATATTGTTTGAATATATATGGTATGTTCATTTTAGGGGCTCGAGAGAGGTTTTATACTGAAATTTGCTTTCAAGGCTATTAATCTGATCTTATCCCTTTTGTATAAATGCAACAAATGTATGTAAATACTTTTGTGCAAGAAACACACTTGATTGTCATTTTTATATTTATGGATGTAGAGTGCTAAACTGATACTTTTTGCAAAAAGTCTCTATATTTATATTTTATATTATAAGTTATTTATTTTATGGGGGCGAGACCTAAGCTGCAGAAAGCCTGATTTCTGTTGTTTGGTGTGGAACTAGGATTAGAATATGATTCAGAAAACCGCAGAAACTAATGGCTTTTTAAATTTTGGTTCTTTTATGTGGATACTTATGCAATTCATGTTGTTCTGTCTATTCATGCTTTATGTGCTAAGCTTATTCATGTTGTTCTGTCAACCTGATTCCATTGTTCTGTCATTTTGTGTTGTGTTTGATGTGGATACTTATGCAATTCATGTATCTTATTTGATTTAATTCTTGTTTATAGATACCAATTAAAAATCATGTATAGTGCCTGCTTTAGAGAAAACAGTAACAATGGATAATGGTTCAATATGTGAATTTGGGGCTCAAACTGTTTGTGGGTTCTCTTAGATAAAAGAAAAGGCACTTGGTCCAAAAAAGATTACTCTATTGTTACATATCTTTATTAATGGCTTCAATTGTGCTTTCTTAGTGATATTTTAAATTTGGCTTCTATTTCTTCAAGCTGAAGTTCAAAACCTAAATTGATCTAGATAGACAGCACTCTTTGTTGCAAAATCATTTGATTAGGGAATGGATTTAACTGAAAATCTAATGATTTAGATTAACTGTGAATTTGTTCCTGACCTTTTGTGTTGGAAGATTGATTATATGTAATTAAACTGCAATTTTGCTGTTTAGATCTTTCATTTTTTGGGCGTGGGCAAGGGGGTGGTGTGGGGTTCGTCAGTCCAGAAAAAGCAAAAGTGAAGGCCCTGGAGTTGGCAGGAAAGGATGTTATAGACTTTAAGCAGAGAATCAAAATCTTATATCTCTAAGAGGGGTTTGTGTAGGCATGCGCGGGTTATCGAAGTCCTCAAATTAATACTGATTCTCCCAATGCAACATACTGTAGCAATAGTGGTACCATGTCAAATCCCACGGGAACTAATTAACTTAATCTCTTAGTTGATGCTTAAAGTAATAATAAGGAGATTTTTTTAAATAATTTCCTAAATAAAAATGAGTAACCTAAAATTGAGAAACAAATCAATAATGCAAAAATACTAAAAATTAGAGAGGAAATTCAATCTATCAAGTATTGATCCAAGGGTTTATACTTTCGATTATTTCATTGATCATTGGTAAAAAAATATTATTCTTGCAATTCAATCATTTGACATTAGATCTATTATGGTAGTCGTAATAAATCTTGTGTTTTCCTAAATTAATGGATTAAATACAGCATCCAATCGAAACTTATCATTAATCGACTGGACACGATAGCGTTCCATATCAATATAATGATAGCATTAAGTTCTGTAAAAACAATTAAATCAAAATACAAATAATTGAGATAGCCGTAATTAATTGATTTTGTTCCATCGATTTTCTAGGTTAAATATGAATACCGGTAAAAAACGTATAAACCAATTTAACCTAGTTGTACCATTCGTTCATGACAATTACAGATCATTGAATTCCTGGATAGCAATAGAAAAATTAATATTGAATTAAATTGTTAGATTAACCAATATTAAGGTTCCCTAAAAATAAATCAAGAATCGACAAATATTTGAATAAAAGACAAGAATTTAATTTAAGCACATAACCTCACAATGAAAAACAATCAAATAAAATTCCCCTTGAATAAGAATAAGAACGTTAGCCACTCATGGTGGTGAGTATCAATACAAGAAAATAAAGAGAAGCACTGTTTCTATGAAATAATAAAAAAAAAATAAAACCTAATTGGAGAATGCAGCAGTCATCCTCTTGTGAATTCCTGAAGGTGGAGCCATCCTCTTGTGGAGAGAAAATTGAGAATGTGCTGCCCTCAGCCCCCTTTTTTTGGAATTGTAAAAATAATGGTCGTGCCTTCTTGGTTCCCTTAAAGTGTATAAATAGCCTCCAACCTCTTCTTGAGTGAATTGTTAAAAAAATAGTAACATGAATATTTCGTAGCACTTTCCTTTCCTCTAGTCTTCTAGATCAACTAGGAATCTTCTCATTAGGTAAAATACAAACTTTTATTTCTACTAAAATCAGTTTTTTTACTAAAAAACAAAACTCTACTAGAATTACTAAAACTAAAATTCAAGTTCATTCTCTTCTTCAAGGCCCCATAAAATGTCTTGAGTCTATTTAACTCCAAAATTTCCTCATTAAGCCCATTTTGCTCAAAACCTTCAAATGCAATCTCCTAAAAATAAAAGTCAATAAAACCAACCATTAGAGTGTTAAACAATCCAAATTCAAATCATAATAACAATAATAAATTCAATAAATTGCACGTTATCAAATTCCCCCACACCAAACTAATGTTTGTCCTCAAACATTCACTATATCAATGTCATTCAACTATTCTCCTCTTTACTCTTCCCCTCCTTCAATTCGTCATTCAACAACTCCAATCAGCACACATTAAAAAAATCAAGCCAAAACAACAATGCAGAGAATAAGTGATCATAGTAAACTTTAAAAGAAAACTTAGGTATCTCATAAAATTCAATAATCTCATCAAAATCCAATGTATTAAGATCCAATACCCTCACAAGAAATTCACTCCATGCACTCAAAGATTTGGAATTTATTAATAACTCTCAGATCAAAACATAATATGCTATTATCATAAGTTTGCTTATTTATCAAATCTCCACCACTAATTATATAAATTCAAAACAAAAATCCAGGGGTCTTTACAAGGATTGTAAGTTGGATTGGGTAAAGGTAGGATAAAAGGTAAATGTGATGTGTCATGAAATATATCAAAAGAAGCATGCTAAAACGGAACACAAGACCATTTCCCATTATCAAATATATCTCGTATTATGAAGTACAATTAACCCAAAGAAAAATAACCCAATCAAAACTGCCTCATTCCTTGATCAAAACAATTGATTTTTTTTTTTCAAATCCTCAATTTCAATTTTCTGGGAATTTTTCTTTTTTTTTGTTTTGAAGATAACAAACTCGAGAATGAATGAAGATGTAGTGCATACTCAAATCACCCCCCATCCAATGATTGAATCCCTAAAAACGATAGCTAACGTAAAATTATCTCATTCCCTTTACAAATAACCATTCATTCAAATCTCTTAACACATGCTTCTCTGATATGAAGACCAAAGAGAAGGTTAAGCGTAAAAAAAAAGGCTATGTCAATTTGTATGGTTATAAACAAAGAAAAAGGGACAAAGGCTCAATTTGGTTCACTACGGGGATGAATATGTACGGGAAGGCCTTTCTAAGATAGCTAAAATGTGTAAACCTAATTGCCCTAATCATATTAATGCATAAACTTATGGACATGGTCTTAAAATGCATAGCAAAACAAGTTCTAGAATAAACATATTATGATTGATAAATACTCATGAAGAAAAAAAAATTTAGAGCAAAGATGATGGTATGCTCTTAAAGTTCAAAAACTCACAAAAGTGTGTAAATTTGTATCAAATTTTGTACATCTTCATCTAATTCGATCATCTAAGTCAATGGAATGTTTAAAACATTTTTATCCAAAATAACTAATCACACTTGTCTTCTTCGTGCATTTCAACTAAATTCAACAACGTATACCACTCAAAATCATTTTCTGACAAAAATCAACAGAGTATGAAGTTCCAAGACCAAGAAAAATTAGAAGAGATGACATGGATACATAAAATTCTCCCCCACACCTAAATGCTGCATTGCCGTCGATGAAGCAAAAAGAATAAGTCTAGGCACAATGCGAAGAGAAGTCACAACTAGAAACCATAAGTAGAAAATGAATACTCTATGCAATAAGAGAGATAAAACCAAAAATTGAGAAGATAACTGGAAAAGGAAGACAAGGAAGAAAGGAGAGAAAGAAAACTCTCCTAAGGTGATGGCGGAAACGGAAGCTGAAATCCTACAAAATCAGCGAGTGCTTGAATGTTCCTCTCCACCCGCGAGATTTGTTGCTGCATGTCACGCACAAGTTGAGCCAAAGAAGTGGAAGGAGACTGCATACAACACCCATTCGCATCAAACACTCAAAGTCCAATGGTTTAGTAGGACAAGTAATGTTCATGTTGTGATGATCTAAGTCCAAAACCCTCAAATTAACAACTAAGTGAGTGATTAGTGATCCTAGAATCAGCGGCCTAGTAGAAGATGAGATAACACTCCTAAATTGAGTAGCCAACCAATAATCGAAATTGATTTTCTGATTTTGTGTCATAGACCACAAGAAAAACAGTTCTGGTTTAGAGAAAATAGCAGAACTGGCCTTTCTCCCAGAAAAACTAAAAGCTAAGAACCGTTGAATGATCTGCAATGAATGGTCCTTAAGGTATTGACTCTTAGAGTAACTTGGATCAAACTGCTGAGGATCATTAGACATTTCTGATCATATATTGGAACAATATGAATTGAAGTGAGGTGTGTAATCACAAACAAAAGAACAAGTAGAGGATCCATCTACAAACCTTAAGGCCTCATTAAATTCTATCAAAGAGAAATGAAATACACGGTTCATCAATCTGAACTCAATGATTCCTGGGGTGTCTATGGTCCATTGTGAATCAGTGTCAAAACGGAAGGTGGTGTAGAACTCGTGTGAGTTCTCTGAATGCAGGATATGACAATTGCATATAATGATTCCAACCAATTGTAGATAAAAAACCATTGATTCAATCAAGCATGCCCAGAGATTCTAATGTAGGAATATGAAAATATTTGCAAGAAATTACAATTCTGGATGAGATATCAGAACCTCCTAACTTCCGAGGAGCTGGAGGAAGTATTGCCTTGCCTTTTACCACTCGAGACCTTGATTTAGGTCTGCTTGAAGATGATGGTGTCTCTAGGTGTGCGATTGGTGGCTCTGTCGGTTTTATTGGTGGTTCTGCCGGTTCCATTGGCTCATTCGCAGTATTGGCACTAGATGAGGCTGCAGTCGACCGCGGAAGCAACATCCGAGGCCTCAGCTTCCGTCCTAGGCAACCGCATTCGAGGCCCTTTGTGTGGTTCTTGCTGTTGTGGAATAGCCTCAGCGGTTGAAGGGGATGATTGCATAGAGGAAGTGGCGGATGGAGATGGTTGATCGTCAGAAGAAAGGGAGATTGGCTCTCCGCTAGGGTTCGTGACTTGTGCTCGTTGGGATGGACCTTCGATTGAAGATGAAACATGTTGTCGATCTCAAAGTCCATACCTATGTTCTGCAACCCGTTTCTTTCCCATGGATGGAATTGGATTGCAGCAATTTGGGTTGTTGGTAAAAGGAAATTAGGGTTTCTGAAAATTGAACAGAGGTGCGACGAAAAATAAAAACTGGAACAGAGGCGATTAGGATTTAATCGAAAGGCGATTTGAAATTAGGTTTTTGAATGGAGTGAGAATGGATGAGAAATTATGGTTTCGCTCGAAACCTAAAGCTTGCGACACAGAGGCTCTCAATTGAATTTGGGTCCCTAATCGAGAAAACCCAGAATCGTGAAGGATGCAGAAGAGTGAAATTGCGAGTGAGAAACCTTCGAGGGATGAAAATGAACGATGATCAAAGGGGTCAATTTGGGTTCGCGGTTGAAAATAGGATTTTGGGGGTCGAACAGAATTTGTGATTAGGGTTCTTCGATTGGGTCTTTGTTCGAAGGAGTGATCGATTGGGGATGTATTATGATGGTTCTTCAATGGACAGAAGCGATCGATGGTGGGGATTTTCGATTGATTGGTGATGATGGTGGTGCGCGGAGGAGAGATTCTCGGGCGGTTAGGGTTTTCAAACGAAGAAGGGGAAGTCACGAAGAGGATGAACTAGGGTTCTTCGAAAAGGGTTTTGAATGAAGGTGACAAATGATGGACTGAAGAAGATGAGATGATTGCAGGTTAATCAAATCGAAGAAGGCGATCATAGAGAAATCACAGAGGAATCGCAAGAGAGAGCTGGAAGAGGATGAAGGTATTCTCTCTCTTCTCTCTTTCGTCTCCTTTCCCCCCTTTTTTTAAATTGACTCTCAAACCGCATGATCATCTCTTGAGAAAAGGAGTGCTTCTGTCCAAATTGTGAACTTCAACTCTTGAAACCGCGTGATCATCTGGTAATGCAAGGACTGTTTCTGCCCAAATTTGTGACTTCTCTTTAGAAAATCGCGTGATCATCTCTTGATGCAGGGAGTGCTTCTGTCCATTTTTCTGTCTTGCTCTATCCGTGACTCTACTTGGCTTCTCATTGAGCACATGCAAAAATTGAAAGAAGAGATAAGTGATACTAGTCAAATACCCAAAATTAAATGAGAAAATACCATAAACTAAATCAAAACCAAGAAAAAAAATATTGGGTTGCTTCCCAACAAGCGCAATTATTTAACGTCGTTGTGCTCGATGGTCTTCATGAGTGACTTAGCCAGATAAATAATCTGGAGATTTTAATGCAATGTTTAACATCGTAGAAATCTCCATATCATCGTGAAATATTTTCAACCTATGTCCGTTCACCTTGAAGATCTTATTCGTGTCAAGACTTTTAATTTCCACTGCACCATGAGAAGACACATTAGTAACAACAAATGGACCAACCCAACAAGAACGTAATTTACACGGCATGAGTTCGAGTCGAGAATTATATGGGAGCATCTTTTGCCCAACCCCAAACTGTTTTCTTAGGATTAAATCATCGTGAAACAATTTGGTTTTTTCCTTATAAATCCTAGAGTTCTCATAAGCCTCCAATCTCAAACTCTTCGAGTTCTTACAATTGCAATTTCCTTGACTCGCCATCTTCATCCATATTCATATTGCAACGTTTGATTGCCCAATACGCCTTATACTTAATTTTCACTAGTAAATGACAAGACTTGCCAAAAACTAACCTATAGGGTGACATTCCTATTGATGTTTTGAAAGCTGTCCGGTAAGCCCATAGTGCGTCATCTAGACGTAAACACCAATCCTTCCGCCCCGGGTTGACCGTTTTCTCCAAGATTGATTTAACCTCACGATTGAAAATTTCGGCTTGTCCATTTGTCTGAGGGTGATAAGCCGTAGCAACTCGGTGATGTATCTCATACTTTTTCATCAACGTTTTAACCGCTCGATTGCAAAAATGACTCCCTTGATCACTTATGATGGCTCTAGGAATCCCAAACCTGCTGAAAATGTTAGACTTGATAAAACCTACAATAGATTTAGAATCGCTATTCCTGGTGGCTTTTGTTTCCGCCCATTTTGACACATAATCAACCGCCAAGATTTTATAAGCATATCCACAAGATGAAGGGAATGGTCCCATAAAATCAATATCCCATATGTCAAATATTTCACAAACAAGAATAGGGGTTTGAGACATTTCATTTCTATGGGACAAAGTAACTGTTCTCTGACATTTATCACAACTCTTACAAAACAAATAAGCATCTTTAAACAAGGTTTCCTAATATAGCCAACTATCCAAAACCTTCCTAGTAGTTCACTTGGGCCCAAAATGTCCTCCACAAGCATAACTATGACAAAATGCTAGAATGGATTTATGTTCATTCACTAGGACACATCTCTTAATTATTTGGTCAGAGCAAAATTTTCATAAATAAGGCTCATCCCGCACATAATATTTTGCTTCATATCGAATTTTTTCCTTGACTTACCAAGGTAACTAGGCAAAATACGTGTAACCAAATAATTCACAATATCAGCATACCAAGGGTTAGTACCTTTCAAGTGAAACAACTGCTCATCAGGAAAAATTTCAGAAATGGGTAGTGGTTCTTCTTCTTTCACTAATCTACTTAGATGATCAGTTACCAAGTTTTAGGCTCCTCTTCGATCTTTGATTTCCAAATCAAACTCTTGTAATAAGAGAATCCACCTTATCAACCTCGGTTTCGACTCCTCTGCCGATAGATACTTCAAAGCTGCATGGTCAGAATACACAATTACTTTAGGACCAACTAAATATGATCTGAATTTATCTAAAGCAAAAACAATGGCCAAGATCTCCTTTTCGGTGGTAGTGTAGTTGTATTGAGCAACATTCAATGTTCTTGAAGCATAGTAAATGACGTGGCGCTTCTTATCAACCCGCTGGCCTAAACAGCTGCTACAGCAAAATTGCTTGCATCGCACATGATTTCAAAAGGTAACTCCCAGTTAGGTGGCTGAATGATTGGTGCAATGGTCAACAAGTTTTTGAGCTTATCAAATGCTTTCTTGCATTTTTCTTCGAATTCGAAAGGTACATCCTTTTGAAGCAGTTTGGACAATGGCAACGCAATTTTTATAAAATCCTGAATAAACTTGCGATAAAACCCTACATGTTCAAGAAAAGCATGTATTTCCCTAACATTTGTAGGGTAAGGTAAGTTCTTGATCAAATCAACTTTTGCATTATCTATTTCAATACCCTTGGAAGAAATCACATGCCCTAATACTATTCCTTCCTTCACTATGAAATGATATTTTTCATAATTCAAAACCAAGTTTGTTTCCATGCATCTTTTCAAAATTTTGCTCAAATGCCCTAAACTATTATCAAATGAGTCACCATAAACAGTGAAATCACCTATGAACACTTCGATGCACTTCTCAATATATTCAGAAAAAATACTCAACATGCATCTTTGAAATATACCTGGGGCATTGCATAGACCAAAAGACATCATTCTATAAGCAAACGTCCCAAATGGACATGTGAATGTAGTCTTTTTATGGTTTTCTTAAGCGATCACAATTTGATAATTACCTGAAAACCATCAAGAAAGCAAAAGAATGAATTTCCGTCCAATCTCTCTAACATCTAATCAATAGAGGGCAAGGAGAAATGATCCTTTCTAGTGGCTAAATTGAGCTTCCTAAAATCAATGATCATACGCCAACCATTTTGCACTCGCATGGGTACCAACTTGTTGTCTTGATTTCTTACCAACTTGTTGTCTTGATTTCTTACCACCGTGATCCCCGTTTTCTTTAGTACCACATGGATTGGACTCACCCACTTGCTATCCGAAATTGGATAGATTATGCCTTCGTTCAAAAGTTTGAGAATTTCCTTCATCACCACTTCCTTCATGATTGGGTTCAGCTCTCTTTGTGATTCTCTCACCGGTTTAGTGTTCTCTTCGAAGAGAATTTGATGCATGCAAATTGAGGGACTAATACCCTTTATATCGGCTAAAATCCTACAAATTGCTGTCTTGTGTTCCTTTAGAACTTCGAGTAGCCGGCGTTCTTGCTCTTCTGTCAACTCTTTTGCTATGATTATGGGCAAGGTTTCTTCATCACCTAAGTAAACATACTTAAGATGATTTGAAAAAGTTTTCAATTCCAATGTTGGAGCTTGCAAAACGGAAGGTAACATTTTCTTGTGAGAAACAAGCAACAATGCACTCGAATTCAATGACCTTGGGTGTGGTTCCAATATTGACTTTGAAATTTCACAAGTATCGGCCATCTCTTCCTTGGTATTCAATTGTACCTCCAATTCAAGATTTGTGTCATTTTCTTTTTCAAAAATTTCCTGAACAATCGAATCGATGATGTTAGCGGAACAAATCGAATGACACTCATTCGGGTATCTCATGGCTTCAAAAATATTGAATTTGACAATCTCGCCGTCAAACTCGACGGAGAGTGTACTCTTATTCACATCTATCTTTGTTTTTGTCGTTTTCATGAATGGTCTCCCCACTAGTAGTGGTGTCGAATCTGTAACGGTGTCTGCATCCATTTTCAAAATGTAAAAATCTGCTGGAAAAATTAACTCGTTAACCTATGACAAAACATCTTCAACAATCCCTTCCTGATACACAACAGAATGGTTAGCCAATTGAATAACTACTCTAGTTTCCTTTAAGGGATCTAGATTTAGAGCAATATAAATAGAATATGGCATGACATTGATTGATGCTCCTAAATCTAGCATAGCGCGTTCAAATTTTCTCAAACCAATGACACGGTAAAGTAAACATACCTGGATCTGAACATTTTTCGGGTAGGGATCTCTTTATGACAGCAGACACGTTCTCCCCCACCCTTATTTTCTTATCACTCCTCATCTTCCTTTTGTTTGTGCACAGCTCCAAAAATTTTGCATATTTGGGAATTTGCTTGATGGCATCCAACAATGGTATATTTATTTCTACTTTCTTGAAAGTTTCTTGAACTTCTTTTTCATAGTCTTCCTTCTTAGATTTCTCCAACCTTCTGGGAAAAGGTGGCACAACTGGGTTAGAGATTGTAGGTAAAGGAGAATCGGAATTTATCTTGTTTGAATTTTTATTAGCAACTTCGGCTTCTTCCTCTTCATCCTTTCCTTTGTTCCTCTTTTTGGGTGATGGTGAGTATGATTGCAATTCCTTTCCGCTCCTCAACACTATTGTACTAGCGTTCTCTTTAGGGTTCACTACCATTTGTGAAGGTAATTTCCCTGAAGTTTGAGCCTCCAACTTGCTAAATGAAGTAGCTAGTTGTGTGATTTGATTTCCCAAGTTTTGTATGTTCGCCCTCGTTTCCTGTTTAAATTGTTGTGTTAGTTACGAGAGCTTTAACGATATCTTCTAAAGATATATCGGAATTTGAGGGTTGTGTCGGTGCGTGTGTTGGTCTGTTGAATTGTTGAGGAGGATATCTTGTTTGTCCTCCTTGGTTCCTATAACTCAGATTTGGATGATCTCTCCATTCGGGGTTATAATGAGTGGAGTTGGGGTCGTACTTCCTTTGAGGTTGACCAGGAAATCCTCCGACATTTGCTTGATGAGTTGAATCTTCTTGTAAGGATGGGCATATATCCGTAGGGTGTTCGAGAATTGAGCATATGCCACAAACCTTAGTTGTCTGTAATTGTCCTACAGCCATCTGATGAGCCAAAGCAGTCAGTTCGGAAATTTGATTTTCAAGGTGGAGTGATTGACCTCATTAACACGTTTTGTAACCTCATCTGCTCTCATCCCAAATTGTTGAAAATTTTCTGTCATATTTGAGATCAACTGTCAGGCTTCTTCAGGTGTTTTATTAACCAAGGCTCCTCCGTTGGCCCATCTACCATACTCCTATCCATGAGTAAGAGCCATTCATAGAAATACTGTATCGGGAGTTGATCCGATATTTGATGATGTGGGTAACTAGCACAGAGTTGCTTGAACCTCTCAAAATACTCATATAGCGTCTCCCCGCTAATCTGTCTGATCTCACATATCTCCTTTCTAATGTTTGCAGCTCTAGATGCAGGGGAAATTTTTTTCAAAAATAATATTTGCATCCCATTTTATATATTTATCGAACCCGGAGGTAAGTAATACAACCAATCTTTTGCCTTATCTTTTAAGGAAAAGGGAAAGACCCTTAACTTAATCTATTCCTCGGTCACACCTTGAGACTTTATACTCAAACAGACAACGTTGAATTCCTTCAAATGTTTATATGGATCTTCACCTGGAAGATCACAAAAAGTAGGAAGTAAAAAAATCAAACCAGATTTGAGTTCGAATATTACCTCAAGAGTTGGGTATTCGATGCACAAGAGTTATTGATTCAGATTGGGTGCAGCCAATTCCTTCAAAGTTCTCTCATGATTGGCCATCTTTTCCTCTTCTTCTTAAAAAATAGACCTGTCACAAATTGTTAGATCAATGTCAAAATTTGGCATTCGACATAACTTACATTTCCTCTGCTTGGCCTCCTTTCTCAAATGACGAGTAGTTTTCTCAATTTCAAGAATATATTCCAATTCACTTTCTTGAGAAGAACAGATCATAAAATAAAAGAGGTCAGCAACGCAAATAATAAAGAAAACAAAACTAAGAAATTAAAATAGCTCCCCCGCAATAGTGCCAAAATTTGGTTAGGTTATCGAAACATTCAAATTAATACTGATTCCCCCAATGCAACAAATTGTAGCAATAGTGTAGCAATAGTGGTAGCAGGTCGAATCTTACTAGAACTAATTAACTTAATCTCTTAGTTAATACTTAAAGTAACAATGGGGGGATTTTTGTAAATAAATTCTTAAATAAAAATGAGAACCTAAAATTGAGAAACAAATCAATAATGCAAAAATACTAAAAATTAGAGAGAATTCAATCTACCAAATACTAATCCAAGGGTTCATATATTCGATTGTTTTATTGATCATTGGTGAAACAATTATTATTCTTGCAATACAAGCATTTAATTTTAGATCTATTAGGATAGTCGTAATAAATATTGTGTTTTTCTAAATTAATCAATCAAACCCAGCATCCAATCGAAATTTATCATTAATCGACTGGGCAATAGCGTTCCATATCAATATAATGATAGCATTAAGTTCTGCGAAAATAGTTAAACCAAAATATAAATAATTGTGATAGCTGTAATTAATTGATTTTGTTCCATCGATTCTCTAGGTTAAATATGAATATCGGTAAAAGACCTATAAGCCAATTTAACCTAATTGTTACTTGTACTATTCGTTCGTAACAATTACATATCACTGAATTCCTGGATAGCAATGGAAAAACTAATATTGAATTAAATTGTCAGATTAATCAATATTAGGGTTTCCTAAAAATAAATCAAGAATCGACAAATATTTAAATAAAAGATAAGAATTTAATTTAGGTACATAACCTCACAATGAAAAACAATCGAATAAAAGTCCCCTTGAATCAGAATAAGAAAATTAGCCACTCATGGTGGTGAGTATCAATACAAGGAAATAAAGAAAAGCAATGTTTATATTAAATAATCAAAAAAAATAAAACCTAATTGGAGATTGCAGCAGCCGTCCTCTTGTGAATTCCTGAAGGTGCAGCCATCCTCTTGTGGAGAGAAAATTGAGAATGTGCTGCCCTCAGCCCTTTTTTTGGAATTGTAAAAATAATGGCCGTGCCTTCTTGATTCCCTTAAAGTGTATAAATAGCCTCCAACCTTTTCTTCAGAGAATTGTTGAAAAAATAATAACATGAATATTTAGTAGCACTTTCCTTTCCTCTAGTCTTCTAGATCAACTAGAAGTCTTCCCATTAGGTAAAATACAAACTTTTATTCTTACTGAAAACAGTTTTTTTACTAAAAAACAAAACTCTACTAGAATTATTAAAACTAAAATTCAAGCTCATTCTCTTCTTCAAGGCCCCATAAAATGTCTTGAGTCTATTTAACTCCAAAATTTCCTCATTAAGCCCATTTTGCTCAAAACCTTCAAATGCAATCTCCTAAAAATAAAAGTCAATAAAACCAACCATTAGAGTGTTAAACAATCCAAATTCAAATCATAATAACAATAATAAATTCAATAAATTGCACGTTATCAATGCGTGAGTTTATTTTATAAAAGCATGAGTTTGGTTCTTAGATCATCCTTTGGTAATTACCCTCTTAGGAAGTTGCTGGCAGTCGAGGCAACAAGTTTGTGTTGCTTTGTTTGTCAGAACAGTTCTCTATATAGATTTACCGGTTGAAATTGCTTTATAATTGACCAGTAGTGCAAAAGACAATGCCTATGCTAGATTTGTTTCTTTCTGCTGTACTGCCCGCTACAATGAAACCCATTTATGTTACATGCATAATGTTATTGACCACATCTAACTGTGTTAGTTATTAAAAATGAAGATGTGTAGATGTTCCACTGCATACAGAAATGAGAATCTCATATGTAGGATTTAAATAAGCTCAAAATTGTATATGAATCTGACGTGTCACACTGATCATTTTACCGATTAACTGTTTGGTCTGTTTATAAGCTTGTGATATTGTGTAGATCTATGTATGTGTTCATGGTGTTAATTAATCATGCCTGCATATGCATCAACCAAGGCCAAAGAGGTGCTTAATATAAATCATCAAATGTTGAGGGATCTTGACATTCTTGATGCTAATTGATTTATTCTCTTGATAGGATCTATGAGGTTAATTTGTTGTTTTAGCGTCAATGGAAACTGGTTGTTCAGTCAATTACAGGCGTTGAACAGCTTTCTGTCCTTTTCTCTTCTTTTCTTTTTTCCTTCTCCTGTTTAACTTTTTTGTTCCTGTTTCTTGTTTAATATTGACACTATTATTGAAATACATGAGAGACATATATCAGAACAATTGGAACCTGCCATAAGGCAGTGCCCATGTTGATATGGAGCTCCCACTTCTCGAGTTTATGAATTTAATGAAACAAAATTATCCCTTATGGACATCGTTTATTCCCAATAAAATTGGTGTATTGTATTGCTAAATGTTAATTCAATTTGAGGTGATACTTCAAATTAATTGTGCTTTTCTTCGATAATTCCTATGCCTGGGATGGAGAACTAAACTTTAAGAGCATCAGGTTTCCCTAGAATTGGGTTTGGCATGACAAATGCTTGCCAAATTTTATATCTTATTCAATATGACAACTCTAATCTATTTCATTTTTTTTTTCTTCATGCTCTCATATGTTTCTGATATATTTGCTTCTCAGAAATCTGAAGAAGGGAGCCATAAGGCTTAAACTTGACCTCTGCTGCAGTGCGGGAATACTTGCTTCAGATATAACTAGAAGGAATAAATGTATATAGTGATTATGACACTTGGTGGTTGTACAGAATGTGATGTCTGTGTTCTTGTCCTCTAAATGTTAATCTCGCTGTCACTCTTTTTTTCCAAACTTTGTGTTGGTCTTGAACCACGGTTCTTACAAAGGTTTTTAACTTCGTAGTGGTGAGGATTTTAACTTCGGCTGTCTACTTGTAATTGTGCTGATTGTTCACCTCCTGTGCTGATTGTTCACCTCCTGTGGAAGAACTGTCGCTTTTACTTTTTCTCTGCGGACATTTGCTCAAAATTTTGTATATGTATGTGTATATGTATATATTTTGAGTTTATTAGGAGGCATATGAATTTACGATTACACAATATGGGTAATATATCTTTATAAAATTACCAATAGACTGAAATCCTTAAGACTTGGAACTTTCTCCACCGTGAAAGCTATTCGGTACATAATCATTGTGTTTTTAGTTGTCAAGCTGTTGCGCAATTATCAAGCTGCGCTTACGGGGGAACTAGGATAGTTATTTACTGGCCTTGGTTTTATGTGGTTCTGGAGAAGCTGGATATTTTGTACATCAACTGCCTTCCCACGAAAATGTCATGGAATGATCTGTGTTCAAGCAAATAAAATTACTGAAGTCCTTGAATAACTTTAAAGGTACATATCTGTTGCACGTTGCAATAAGCAGAGGATGGCTTAAATGACTCATGTTATTTGTTTTCAATTGCTTTGGGACAGAGAAAATACAAGGAGATGCATATTAGGATATTCCCTTAGTTTCAAGACCTTAGCTTTGCAATACCTGCCTTAATCTTTCTGATTGTGTCAATATCAGTCTTGAATGCCTTTGCCAAGATTTTATCACTTATTCCTTCGTTAAAAACAGACATTGGCACAGATTGTGTCCCTGCAGATGCACTGCCAAAAGATGAAATGGCCATGGCTTCCTCTTTATGGTTACGGTTATACTGGTAATGAACAATACCCTTAGGGAACACAAACATGTCCCCAGGCTTAAGGGTTTGGTTGAAGAGTCCATTCTTGGTATCTACAAAACCCACTTCTAAAGTGCCAGAGTGAAGGAAGAGTAGCTCTGCAGCACGGGGATGTGTATGCAGAGGATTTATGCTTCCTGGAGGAAATTTGAGTACAGCCATGGACACACTTTGCCCATCAAGAGCTGGAAACTCTTTCAAGCTAGCTTTCACTGCCTGAAAGGTTTGGGGACTGCCCTCAAGTCCTTGCAAAATGCTGTACTTGAAGAACGTGCCATTGACAGTCGTAACGTTTGCAGGGAGATTGAAGTCTGAGAGAATGTTGGGATCACCTGCATCGACAGTTTCAAGATAAAAAATGGTAAGCACCATTAGGAATAAGAAAAAGGCTCTCTTTGATTTTGAAAGCATGGTTTACGCTGTCCGTTTGGAGGGATTGATAGCTTGATTTTTAAGTTGCTGTGGAAAGTGTAGTGATATTTGTTTAAATATTGGTTGCTTTATGCTTGTAGTCTTCTTGCTAGCTGAGGTTGGAATTCACTATGTTTCAATTATGTTGATTTTCTTTTGGTTCAACTGAAAAAGTCATTGTATAACATTGGAGCTGTAGACCAACTTTTGGATTATTAGGAGATATTCTTCAAATAACAAAGCGGAGGGATATTATAAATCAAATATCTCCTTATCTGTCTCTTCTGTCATAATTCATTTTATTCATCCAGACACAATGCATCACATATTCATAGTTGCGAATTGGTTGGTCCATCAAGGTATATTATCTGATTAATTATCTTAATGCTTGATTATTCCAACAACATTGGCAGTATGTCAGGATATAACTTGTGACAACTGGAGAAATAAACGCTTAAATAATATCCTCGGAATCATTAACAAGAAAGCAACATATTCGAATATGTCAGGTGTAGTCATTATCAAGGTTTGTAAACATTTGATGTCAAATGATTGATAAATGTTTGTAAAATCATGGCAGTTCAAATGCTTGTGATGCTTCTCAGTACGTCCGCATCAATTAACCTATAAAGGTTGTTATTAGTTGTTGAATGCCTCATTAGCTCGTTGTCTACTAAAATGGAATTCCTCTTTGCACTAGTCGTTGCTTTTGCTTGTTTTCAGGTTGCTCTTTCAGGAGATCCAAACATACTCTCTGATTTCATTGTCCCAACAAACTTAACAATTGTCAATGGCACTTTCTTTACCTATACCGGCATGCGAGCCCTCCTCAACTCATCAGAACCCTCAACCTTTAAAGTAACGAAAGCAAGTCTGGCTGAATTCCCAGCTCTTGATGGACAAAGTGTTTCCTTTGCAGTTCTTCAATACCCGGCAGACTCTATCAACCCTCCTCACACTCATCCTCGCTCTGCAGAGCTTCTTTTCCTTCTCTCAGGTACTCTTGAGGTGGGGTTTGTTGACACAACAAATAAGCTTTTCAGTAAGGTTATCCAAACCGGTGACATGTTTGTATTCCCTAAGGGGCTTGTGCACTATCAGTACAATTCGGATGCGAAAAATTATGCTGTAGCTGTGTCCGCCTTTGGAAGTTCAAGTGCAGGAACTGTTTCTGTTCCTACTTCTGTTTTCACTACTGGAATATATGAGGGTGTTTTGGCCAAGTCTTTCAATACTGATGTCAAAACTATTGAGAAGATTAAGGCAGGGCTTTCCCAAAAGTCTTGAGCGATTTGATAGTGTTCTGAGATTTTTGTCCTTCGTTTTGTAATAAAAGTGACCACTAAATTGGTGTAGGGCAAATTGTATCAGTGTCATTAATAAACACAGTTCTTCCCTATAGTATATTCTTCATTGTTTTCCTCATAGAGATTGGATTAGAGGGGAAAAAAAAATAAAAACAATAATTTATATGGAAAACACCAAATTGGAGAAAATCTATGGGCAGGTGGAGGACTGCTTTTACAGTCATGAACAAGAAGTACATGTGGAGTTTCTCGTAGCAAAAGCATTCTCACAACTTGTACAAAGCACATTCATGCTCGTCTTAAAAGCTCATCTTTTCACACTTGTGTTTTAGCAAAATAGGAAAGAGTAAATGAGAAATCACAGCTATGCCAGCGCGGCTACACTGGTGGCCCGTGGGTTATATTTGCACCCAGTGAGCATAACTGTGTTGGAAAAGCCAGACGTAGTTGTACCTTCTTGGCGCAGTTATGCTGGAGTACCTTATGGCGTGTATCAGCTCCTGGAGATTACAGGTGTGGTGACAGCTCCTTTGTGATGCTATTGAGAGAACTAACATGCCTAAGCTAAGAAAGGCACAACTCTGCAGATGTACCTTGCGGCATATCCACTCTGGGACATCACAGGGGTGCTGAATGATGCTGCTCAGAAAACTAACTTGCCTAAGCTGGAACATCCTTAAACATATAATCGAATTTAGGCCGCATTACAACAAAAGTAGTGGCTCCCTCTTTTCTCTCAATAACATCCTAACTTCTTGTAACATAGTGCCCATAGGGTCCAAGTACATATCCACATGGAGTAAATGTGGAAATTAATTGTTTTGGGCTGTTTTTGCATATTTAACCTTGTCTAGTTAGAGGTCTAACCGAGTTTTATTTTCGTAACCCAAGTTCCTAACGCAGTTAAGTTCATAATTTAAAATTCAAATCCTATAAAATCCTGTTTTTTTTTTCTCTATCTCCCGCTACTATTTTGCGATTAGGGTAAATTTTCAGGACCTCTCTCTCGTTCTTCTAACCTGTTACCATTTTGATTGTATGTTGTTGACCATATTGTGTATTTATGTTAAGGATTTGTGTTGGTGTTGCCCTTTCCTCCTTTTACCTCTTTGTTAACAAACATCTCTTCTCTTTTTCTGTCTTCTTTGCATAAACTTGGGTATTATGATGTCAAAAGTTGTGTAGTCATAACCCTAGTGTGTGGTTAGAGAAGACTAGCACTGGTAATTGAGTCGGGCTGGCCCGAGCTCACACCATTTTAAAGGGCTGAGTCTAACTCATTTCGGGCTCGGGCCGAGCTCAGGCCCATTTTCTAGGCTCGTTTAAATTACGGGCCGAGCTTGGACACTAGCCAGCTTGGCCCAATTCTACCTGTTTTTATTTATTTATTTGTTTTTGGGTTTTACAAATTTCCTCCCTCTCTCTCTTACCCTCCGAACCCTTCTCTCTCGCACTCACTCCTCTCTGTCACTCCTCTCATCTGAACTCCAAGGTCGAAGCCCTCTTCCCTCTCTCCCTCACTCCTTACTCTCTGTCGCTCTCTCCTCTTTCGTCTCTCTGGCGAATCTTAGGTCTCTCTTTCTCTCTTTTCTCTCCTCTCTCACTTCCCAATTCCTCTTAGCTTTCTTGCTCAAGTCTCGACTCTACTCCCTCTTCGACCGCTCTCTTTTTCTCTCTCTCTCTCCTCCTTGCGCTCCATCTTTCTCTTCCATGATTTATCGCCTTCGGTAGTCTCCGATTACTCAAGGAAGAAATTCGATTTGGGGTTTGATTTGAGGAAGAAATTTAGAGTCTCAACCCAAATCAAGGAAGAAATCTAGGTCGAGACTCTATTATGGTAATCGAGGAAGAAATCTGGGTTTGATTTAGGGTTTAGGGTTTGATTTGGGGTTTGATTCTTGCTCGATTGTTTCTCGATTGCCAGGGTTTGGGTTTTCTCTTGTTCACTGTTGCTCGATTACTCAATTGCTACTTGATTTGTCATGGTTGCTCCAGATATCCGATGATGAAAACCCTAGGTGAAATTCACAATCGGTAGAGAGGAAGGATTGCTACTTGATTTGTGAGAGCGCTCTCTCGAGTGGGTAATGTAGTTATTTGAGTTCACAAATTTCAGAGGAAAAAGTTTTTGAGATCTTTAAAGCTTGGGGGAGGAATCATTCTCTCTGTGGAATTTTTTTAATCGGGCTCGAGTCTAGCTTGAAATAGGCTTGAGGCCCTTTTAATTTTTCGAGCCGATCTCAAGTCTCGATTCTTTAAATTTTTTCGGGTCAAGCTCAAACTTGAGCCCAAAAAAATTTCACCGGGACGAGCCCGGGCTTTGCAAAGCCCGGCTCAAAAGGCTCAATTGCCAGGCCTAGAGTAGAGGTCATGAGAGCATAGGCTTTTGCTTTCTGCGAGGATTATCATATTCATATGGGCTTATCATGACTACAATAAGTCTTGTAGTATTGTGTAACAATCCAACTCAAAAGAGTGGTAAAATGATAGAGAGAGATAGAAATTAGAGAGAGAAAGATAGAAAGAGAGAGAGAGAGAGAGAGGAAAGACTAGAGAGAAAGAAATAGAGAGGGATTGAGAATGCAAAGAGGGAGAGAAGAATTCCAATACAATTTCATTCTATATTCAATTCATTTCTTACACCATCTATTTATATTATCTTTCCAAACCACTCACTAACCATTAACTAATTTCCCTAATCACTAAACTACTAACTTCCTTACTATTAAAACTAATTATTAAAACTATCAAAACTACTAACTAATATTTCCTACTATGGTTAACTACTACCCATAGTTATTATAATACTTTCCCCCCTTTGAAAATATCCTTGTTCTCAAGGATGAAAAACTAAGAATTAAGATTTTGAATTCATGAATTTTGAACCAAAACTTACATTTATGTTGAGAGATAATGTGATGGAGATGAACAACAAATGTAACTTGAGTTGTAGGGAGAGTAGTGTGAGAAAAATATAGATAGAAAAATTTGGGAGAGACTTTTCTTGATTTAGTTTTTGATGGAGAATTTTTCTCAGTAAATATTGAAAATTCAATCATCGGAAGATCTAGCAAGAAACTACCATTAACAGTTCTTTCTTGAACAATTGAAATCCTGCTCCTAGTGAATAATTTTTCTTGATAAACTCCAAAATTATAACGTTTCAAAGGTTTGACAAGAAATCATCATTAATAGATTCTTTCTTGATCATTTGTGATCATTTTTCTACCTTTAACATTTCTTCGCTGGGAGTAGATATCAACATTTCTTCATTAAGAATAGATAGAATAGAAAACTCAAAAGGTATATTAATACCTTGTTCTTCATGTTTGTCTTTATTCATCATTTTTAATAAGGTATCAAATTTTGCTTCAAAATTGGCCATAAAAGCTTCCATCTTTTTATTTTCTTCATCAAATCTTTTGTCGATATTCAGTCGCAATTTGTCAATTTTTGTATCTAGTTTCTCGAGTTGTTCTTCGAACCAAGCTTTCTCTGCCATTTTCTAATCGTCTTGTCAGGAATCGTGAGTTCCAATACTAATTTGTAACAATCCAATTCAAAAGAGTGGTAAAATAATAGAGAGATAGAAATTAGAGAGAGAAAGATAGAAAGAGTGAGAGATAGAGAGAGAAAGACTAGAGAGAAAGAGATAGAGAAGGAGAAAAGATATAAAGAGGGAGAGAAAGATTCCAATATAATTTCATTATATATCTAATTTATTTCTTACATCATCTATTTATATCATCTTCCTTAACCACTCACTGACTACTAACTAATTTCTCTAACCATTTAATCACTCAACTACTAATTTCATAACTATTGATTTCTTAACAATTAAAATTAACTATTAAAACTATTAAAACTCCTAACCATACTTGTTACATATTGCAAGCTAGTATCACAACCTCTCTATCATACTTGTTACATATTGCAAGCTAGTATCTTGACCATGATAGTGTTATAGTAAAGGACATTACATGCCTTGACATGTTTGGCCACCACACTAGGTTATAGTACCCACAATGAACTCTAGGGCTTTTATCTACCTTTATAATCATGACAATAGCATCAGCATAGTTACCATGATCTTTTACGACCAGCAATCCTAGATTTTGACCTTTTGGACGTTTGGTAGTCTTATTTGACATAGTTTGACTCTAATTTACATAATTTGACCAGAGTGGGCTAAATTTTGACCTTTTAGACCTTAAGTTGTCTTGTTTGACCTAGCTTGACCCTGATTAACATGTTTTGACCAGAGTGGGTTAGTTTGATCTGGGATAACATGTTTTTTCCTATTCGACCCAATTTGGCCCATTTGACTCTATTTAGTCAATTTTGCCTTGGTAGGCCAATTGAACCTACTTTAAGTCGAGTCCTAGTTACCTTTGGTAAATATGCATGTTGATGATAGTTTATATTATGTGATGATTATACCAAACTCTTTGTTATGGATTGAAGTGATTGTCTCTCTTCCTTTTGAAGCAAGGGGTGAGATATATGCATGTCACCTGCTTTGGCATACATGTAATCTAATTTTACTGTCTCTCTCCAACTAAGATTTTGATGTCATGATCTACTTATGCTATATGCTTGGCTATTGAAACATATGATATCATCTGTTTTGCATACGATTCTTCTCATATATCAATCATACTAATTTTACTTTGGCATGTCACCTACTCTGGCATACATGTAATCTAATTTTATTGTCTCTCCCCAACTAAGATTTTGATGTCATGATCTACTTAAGCTATATGCTTGGCTATCAAAACAAATGATATCATCTGTTTTGCATACGATTCTTGTCATATATCAATCACACTAATTTATATGCTATTTAAAGAGCTTTTTGGCTGGGTCTGGGATGACATGCAGCCTACCAGATCAGGGGATCTATTGGCGAATTATGTTACTTAATGTCCCATATTAGGGACTAATTGATGAGGTTGTTGGGATGATTTTGATAAATGTCTCTATTTTATATTTATAATATGCATGATTGCATATTTCAATCTATAATTTCATACTTATATGTCGTACCAAACTTTTTTATCCGCTGTCTAATTTTCACAAGTTAACATTTTCTTTTCAGCTTTCTAGATTGTATGGCATGTAAAGCCAAGAAACGTATACATAGCACTTACATCCCTAGAGATGACAAAAGGTCAAAAGAATATGTAGTCAAGTTTTAGACTTGTGGATCTCTTCATGTTTAGATTGATATATTATATTATTCATATTTTATACATTATTGGTTTTGTAATAATATACCCCTGAGTTATGGAGAACACTTGATCCGTTGATTTTTATTTGAAATTATTATTTTGTGTTTATATCATACATGCATGTTAGTTATTTCTCAGAAAATTTGCGACACCCTCTCTCGCCTCCCTTTACATTGGAAGTATTTTTATTTTTGATTTCTAAAGAGATTGCAAGAGAAAATTGAATATATAAAAACACAAAATCTAAAATCTAAAAGATAAAAGTGAACCATCTAAGTGTATTTTTTCGCTATACATGAGTCAATCCCAAAACAAACGAGAATCATCTGCATTTGTTTTTTAATTTTTTTTTTTTTAGTAAGCAAGTGCCCTTGATCTTTTTTCAATTGGTTGAATTAATTATTTGCAATTTTTGGTTCAACAAAAAAGTCGAAACAACACTAACAATGTTCTTATATCCTACTGATCAAATTCTTCCTTTACAGTAAGGGCTAGCATGAAAGGGTGACATTGTAATCTTTGCTTTGGATTTGGATAAGTGATTGAAGGTTGCTTTTGTTAGTATGTGCATGCAAACAATTTTCCTTTTCTAGTGATTTGTTATCTTGACATAGGCAAAGTGGGGAAGAGATGATACTTGTTATACTGAACATCAGACCTCTCTAGTTCTTTTATAAATGTGAGAGGAGTCTAAAAGGGATAAAAGAATATGATAAGGAGGATATTGGTTGTTTGAAGAAACTAAGAAAACTCAAATTACTTTCCCATAGGTTTATATAGACCCCAAGGGAGTCTGAATAATATAGTACATCATCAAATGTGAAACTAGTGTGCCATTTCCCAATGGTCATTTTCTAAATACGAAATAACCCTTTGTTTATCTCTTTATTATCCCATTTATACTACTATTAATGTATCACTTTTATTGAGTGACCATTTATACTTTTATTACAAATACATTCTCGTATTATTTGTGTTTCATATGTGACAATTACAGTTAAGTTCATTGACCAACATCCCCCTTTGAATTTAATTGTCTTCCATCAACCATTTCAAGAAGTATCTTGAATTTGTGAAAACAGTTGGCTACAAGTGGTTTGGTAAAAATATTAGCAATTTGATCTTGTGACATGTTCTTTTTCACATGCTCCAAGATGAAGTGATACTAGATATCAATATGCTTACTCCTTTTGTGATTAACTAGGTTCTTAGCCAATTTAATTGTTGATTTGCTATCTACTTCAATTTTTGTTGCTTTGGTTTGAGGGACATGTAGCTCCTTAAGAAGACTCCTTAGCCAAATAGCATGGCATACACAACATGATATAGCAATATATTCAACTTCACAAGTAGAGAGAGTAATAATTTGTTACTTTTTCGAATACCAAGTGAATGTTGTCTCACCAATGTAAAAGACAAATCCAGTTGTACTCTTTTTTTCATCCAAATCTCTACCCCAATAATTATCCTAGAAACCACAAAGTTGAAAATTGTTAGAAGGATAATAAATTAACTCATGAGATATAGTGCCACGATTGCAACAAAAAATTCTTTTGGCTGCCTTTCAATATGTTTCTTTGGGTTTTTCCATGTACCGACTAATCAACCAAACTTTATAGAGAATGTTCGGTTTTGTGCATGTTAGATATCTTAAGCTTTTGACTAAACTTTTGTAGACAGAAATATCCACAATTCTGCCTTTATCATGCTTTGATAACTTTGCTCCATGATCAATGGGGTTGTTTATTGGTTTGCAATCTTTCATCTAGAATCTTTTGAGAACATCCCATGCATAAGCTTATTATAACATATAAAATTCCTTCATTTGACTGCTTGACTTCCAAACCAAGAAAGTAGCTCAATAGTCCAATTTCAGTCATCTCGAATTCTCGAGTCATGACTAACTTGAAGTCCATGAATATGTGAGGACTACTACATAAGAAAATGAGATCATCTACATATAGAGCAACAAACAAGATATTTCCATTTTCCTTTTTCATAAGAATATTGTATAAAACCATGCCTCTAAATAAGTATCAATGCGTCTATTCTATGCTCTTAGTGCTTGTTGTAACCTATTGAGTGTCTTCTTATTTTTAATAATTTTTCTTTGTCTTCCTTCTTCACGTAACCCTTAGGTTGTTACATATACACTTCTTCCACAAAAAATCCATTCAGAAAAGCAAATTTGATATCCATTTGATAGATATATTATTGAAATTTTGTCACAATAAAAATAAATAATTTAAAAGTTTCAATGCGGGCAATCGGAGCACACACTTAATCAAAGTCAATTTCAACTTGATGCTGATAATCCGTTGCAACCAATCTTGGTTTATTTTTTTTCTTCATACTATGGGCATTCATCTTGATTTTGACAACCCACTTCACTCCAATGGATGTATGGCTTATGGGAAGTTTAATAAGCTTCTATGTATAATTCTTTTCTATAGCCTTGATCTCCTCATCCATAACATCTTTTCATCTTTGATCTTCTCTTTCTTTTTCAAAGGAAATTGATTCTTGATTAGTAAGAAGATAAATTAGATAATTTCATTTGTTGTCTCATAGAGTTCTTGTATGCTCCTTGTCTTTTCCACGAGCTATTTGTTGAAGAGGATAATGATGATGATGGCAATGCTGATGATGATGTTGTTGGTGATATTGCTTGTGATAATGATGAAGGAGATGATGGTGGTGTGGTAGCTTCAATGTTCACCCCTTGCTCTTTTTTTTCTTCTTCTTCTTCTTCTTCTTCTTCTTCTTCTTCATGGATTTGTACTTCTTTTGTTGTGTTGACCCTTCTTCATTAAATTTCACATCCCGGCTTACGTCTAATCTTTTGGTGTTTGAGTAAAAAATTTTGTAGGATTTTGACCTTGTATCATAGCCAATGAAAATATATTTACCACTCTTGTCATCTAGTTTTGTTCTTCTTTGGTCTGGAATGTGTGCAAAAGCAAAACAACTAAACATTTTCAAGTCAGAAATGCTTATCTTCCTTTTGCTCCATGCTTGCTATGAAATGATATTCTTCAATCTCTTTGTTGGATATTAATTGAGTAGATACACTGCATAATCCATTGCTTTGACCCAAAAATTTTTGGATTAATTCTTCCCTCTGAACATGCTATGAACCATGTCAAGAATGGTTTGGTTCTTTCTTAAACCACGCTATTTTGTTGTGAAGAGTATGGAGTTGTCAAGGATTGTTGGATGCCATGTTGCTCATGATAGCTTTTAAAATCTTTGGATGTGTACTCGCCTCCTTGGTCAGATTGAAACTCCTTGATATGATAGCTACTTTGATTCTCCACTATTGTCTTGAATTTTTTAAAGAGTTAAAAAGTTTTGGATTTCTCCTTTGGGAAATACACCCAATATTTCCTACTATAGTCATCAATAAATGTTAGCAAATACCGATTACCTCCAAGAAATATTGGTGAGATTAGTCCACATATATATGTGTGGACTAGATCAAGTGTTGAAACGTTGCATCCTTAGGGAAGCTCTCTCTTGATTGTTTACTAAGATCACATTTCTCAAAAATTATTTAGTACAGTTAATGTAAGGCAACCCTTTCACCAACTTTTTTGTGGAAACTTGGTTAAGACAACTAAAATGAAGGAGACCAAACCTTAAGTACCATAGCCATTAAATATCTTCCACACAAGCCTTTAGACATTTTGCACAATATGATTGATATTCAACACAAACATCTTATTGTTACTCATTTTTGACATGGGTAAGGACACTATTCTCATTTTTTAAATAAAAACTTCTATTTTTCATTTGAATATTGAAGCATTTCCAAAAAAGTGGGTCCAAACTCAATATATTACTAATCATAACCAAAGCAGAGTGCACATTAGAGATGAACCATTGGCTACCATCTTTTAATTGGATGAGAATATTACCTTTGCCCTTTACAAATATTTTGGATGGTCACCAAATAAAATTCCCCTTTCACTGATTCATCTAGCTCCACGACCTTATCTTTGTGGCCACACATGTTTGTTGGCTCTGGTGTCCTGTACCAAATATTTTTCTTCCGATCATTATCTTCCTTACATGCTAGCAAGAGAATTGAATCTCCCTCTTATGATTGGCCTTTTGTTTAATGGACTATATCTTTTACTTGATTAGAACTATTAAACCAACAATTGGAAGGATAATGACATTTTTTTTTTCTACAATTATAGCAACGAATTTTGGATTTGTCATATTTTTGGATTCTTGATGATTCTCCTTGTCTATTTGGACTTTGACTTTTTTCCTCCTCTCCAAAAGAACCGCCTTGTCCATGGCCAGATCTACGACCCCATCCTCTACTGCAACCTTAGCCTCATCCTTGATCACCATTTGAACATCCTTTTATTTGTTTAAACGAAACCTTGGATTGAAGTGCTTGCACCAAGGATTCTTCATTTTTCCTTGTGAATCTTTGTTCATGGGCATGCAAGGAATCCATGAGTTCATCAATTCAATAGCTAACACAATATAGTCAAATCTGACATCTAGAGAGTGTTGAATCTATTCTACCACTTTAGTTTTATCAATTTTCTCACAATTTCTTCTTAGTTGATTGACTTTGGTCAAGACTCTTGTAAAGTAGTCTGAAAAACATTTGGACTTTTACATTTGTAAAGATTCAAACTCTCTACAAAAGGTTTGAAGGTAAACCTTCTTCACTTTTTCAACTCCTTTATAAGCATTTTGGAGTATATCCCAAGCATGCTTAGAGGAGGTTGCCATTGCAATTTTCTAAAAGTCAAATTCATCAGTGGCTTGATAGATAAAGTACAAAGCCTTTTTGTTCTTCTTTCGACTTTCTTTTAACACCTCCCTTTGTTGGTTAGAGTGTTGTATCCTTTTCAGTCTCTTCATATGAACCTTCCATATTATCCCAAATATCTTGGGATTCAAGAAATGCCTTCATTTGTGTACACAGATATCCATCATTGGTTTTGGTAAGATGAGGAAAAGCGGGTTGCAAAGGAATAAAAGAATATGACAAGGAGGATATTGAGTGTTTGGAGTGACTAGAAAACTCAAATTGTTTGTGTTGTATTTTCAAAATGATCCCATAGATTTATATAGACCCCAATGGAATCTAAAAGACATAGTACATCATCAAATGTGAAGTTATTGTGTCATTTTCCAATGATCATATTCTAAATATGAAATACCCTTTGTTTACCCTTTATTATCCCATTTATACTCCTATTTATATATTACTTTTATTGAGTGATCATTCATACTTTTACACTAAATTCATTGTTGTATTATTGGCGTTTCATATGTGACAATTACAATGGAATTCATTCACCAACAGACTCACGGCCACTATATGACCCACAACTTCAAATGGCTTGTAAAGATGAAAATTCTTGAAATCCCTTCGCCTAATGTCATTATCAATTTGGTCACCCCGTATAAAACAAACTAGTTGGGCCAGCAAACCTCATTTTAGATATCTAATTGGTCTCAAATCCATTCTCATCTACACCGAGGTGGGGGAGGTTTTATCCGTAGGAGTAGAACCACATCTCCTTGTGTGGGTTAAACCTTAATCAGTTTGAATAAAGAGACACATCTTCATCCCTCCAGTTTATTCTTCAAATTTGAACAAATAGGCAAAATACAACTCAAACAATAAATTTTTTATAATTTAGAACATGGCAAAAATAACGAATGAAAATTAGACTATGTTTACTTATATTTGGACAAAAAATGCACGTTAAAATTATTTGCTTTATTTTCTTGTTAATTTAATGTTATGCATCAGCAAATTCAAAATTACATCAACATATCTATTATATGAGAAAAAGGACTTGTTAACCATATTTCACTTGTTTTTTTTTTTTTTCTTGAAAGAAAAAAATGGAACAATATATGAACATCTATATAGTTGGAGTATAAAATGCGAACACGAAAGTTTTTACCTCATGGATTTTGGTAAGCAAACGGTGGTTGAGAATAACGTGAGACTTTGTGAGAAATCATTTTACCAAATCTCACCACCCTTCTTATATGAGTAGAATGTGCACATGAATAAAGTTTTTACCATTTCTCACATGCAAAACATGCTAATCACATTAAATTTGTAAAAATTTTCATTATGTTTCATCAATAAATAAAACATTAGGATAATGATTCGTACCATGATTTAATATGATTAATTATAAGTTGTTTGATAGATACGCGAATAAAGAAAATAATAGATATTGACCATTGATAGTATTGATAACCATTGGCTGCGGATGGCGATTGCGAACCCACTGGATGGATAATATCAAAAGTTATACTTTATTGTAGTTCATTATGACCATATGTAATAACTATTATATCAAATGTCGTATCCAATCATTTAATTTGTGAATATCCTTCAGCGTCAAGGTCCCACCTTTGGCATAGCAATAACTTCAATTATTGCACAAGATTAAGAGATACAATGATCTTAGTTCAGTGCTTATAATTAAAATTTTAAATTGTGAGTTTAATAATAGTAATTGAATAAAATAGAAACAATAAAAGATTTTACCAAAACACGATAACATTATATAAATCCAAGGATTAGTTGATCTACACCGTTAAATTTGTTAGGGTTTGATGATGTAAATTGGAGACCGTTGGATCCAATAGTCTAAGTCAATAAATAAACATAGAATGCTCATTTCTTTACAAAAATTAAACCCTACCGCAGCTTTCTGACGACTCTTCATCGTGTGTGATATGAAGACTTTGACAATGAACGAGGAAGACGAAGACGAGGAGGAGAAGAAAGTGAGTCATTCATTGAAAGATCAGATTAGTAATTTACCAAAAGTAAGATTTTTTTAACTTTTGATTGTTTTTATTTTTTACTGTCTGATTGTTCTTCCAATGTTGTTCTATAAAAGTTAATGATAGGCAGCTCAGATTTATGGTGTTTGGGGATAACTAGCAAGCACTGCCTTCTATTTAGCACAACGATATTGTTTTCTAGTAATAATGACTGGGTTATTGGAGCACCCTTGGTCTTGGTTCTTGCTTCTACGTAAGAAACAATCTGTTGTCTTTGCATATGAATTAAAATTTTGTCTATCGTCCTTGCCATTGGATCTCTTGAATTAATGTCCTATGTTTGATAGCATTAGTTTGTTGTTCTTGCTCTATTATGGGGTAAATACCCCGACAAAATTGACCCCCAATTTTTGTTTTCAAAAATTGTTTTATGATAAATGATATATAATTATTTTTTATAACAATTAAAATTATAAACCAATCATTTAAAATATTATAAACATGGGAAAAATATTAGTCACCCATTTACGTTTTCACTGGACCAAAAAAAAAATGCTTCTATACAGAAATTTTAGTTATATGAATAGATCCAAAGAATATGCTATATCCATTAGTAGATACATATATATATATATATTGTATCTGGCGAATTAAAATAGTATTAGGGATAAATCAAGACTGGCAGATGAGAAAAATAGGAGTTATTTTTCTCGATAATGGTATTTTAAGTTTAATGATGCGATAGTTTCATTTCACTATAATAAAGTAGACTTTTTGTAATGGAATGTTTGTGACTCTCAAATCTCAAATTGTCAAATAATGAAATAAAATAATATTTAGAAGTAAATATTTATGTTAAAAATTGTAAATAAATGCTTATTTTCAAGAATATACACTATTTGTTTCTTCACGGCAGCCGCAGCCTCAAACGACGGCTGGCGATCATCCCTTGTCTTGGATTATTGGATTCCTCAAATTTTCTGGAGTTTTCTTCCATTTCTTTTGGATTTGTCTTTGATGGTGTTTGTTTCCTTCGAATTTAGACAGCTATCATGATCTGAAAACAAGGGTATTCTTTGAATATTGATGTTGAAAATTTCTGTTTAGAGTTCACAACAATCAAATCAAGGTTTGCATATTGGTGTTATTTTTCTTTTCTTTTTTTTTTATGGTTGAAGTGATCATTATACTCTGTCCCAACCCAGTATTCATGAACACTATCTTCTTATTTAATTTTATTCCATTATTCATATTCATATTTCCATTTTTCTTTTTGTTTCTTTTCATTTATTATTTTTTGTATTTACTTATCATTGAATGTTGTGTTTCAATTGATTTTTCAGCAACCAGCCTGCTGTTGATTCCGTGACCAAACTGCAAAAGCTACGTGGAGTAGGTCATGGTAATTAATCATTAATTTTAATTTAATTTATTTTAATCATATCTAAGCATCCCATATAAAATATGTTTCAAGTTAAATTAAATACCACGCCTTACATTTTAAATTTTTATATAAAATATTATTATTTTTAACTATATACACTATTTGTTTTAAGAATATGATTTCTTACCATAAAGAGATGTAATGAGGATCCCGCTTGCACATCAAAACTATTTTCAAAAGAAAGTTTTATGTTTTTTTATTATTTTTTTATGTGCAAGTGTAGTACTATATAAAGTTTAATTTTAATGTTAAATATTTGCTATATCACATCATATGTAATGAAAATTTATATTAACTTTTTCGTCACGAAGCAATTTTGGTGGAAGGGGAAGCAACCAGAGCGGCAACAAAATGAAGAAGAAGAAAGAAGAGAAAATGATTGGAATTGAAGAAGGAGATCAATCGTGATGATGGAGTTGTCGAAGAAGCTGTCGATGTTGCCTGCCAGTATCATAGAAGAGGAGTCTCTTTGAAGAAGCAGAAGAGTCGAGAACAAGAAGATCAAGAAGAGACACAGAGAGGATAAATATATTTTTTATTTCATTTATATTGTTCAATGTAGTGGACAACACTTTTTTTTTGGGTTTTTTAAATCAAAAGACAGTGTTGGACAAAAGCAATGTTTTTTTTTTTTTTTTTTTTTTTTTAAAAGAAGTTATTATTATTATTATTATTATTATTATAAAAATCCTTTTATTATTCGATGTGATTAGCAGTAATCTCTCTTTCATAAACATTTCCCCATATCAACAAAGCAACAAACATCTGCTTGAAATAAAATAGCTTTCACGCATCATCTTGTTGAAGGAAAACTTCTCAAAACAAAAGAAATTTTAAAACATTTCACTTTCTAATCTAGCATCATGCATCAACAAGAAGCGACGAAGAAGAAGAGCAAAAATTCACAATTTTCCAATTTATTAATGTTAGAATTATTTTGAAATTAAAATTCTTTACTTTCCTCTGCACTTCAGCATTTCCTAATTCTTTCAATATCATCTTAAGGAAGGTTTTTACAATAATTTTTAGAAATATAAATGTGTACGGTGAAAACAGTAGTTACTATAAAGAGGGCAAAAGCCTTTGACGTTACTTGGAAGCATTGCAAACTTGTTGACGAAGGTAATCCTACAAATAGGATGAAAGTAAAATGTAATTCTTGCCAAAAAAAAAAAAGAAAGGTTACCAAGGAGGTGTTAGTCGTATGAAGAATTTATCTTGTATGGACAAGAAATAAACATTGCACCATGCACTCATGTTCTCGAAGAGATTAAGAATATACTTTACAAAATATTGAAAGAAAAGGGAAGATTTAAAATAAACCAACAAATATATTTTCAAAGCCAAAATTTCAGGATCTAAATAGAATTAAAATCACTTATCTCTTTCGACGAGTGGGTATTCTAGGTTTAAAAGATATCATAGAATCATATCACTTTTTATTATTCACCATCCAAACACCTTTCAGTGGAAAATGATCAAAAAACCCTTTCTCAATTATTCAAATGTGGGAAAATTTCTCTTTCTTTCTCACTCTCAAAAGGATCCTCTCTCAGTACCATTGTCATCCCCTTTTTTTATATTCACGTAAAATAGTTTTTCCAAAAAAAAAATAAAATTGGAAGATATGGGAAGAAGAGAGAGAGAGAGAGAGAGATCGTTAAGAGAGAGGGAGCTGAGTGGTGGTTACCAAAACAACTCCTCCCCTTTATTTTCTCTTCACTTTCAAATTCAAATAACATAGATTTTGGGTCGAGTCTACCCACATGAATGGATCCATGCCTATTTTCTAACTTCTTCCACTCGCACAAGAGGGTTAGATTCGCACATAGCTTGATCATTATAATCAAACACCAATTTCATATAGGTAGTGGATCGTGTGACTCGCAAGAATATTAAGAGCTCTAGAGCAATACACCAGTTAAATATATATAACAGCTCACTTTCAATATAATGATGAGAATGTCTTATCTCACGTTATCCCAGGTTTCTTTTATTAGACACAACCAACATATCTCTCATCCCTCAAAATAATATAAGAGCATACTTGACTTAAGTCCATTCATATATCCACAATTATGTTTTTAAATACTAAGTCATAGACATAAAAGGTTGACCTGTGAATGCAGAAAAATATGTTGATCAAAGACAGTATTCCTTTCATATTACTAATTTTCAACTTTATTTTAACTGTTTTCCTAGATATGCACCGCCAAACTGAATCAAACATGATTTTTAGTGACATACTAAAATAACAATATTAAAATAAAATTTCAAGAGATAGACGATAATCCTAAGGGCAAAATTTGAGATTGAATATGAACTTTCGAGTCTTAGACAATGAGATAAAGAGGAATACTCCATCTCATTACCCATATTGTCACATAACCACACGTGGTATAAAACATGTGCTACGATACTCTTTCTTCACATTTCAAAGTGTGTCTTCTTTTCTAAAAATAATGTATCAGATAGGTCTTAATCCAAGTATACACAACACTTGACTTGAGTTTTCCTCCTTACAAATCCTCTAAAATCTCATAATATCAAGAAAAATTCGTATTTGACTTTAGACAAGTTCAATGGATTGTGAGGAATTTATTTCGATTACCACATATGTATATTCAATTGGTAATCTCATTTTAGTACTCCACTAAAGCGACATGTATGTTAATCCACCACAAATTAATATTGTCTTATCTCTATATATCACATAGATATTAGAGAAGATTGCTTATGTCAGAGAACCAATCTAAAAAAATTGTCCATCATACTTTCAAGCATAGATACAAGAATTTTGGATACAATAAACAAAATTCAAAAGTCAATGAATATGGACATTACATTATATATACCTTGTATATGATTACAATCATAATCACAGTCACAAACACTATCATGATCTATACAAACCAAGAGATCTAACATGTCTCTTGGTATTGGCTTCCTAAAAGGATTAGTCACTATCAAATGCATAGATATATATTTTAGTGTTATTTCCCTCTTTTCAATCATCTGTCTGATAAGATTGATTTTTGTATCTATATTTGGTTTTGTCATCATATTTGGAGTCTCTAGTGTAAACAATAACTGATTGATTATCATAATAAATAGTCACAGCTCCCACTATATTGTTTACTACTCCCAAATATTATAAAAATCTACTCAACCAAATTTTTTTTGAACTGTGGAAACATAGATTCTGCTTCCGTTATAGAAAGAGATACACAGATTTATTTATTACTACTTTATGAGATAGTGCTATCATTGAGCAAGAAATATAACTAGTGATAAATTCTCTCTCATCTAAATCACCTCCCTAATCAGTATCCGTGTATCATTTCAATATTAAATCCTTTCCTTAATAATAAAGGAAATAATCAGTAGTTTTTTTAGATATTCCAATATTCTTTTCATAACAATCCAATGACTCTTCCCTAGATTAGATTGATATATGCTGACCAAACCCACAGTATGATAAATGTCGGGATGAGTACACATCATAGTGTACATCAAGCTCTCAACCATACTAGAAAACGGTACTTTGGACATTTCATCTATTCATTAGAAGTTTTTAGAGCATATATCATCATTTGAACTATCACCTATAGTTACAGGAGTATCAATGGATTTACAGCTTTTAATTTGTTTCAAAACCTTTAAAATATAAAACTCTTGAGATAATCCCAATAATCTCTTGGATGTCCTTCATCTCAAAAATTAGAAGACAACCATTTCAAAATCTGAAAGACATACTCCTTATCATTCGCGATTAACAATATGTTTTTGACATATAGGGATAGGATTCCAAATTTATTATTGAACTTTTCAACATAAACACAATGGTTTTTGACTATTATGATAAAATCATAAGCGATCACACCTTTGTAAAATTTCAAATACAGTTATCTTGAAAACTATTTAAAACTATAAATTGATCTATTCAAATTACATATTCTATCTTCTTGATCTTTAATGATAAAACCCTCTAGTTGTATCACATAGAATTTTTCCTCAAGTTCTCTATTAAGGAAGATGGTTTCATATTCATCTGACGTAATTCTAAATCCAAATTAGTCAATATTACCAATAATAAGTGAATGAATGTAAATCTCACTACTGAAAAAAAGATTTCATCACAACCAATACTCTTTTACTGAGTGTAACATTTTGCCACCAGTTAAGTCTTATACTTCTCAATAGTTCTATCCACCCTATGCTTCATTTTGAGAACTCACTTATTCTCAATAACTTAGTGCCCTGGTAGAAGTTTAACCAATTTCCAAATATGGTTAGATCTCATTGACTCTAATTCTTTCTTCCATTGATTTTATCCACTTATCCTTGGCAAGATAGAGTTTCATTCATGTTGTTAGACTCTTATTCATATTTTAGAGAAATAATAAATATGTGATCTTCAATTTCAAAATAACACTTGGGCATACTTTTTCTAAACTTTTCGAGTTGGTAATTTAGTTGGATCGCTAGAGTTTGAATCCCTTCCACTGGGATCAACACCTAACTCATTTTCTCATGATTCCAATGATCTAATGTGGATAGAGCCATCCTTTGAATTAACCAATTCAAATAAAGGCTCTATGTCATTTACTTTACTACTACTAGAAAACTCATTTTCTAGAAATGTAATATTTCGTGATTCAATTTCTGCAACAATACTATCATCTTGTTCACTAATGAACATTTAACTTTTAGATTGGTTGAAGTATTTTATGAAGATACTCTTACTTTCAAGGGGGTCTAATTTTCTAAATTTATTGGAAAATCTTAAACACAGATTGCTGATCCTCAAAGTTTGAGATTACTTAGACACCGCTTTCTACCGGTCAAAAGCATGTGGTGTCATTAGTACTAATTTAAAGGTACTCTGTTTAAAATATAAATCGCAGTCAACAAGGTATCTCTCCAAAAAAGAAATCAACAAGTTAGCCTGGGTTATCATAGATCATATCATATCTAATAATATCATATTTCTTCTCACTACAATACCAAGATCCTTAAATTGATTTAATAGATATTCACGTTATCTATCCGTTGTTAAAACCTTTATTGTCCTATCCATTTGATTCTCTAAGCAATCAAATGCTTCAAATTTGTGAGAAATCAAATAGAAACGGTCTAATCGCGTGAAATTATCTATAAACGTAATGAAATACAAAAGTTCATGTTTATCTTTCACATTTATCGAACCACCATTGTCGGAATAGACTAACAGCAATGGAAATTTATCCCGTATGGCTTTTTTAAATGGTTCTCTGATTATTTGCCGACAAGACAAAATGCACACGTTGCCAAATCAACTTTTTTAAGCAAACCCAATAGTTCTGCGCTCTCTAGTCGATTTATTTTGTCTTACCCTATGTGACCATGTCTAGCTTGTCATGTGGCATCATCAACATTTACAAAATCACAAAACCATTTACAAGCCATCTAGAATCAAAATATATATCATTCAAATAACAATTAACCATGCTTTAACAAAGTTCAAACTTAGCCAAGTTCTAAAAGAATAAGAGTAGATATTAAATTCGGTCGAACTTCTAGCATGTAGAGAGTATCATGCAAAATAAGAGTTCGATTACTTTCTAACTGTAGTTTACAAGTATCAGCTCCTCTAACTTCCACTTTTGCATTGTATCCCACATTGATCTATCTCATACTAGAAAGCTCCCAACAAAAAATCTGTAAATGCCTCACGGTCTGTGTTCTTTCATGATCTGTCTTGAGTCTCCTTCCCTTTCTTGCTTTTATTCCAGTTCCTCTAAATCTTAGAACCCTAGACTCTCTTGGAACTAGATTCTATAACAAAATGATCAGCTGTAGATCTAGTAGCACCAAGCTGCTCATCCTCAATCTTAACGTGGCAAGTGGTCTGGGAAAGTCATCACACTGTCATTGTAAGTCAAATTGACTTTCAGGTGCTTCCATTTGTTAGGAAGGGATCATATCAATGCTTGAACTTGTTTTTTGGAGAGAACATGACCAACTAACTTCAACTCTTTTATCATATTATATATGACCCGTTGGTCGGGTTGTCAAAACCCTCAAATTAAAAACTGATTCTCCCAATGTAACATACTGTAGTAGTAGTGGTTACCAGGTCGAATTCCAAGAGAACTAAATAACTTAATCTCCTAGTTGATATTAAAAATAAAGTTGGGAGGTTTTTAAACAATTTGCTAAAATAAAAATTGCTAAATAAAAAAAACTAAAAATAAGAAACAAATCAACAATGCAAAATACTAAAATTTAAGGAAGAAAATCAATTCACAAAACTTCGATCCAAGGGTTCATATATTCAATTGTCTTATTGATCATTGGTTAAAAATATTATTCTTGCGATTCAAGCATTTAATCTTAGATCTATTAGGATAACCGTAATAAATTTTGTGTTTTCCTAATTTAATTGATCAAACCCAGCATCCAATCAAAACTTATCATTAATCGACTGGGTACGATAGCGTTCCATATCAATATAATGATAGCATTACGTTCTGTGAAAACAGTTAAACCAAAATATAAACAATTAGGATAGCCGCAATTACTCAATTTTGTTTCATTGATTCCCTAGGTCATATGAATACCGATAAAAGACCCATAAACAAAAATAATCTAGTTGCTACTTGTACCATTCGTTCATGATAATTACGGATCACTGTATTCCTGGAGAGCAATAGAAAAACTAATATTGAATTAAATTGTTAGATTAACCAATATTAGGTTTTCCTAAAATTAAATCAAGAATTAACGAATACTTGAATAAAAGACAAGAAATTAAATTAAGTACCTAACCTTTCAATAAAGAACAATCGATTACAATTTCCCTTGAATCAGAATAAAAGAACTACCCACTCATGGTGGTGAGTCTTGAATAAAATAAAAGAAAAATAAAAAGAAAAACAAAAGAAAACAAAAGGAAAAAAAGTTTAGGAGATCAGAAAGAATATGGAGAATGTGTGAATATATTCCAGCAGTAGCCGTCAAGCCTTTGCTTATATAATGAAAAGTGGCATCTTTGTTTCTAAAATGAGAATGTATTGAGCAGCCTCTTGTGAGTTTCCTTTCTTTCCATGAATAGTGATGTCCTCTTTAGGAATGGTGCATGTGCTGTAGCCGACCCTTGGTGTTTCTAAAAAAATGAGCAGCCTCTTCTTGTGAAAGAATAACAGCCGGCCAGCCTTCCTTGGACGAACAGCAGCCGTAGGATGCCCATATGAGAATTGATTTCCTTTTTCTGCTTTTGTTGCTCCTCTTTTTTTTTTTTTTTACTTGAATGATTTTGTTTCCTTTTTTTTTTTCTTCAATGTGTAACAGCTGGTCCCAGAGAGTTGTGAATGATTTTGTTTCCTTTTTCAAAAAGGAAATTTTTCCCAACAAAATAAAAATTCCTTTTTAAGCCAATATTGTCCAAATCTTCCAATTCCAATTACCTAAAAATAAAAATCAATAAAACCAATTATTAGAGTACTAATCAATGCAAAATCAACACATAATAATAACAATAAATTCAATAATTTTGCGCATTATCACCCGTAAATATTGTTTGTTACTGTGATCACTTTGCCCATTATTGGTATCAAATTTTATGGTTAGTTGTTTAAAATGAGTCATACTAGTACCTCTGTATTTCTCTTTGAAATACACCCAAATGACTTGAACAATCGAATGAGCTAACTAGGATCGTTCGAGCAGTGTAATCTATCATTTTCCATATCTGGTAAGCATCTTGCTTTCTCCTCAGCGGGGTAGTATTACCCATACCAGAGTCCTATGTAACATGCTTGATATCTTCCAAGATTTCTTATTCTTTCTACATATACTACATTTTATGGCATCATATCTCATGACCCTACTTAGCTTTATTTACTCCCATAATAATGGACTTCGATGCTATGGTTTGGGTTTGAAGAAGGTAGACACAAGTACTAATACTTATATTATACACATAATTTTGTATTTCAAGATTAAAATTCATGATAGGTCAACATTAGGTATATAATCGAAAGTTCACTAGATTTCCAATCATCATCCATAGTTTTAATGTATCACCATCACAAATTTAATTTAAATTTACAAAATTTAATAGATTTTAGATGAGAATTACTCAATTTTTTTCAACAAAAAAACCTTCCACTTAAATACACAAAGTATTTATTTAAATAATATCACAATTCTGAATGATAATTACTCAAATTCTGTCAATTTAAAATTTTCATTTAAATACATAAAATATTTAAATAATATTTCAATATTGGATGAAAATTACCTAAATTTTATCAATCCAATTCTTTTTTTTTTAATTCAAAAGATCTTTATTTTCTTTTGCATACATGATCATACAATTCAACAAATATAGTCAAAAGTACTTAAAAAGAAACTTTACAATAAAAATTTAAAAGTTTGTCTAGTATATGATCATGTTTGAATAAATAGTCATTATGCATAAATAAAACATGCTAATTTATTATCTCGATTCAAAACATATCTATTCGAGATATCATGTCTATAATTCCCTTAGTCATATGGCACGTACGGTACTATTTATATTTTGGGATAATTTTTTCTTCTTTTGGGCATGTAGAATCTTTACTCTCCACATTTCTATAAATATGGAACTCACATCGTTAAAAATCGTCCTTCATCTCTCGGCAATCATTTCATCAACCATGCTAACCCAATAGGGTATCAAAGAATTTCTCAAAATGTATACATCACCCCCAAAAGGAATAACCTAATTCAAGAAGTTTCAAATATTTTTATTCTATGATTTCCAAATGATCTGTCAAAGTATGAGATGTGTCTATCTTATAGGTCAATATTCGACCCAATTTTACCAAACACTCTGAACTTCTCAATGCTTTAACTCTCCCTAGAAGAGCTCCAACATTACATTTGAATATCACCATTATCCTAGAAAATAAAAACAATATTAGTTGGAATATAAAATCAACCATAATATTATAATAAATCTCATAATATTTATTTTAAAAATATTTTCTCAAATTCAAAATAATTTTATGTTAAAAAAAATCTAATTTTCAAATATAAATAATGAGTAAAAATACAAATAAGTAACGGGTGCAAAAAAATTTCCACCCCAGTAGCCAAAGTTAATAAAATAATTTTCTAAATTCATACAAAAATTTTTAGAATTTTTTCAATACTAAAAATAATTTTTCTATAATTTTAAATAATTTATAAGCTTAAAAATCAATAAAAATTATATTTCGACTCCGAAAATAAATTAAAAATTACAAAAAAAAATCCACAGAAAATAAAACTTATTTCTGTGAAAATTCCAATCAAAACGGGCTCTTCACGTGCCTCCACACATCGTCGGGAGGGGCTGTCCAAAATGGACACGCGCCCACTCTCACTTGTCAACGCGTACATGTCACACGCCATCTTCCTGACTATGGACGGCTCCAAAATTTTGGTTATCATCCATTTTCGATACTTTTGAGTTCAACAGTAATCTTAATTTTTAGATCGGACATCTCTAGCATGGGGCGTAGGCTCCATGCGCCTCAGCCAAGTGTGGGAATGGTCAGAAGTTACTATTCATCTTTTCCAATTTTCTACAATTCAAATCAAATTTCAAATAGTCATATCCTCTCAATTCTTAACCATTTTTTCGTGTTATTTATATGGTTGAAAAGTATTTTTGAAAAGATTTTAATCATATAAATTTCAAATCATGAAATAAAATATTTTAAAAAATACGAGTACATAAAGTTTTTGTCAGAGTCTGAAATCTCACATAATGTACTCATCGGATACATGTCAAATTTTACAGATTTAACTCTCATATAATTTGCATACTACTGGGTAAAATTGAGAGTTTTTCATTAATCATATTTTAAGTTGCCATTAACAAACCTTCAAGATTATTCTTGACATTTTATTTTTTTGAATACTCAAAGAAAGGCAAGAAACAACCCAACATTGCTTTGATACTAATAAAGGTTTAAAACAAACTAACAAATATATTTTTTAAGACAAAATTCTAGGATCTAAGTAAGATTAGAATCACTAACCTCTTTCAACGATTGGATATTCAAGCCTAGAAGATATCACAAAATCGGATCACCTTTTGTTATTCACAATCCAAATATCTTTCAGTAGAGAATGATCAACAAACCCTTTCTTAATTATTCAAATGTGGAAAAATTTCTCTTTCTTTCTCACTCTCAAAAGGATCCTCTCTCTATACCATTGTCATCCCCTTTTATCATATTCATGTAGGATAGCTTTCAAAAAAAAAAAAAGTGGAAGTTTTGGGGAGAAGAGAGAGAGAGTGTGTGCATGTGTTACGAGAGAGGGAGTTGAGGGGTGGTTACCAAAACCACTCGTCCCCTTTATTCTCTCTTCACTTTCAAATTCAAATAGTATGGATTTCGAGTCACGTCTATCCATATGGGCGGACTCATGCCTATTTTCTAACAAAAAGAAAGATGATTGTGATGATGATGGTTTTGTTGAATACTTAAAAGAGAAGGCAAAAGAGGTGGTGATGGATGCATTTGTTGCAAAAAGGAAAAAGGGAATTGTTTCACAACTATTAATAAAACGGTGAAGTAAAGGGAACTAGAAATTAAGATATTTGTAAATGCCTTTATGCAATTGCTTTATCATTTACTTTCATTAATGATCAAATTTTTAAGAAAATGTTAAAATCTATTATAGAATATGGTAGAGGAGTGAGGCCTCCTACATTTCATGAGACAAAAGTGAGTCGTTTGAAAAGGAAGTTGGTAATGTTCATGCCTTTTTGGAGGCCAATAAGATTGAAGGGGAGAAAATAGGTTGCACATGATCTCCAATGGGTGGACAAATGGGAAGAATAAAACATTTATAAGCATGTTTGTTACCAATCTACCCAGAGTAGTGTTTCTTAAATCTAATGACACTTTTAATGTAGTTAACAATGGAGGAAAAATGTTTTGATTGCTTAATTATGCAATTGATGAAATTGGAATTGGCTTAATTATGTGTATGCGGTTTAAAAGTAGGAAGAAAAAAGCAAGCATTTGTTTCGGTTCGGTCTCCAACTACTACTCATTGCTTTGATTTGACTCTTGTGGATACCAAGAGATTCACATATACAATTACAAAGGCTAAACACATCACGGTTTCCATCTATGGACATAGAAGGGTGCTAGTTTGTATGTAAAGTATTTCTAATGACCTGCTATGTAAGTATTGTACCCCTAGTTAAACAACTAAAAGATATATGAAACCAGAAACTAAATCATATAAAACACACTGTTTCCAATATAAGTTGCACTCTATTACATAAACTTGAGAAAAACTTGATTGAACTGATTTCAAGTCAAAAATTAAATTCACTTTCCTTTAAGCTGAATTCATCCTATATTGGTAGTGCAATAATTTAGACGAATTCCCTTTAGGTTAAAATGAATAAATCATTTAATAGCACTTGCTCTTAGTGAATCGAACCTGAAAGATATAGAGAGCATATGTTACAAAATTTTCTAAGTGGGAAAAGATTTTCTATAGCAAATCAATACCCAATCGACTGTTTTATAGTTATAGAGATTATAGGGGAAGCTATAACCAAATGACCCAATTGTTATCTTTTCATAATAACTAGCATTTCAAAAGTTACACCTTTTCAAATATATCCAATAGTCATTCTTTCAAAATTTGAAAACTTTGAAAATTTTCAGCAATCGCTTGCCATTTTCACAGTTTTGAAATGGGTCCCAAAAAATTATAAAAGTCATATGCATAAATAATGATGTCTTTCAATTAAATCACTATCTTAGTGAAGACTCATTATAAATAATCGGTATATAATGGTAGACAAGTTTTGAACTATTCATATGTATGACTAAACAAACATAGATTTGGACAGTCTCTTATGCGCCAGTTTAGATGATACATTTATAGACCTTCTATCGTTTTCCTTTCATGAATGTTTAAACGTCAAGCTCTTAGCTTTTTGGAGTGTTAATTCCTACGTAGGCAAACTTTAAGTACCCCCGCCATTTGTGATATTTTCTAAAGTTCGTTAAAAATCTTTGATTCACTGTCTAACCTTAAAAGCAGAAAATGACACTATATTAACTTAGGTTAATTAACAATCTATAGTGCACCAATCACTAAAATGATATACTTTGATTCATTGAATTTAAGACCGGATGTTGTATCAATGTTGAATTGAGGTTCTGTAATACCGGACAAGTCCGATGTTTGACTTTTCTTCTGAAATGGAGAATCAAAAAATTTTATATTTTATTTTATTTTATTTTATTTTATGTAAGTGAGTGAGAAATAATTAATAGAAATATGAATTTCTACCCTTGAGGTTGTTCAGAAAATTCATCAAGTATTTGATTGGTAGATGTTTTTAAATTTTAGGTGATCGGTTAGTAGAGTATTGGTTTATTCAGTAGTGATTGTTCCTGGGAGATTGTTATCTCTAGACCATTTATATGTCTCTATCGTTCGGTATATTACCGTTGGTTATAGTTGAATTCCCGATCGGTATCTACCTATCAGTGACTTTCTCATATTTTTTTAAAATTTTAGGTGTTGAACACTTTCATAGACCCATCGGTATTTTTGCCTCACTGATATGTTTAAATATTTATTTCTCATCGGTCCGTTGACCGAATAGCATTTTCAATCTCCAATCGGCACCTTCTGTTCTTTTCAGCACTGTTGGGTAATTTCTATTCGGCACCTGAAATTAAAAATTTTAAATAATTCTTATCGGTGCTTTCCAATTTTGCTCCTGCACTTGTTCGGTATAATTTTCTTCATTGATCGGACAGTCCATTTCATTTCTCTTCGAGTATTTGCCAATCCATTCAGTCATAAATTTTCTCAAATATTTCTTCGTTCGGTATTGACTGAACGGTACCTATATCCAGCATTCCTTTCAATATCCATTTGGTTAACTTTTCAAATTTTATGTTCGGTTGAATTTCAACAAGTGAACGCTTTGTCTTCAATGTTTATTCTTTTCTATTTCATTTCATTTTATATTATGTTAATTTAATTTAATTTAATTTAATTTAATTTTAATTCATTTTATTTTCCTTGTCAATCTTGGTTAGTAATGTCATTCGGTATTGATTTTGAAATAGCCGATCGATTGTAAAACTTCTAAGTTTGAACATTTAAATTTTTTCGTCAGTAATTTGTTTCATCATTATTTGCATCCATCGGTAACAGTCATCCGGACAAAAGCATCGATCGGTAAGAGAGCCATCCGGACAAACCTTCCCATCGGTTGACAATTAAACCTTTCTGTCGGTGATGTCTCATCGGTAAGCTTTCTGATCAGTTAACCAGCTTCTATTCGATCATAATTATGAAATTCCTACGGACATCCAGCAGTCCTTTCGGATATTCTTGCCTTCGGTCATTTTCAACAAATGTAAAAATTACTCTTCAATTTCCAAATTCACCTAACCGAACATGCCATCCTTGAGCTTTGAACCCATGACCCTCACCTTTGCCAAAATGAATTTTACCACCGTGCTATCCAATGACTTCAATAATATATTACTAAATTTATATCATATCTCTTATTTTAAAATATACCAAAATTTCCACAACTTTAGTTGGTTTCCTGTAAATTTGTGCTACTCATTTCCATTCCTTTGTCAGTCACCGAACGTGCTTCCTCAACCACACAGCACTACAAAAATGTTTAACTTATTTTGTTGACTTTCCTAATAACTTTAGCGACCATGTTGGGTATTTGTGCAAAATTAGAAATGTGAGAGGGCCACTGGCAAATATTGAAAATGGATTATAAATGAAGAGCAATGGTAGGACATTAGAACACACGAAAGTCAAACTCCATTTTTCTTCTTCTTCCTTTTCTCTCTCGATTCGTACCTTCTCTCTCTCTTTCTTCATGTTTCTTTCAAAGATCAATCAAAATACCTCTAGACCCACACTCTAAAAGTTCCAAAACTCACTACCCAACCTCTAGCAAGTTAAAGCTAGTGAAAGAGTTGAGGTTTCTAGTGAGAAAAAATCTAGGGTTTGATCGTGGTTCGACTAGAGACAAATCGGAGACTGAAATTTAGGTAATATTTTTAATTTAGTTTGGGTTTATTTTTCCTCTTCCATAACTTTGGAGTTATGCTGAAATTTGATGAAAAAGAATTGGTGGGTTTTGAGTCACCGTAAGTGAGAAATATTGGGTATTCAATGTTAGGGTTTTGGATTTTCTTAAAAGAATTGATATTGATGATGGTGGATATTTGGTTGTCTCTCTTAGGAGTTGCTGAAAGCTGAACAAGCAGGACATTCACTACAGAGACGTCCGGGAGTGACTATCGTTCCTAGTACTATGAGTGGGATTTTGATGTTATGTTTTCAATTGAACCAAACTCCTGTTTTACAGCTTTCCAAATGACATATTTCATGGCGTGTGTGAGAACAGATGATTTGAGCTATATTTTATAAATATTCTTTTGTGATTTATTGGAGTGTCCAAAATGATTAGTTTAAATGTTATGCATCCACGGGTTGAAATGGAAAGATGTTGTGCCACTCTTTGAAATCTTAATATGATTTATTTGCTATCATTGTATTGACACACTGATTGAAATGTTTTGAGGAAATACATTGGCACACGGTTTTGATGTGATTTGATGATATATGTGGACCGAATGCCTACATGTGATATGTTGATGTGATGATATCCTTGATGGATTTTCGTAGCTACGAAGGACGTTTGTTGAGGCACCTATTGTGTCCGGATACGCTTTTGCATGAGGTATCCCCAAACGTCATATGTATAGTTACGCTCGGATGAACCAAAAATTTGGGGAGGACGTGTGTTACACCACAATATAGCTCCAAGTGAGGTACTATACTCGATTTGTTGATTATACGTATAGACACGGGTTAGCCAGTTGAACCAAAAGTGGGGAGGACACGTGTTATGCCACTGTCTAGCACTTGGTGAGGTCTGTGGCTAATGTTGGGATAGAGAGCTAAATTTTATATAATTGCATATGAAAAACCCCCAATGCGCCCTTCATTGGTCGAGGTAGACCACTGCAGGGAATGTTTTATTGGCAATCTCTATATGACTTTGGAATTTTAAATGGATGCATACTTTGATACTATTATATATAATATGTGATCACTTGGTTTCTGGACATGACATACTAGATTTTGATATCATATTGGTTTTGAAATGTACTTTGACACTCCATACTCACACTCATTATCGAGAACATATTGTTGATCCCCTCACTCATTGAATATTTTTCTATAATACCCACCCCTCACTTTCCTTGATTTCAAAGATAGATTGACAGAAAGACGTATCGAGAGAGTTCGACATACCTGAATTGTATTGGAGACCTTGGACTTTGGGTATGGTATCGCCCATTCTTCCGCAGTGATGTATTTGATGATGTTGAATGATATATGATGTATATTTGAGGTCTATAGAATGATCATTGTATACCTATATTGGGATGACTGTATTTATGTTGAGTAATGAAATTGAAACTCTCAGATATGTTATATTCTTATGTATTGAGGCAAATGTCTGGCATTTTACATTCTTCACTTGAGAAAATAATATTTTGAGAAAACAGATTTTATGCGGGTATTGGTCTTAGTATTCGTTTGTAATACCGGAAACTCGACGTTGAGTATTTTGGAAATATTTCTATAATAAAGTAGAAAATTTCGAATTTTATCGATTTTCGATTTTGGGGTTTTAATTTTACATTTTTGGTATATTTGAAATGCCGTGTTACAAATTCACAGTATTTTTATTTTTGGTAAATTTAAAACTTCCAATGTGATGAGAAAAACAAAAATATATATATATATATATTATGGTAAAAAAAAAAAAAAAAAACGAGAAGAGAGAGAGAGGAGAAGGTGCTGCGTTTCGGAGTGAAACGCAGCATCTCTCCCAATTAAGAGAGGTTAGGGTTATCTCTCTTCTTCGTCTCTCTCCCTACTCTCCTGTCTCTTTCTTCGAATCTGCGCTCTCTCCCTCTCCCTCGCGATTTCACCGCCATCATCACCGCCCTCCTCCGCCACTGCAACCCCCGGACACCACCACCGCCACCTCCTTCTTCTTCTTTCTCTCTCAGCCTCTCTGTCCCGTACCGTCTCTCTCCTTCGTTATCTCCCTCAATCTCTCAGTCTCTCTCTCTATCACAATCTCACCATCTCTTGCTCTCTCAGTCGCTCTCTTCCACGCACGAGTAAACGATTTTCCCTCTGTTCCCTCTCTTTCCGCGCGCGAACAGAATCCTCAACCTCTTCCCTTCGCGTGCGACAACTTTTCCTTCTTTCCCCCTGTTCGTTCGTGCTTGCTGCTCTCTGCAAGCACCACCCTTCTGCAGTCTTTGCAGAAGCCCTAGCCGCATGATAGCAGAGCCTTGAAAACCCTAGCCGCAGGACATCAAAAACCCTAGGTCACAGCTCTGCAGAGGTAAGCCTAGGTTATCCAATTTTAATTCTAGGGTTGAATATTCTTAGTCGTTAGGTTTAATTCTAACGATTGCTGTAAATTAAAATTTTTATAGGTTTGATCCACCGGCGACTGGAAGCTAGGACTATAAATCGAGAAACCCTAGGTGAGGGATTTTTATCCTCTCAATAAATTGAGTACTTTTAGGGTTAAATTTAGAGTAATGAGATATGTATATGTTAGATTAGTATAGGATGCGATTTTCTGATATTTAATACGTAATTAGTGAAGTATGTGATGCATAATTCATCAACTTAGGCTATTTGAAACGGAAGAAGCATGTTAAGGAATGATAGAATCGAACTGAGTCATTTTGAAAGGTTTCCTTAGAGTTTCAATTGAAATATGCATGAAAAATGTTATATTTATGTGAAATTGAAAGAAAATGAGAAAAATTAGGAAATATTGGTAATTAAAGTTCATTAGAGCTATAAATGATTTTCGGGTGATGAAATCAGCATTTAGAAATCGTGGATGTGAAATTAAGGGTGAATTAAGTTAGGAAAATGTGAAAACCCTTGTTATAGAGATATTAATTGACGATACTTGCAATGTTTGATTAGGTTAATCGTTTGGGAGACTTAAAAAGGGGTCTATTCGGATTGGATTGAGAATTTGAGAGTGAATACCCTCTCTAAAGGTGAGTGGACGGTACATTGTGTTCGTAAATGAGAAACCTGTTTTAAAATTGCTTTGAAAATGATTTTGAAAGATTTTTACATGTTTTATATAAATTGTTTTGTGATTGTGGGCTGTCTGAACTGGATTGTGAAATACGAATGCATCCATTGTGTTTATAAATGCTTTTGTGCCATGTGCTATTTGATATTGCTCTATGAATTGCTTTGGCATGAAATTTGTGGATTACTTGTTGAAAATCATGGCACATTGTTGAGAAATGGATTGATTGAGAAATAAAAGGTGCCGTAGATGACTATAGTCATATTCCCACCGCGGAGCGACCCGACGGGGTGACGTGGGTTGGGGTTTGGATGTGCGGGGGAGTTAGACGTCCCTCCCTCTGCCGCAGTCGTACTAGATCTGGTGCACCCCGGTGATGTACGAGCCAATGCCAAGGAAGGGGGTTTGTTTTGAGACATTGGATAGAAAAACCCTTGGCGGGCTTTCGTCTGGGTTTGGCTGCCCTAAGACGGAAGTGTTTTTCGATGGAACCCCAGGATTTTCTGAAAGGATAATTGATATGGATGCATATTTGTAAAATGTGATTTATTGAAATGGTTTTATGTATATGAAATGATTTATGAGATATGCTTTGACTGTCCCATATTCACACCTTATTTATGAACACAATCACACCATTGCACTCCACTCACCGAGTATAACCCTATACTCACCCCTCTCTCTCCCCATTTTTCAGAGGAGACTTAGTTGGGAGACTACTCAACGGAGTTTGCAAAGTATTTTTGCGGACTGGATAGGTATTTGGCATGTAGGGTTACTTTTGGAGATTGATAGCTTTCAAACCATGGAAAGGGAAGTCTGTACATCCCATGCCGTACGGATTTTATTGATACTGGCCGAGTTGTTGGCAAGTATTGATAAAATCCGACGATTTTTGATTTGTTTTTATTTATTTTGATTTCTCTAGTTTTGAAAAAACAGTTTATATCTGTACTGGGATATTTGGACTATAAATCTTAATTTCGATGCTTTTTCTTTGATTTTGTGAAGTTCTGTACAACTCATACCGTTAAGATTTTATCGATACTGGCTTGTTTTCTTCAAGTAAGTGTTAGTAAAATCCGACGGCTATGTTTTAGGATTTCTTGTTTGTTAAATGCTTTCAGGGTGGCCAGGATGGTCAAATCGCATGCGTGCATGTACAGGTTCCCGCTTCCCGTTGTGTGTTGCTGTGTACTCGTGCATGTACAGGTTCCCACTCCCCGATGTGTGCAAATGTATGATTACATGTACAGGATCCCACTCCCCGATGTGTGTCAATGTGTGTGTTTGTACATCCAGGAATGAGCCGGATGGGCTCATTGCATGTGTAATAATTTTGTGATTTCTTGTTTTTGAAGAATTTTATACTTTTGATGCTTTATTGTGAATTTGATAGCCTTGCGGAGTCCCGGTAGATAGGGAGGTTTTACCCATGTACCGAGACGACGCGACGGTTGTCGCGTGGTCGATCCGAGGATCGGGGCGTGACATCGTTGTCTCGGTATGTGTGTAGAGTGGTGGTAGAATACGGGATGACGGGTGGCTGTTTATGGCCTCGGATCGAAGATTGGGGCGTGACAGGTTCCACCACTAGTGATCAATTTTCTTGTGTTTTAACCCCATCCCTCTTGATGTTTTATACATCAAGTCTTTAGATAATCCTTTCGTCAATGAATCGCCTAAATTTTGAGTTGATCTCACAAATTCAACCATGACAACTTCACTTATGATTAAATCTCTCATATAGCTATGCCTTAATCCAATATGTCTGAACTTCCCATTTTATACTTTACTATAAGTTTTGGCTAATGTAGTAGCATTATCACAATGAATAGAAATTGCCAATAGCAATTTAGGCCACAATGGTATTTCATAAAATGTGTTGAAGCCATTCTGCTTCTTTACTTGAAGATGCTAGAGCTGCGAATTCAGTTATCATAGTCGAATCCGTAATACATGTCTATTTCTTTGAGCCCCAATAGACAGCACCACCATTCAGTATAAAAATCCAACTACTGGTCAATGAGTGATCATCTTTATTTGTAATCCAACTAGCATCCAAATATCCCTCTAAAATTGGAGGATGGCCTTGGAGGATGGCGTTTGTAGCAAATATCAAAGTCTCTTGTTGCCTTTAAATATTTAAATATTTTTGTCACAACTTGCCAATATAATTTGCTTGGATTACTAGTGTATCCGACATAAGCAATATCAGGTCTAGTGTACCTATTCATTATATGCAGCTATTCATTGCATATATAGTTCACCACAAAAAAACAAGCGTTTAGCAACGAAAATTTTAAAAAAATTCGTCGCTAAAACTTTTAACGATGAATTTAGCGATGGAAAAATTTCTGTCGCTAATAATGTATTGGAAAACTTTAGCAACGGATTTTGGTTTCCATCTCTAAATTTTGCATTTAATTTTTTTATTTGTAGAACCCGTCCACCCACCCACCGGGCACCGCCCACCATCGCCCTGGCCCCCTGCTGCTTGCCCACCCATACCCACACCCCGCCAGCCCTTGCCCGCCCGCGCATGATCACCTTTCGCTGCTTTATTTTTTTTTTACAGAAAATGTGCTTTTACCCAGATTCGAATGTCAGCCCTTGCCCGCCCTCGCATCATCACCTTTCACTGCTTTATTTTTTTTTTACAGAAAATGTGCTTTTGCCCATATTCGAACCTAAGTTTAAACAGTTATCTAAAACGCTTTTAACCACTATACCACATTAACTTATCAAATATATATATATTTTTTACTTCTATACTTTTTTTCTAACTTTCACCATTAAAAATATAATTTCCTAATCTAACAAAAATACAAAATACAAAATTATATTTAATATAATTACAAAATTATCTTTAAAAAAATCATAAAATTATATTTAAAAAATATAAAATTATATTTAATAACAATTAATACCCTAATTTAATTAAAATATAAATTATAAATATATATTTAATAAAAACATAAAATTATATTTAATAAAAATATAAAATTATATTTAGCGACGGATTTCATTTTCTATCGCTAAATTTAGCAACGAAATTTTTTTTCCGTTGCTAATTAGGGATTGATTTATTTCCCGTCGCTAAACTTAGCCACGAAATTTTTTTATTACTATATTTAGCGACGGATTATATTTCCGTCGCTAATTAGCGATAGATTCTAATTTCCATCGCTAAATTTCGCATTTAATTTTTTTATTTGTAAAACCCGTCCGCCCACCTACCGGCCACCGCCCACCACTTCCCTGGCCCCTTGCTGCTTGCCCGCCCATGCCCACACCCCGCCAGCCCTTGCCCATCTACGCCTAATCACCTTTTGCTGCTTTATTTTTTTTTTTTTTTGGCAGAAAATGTGCTTTTTATCCAGATTCAAACCTAGGTTTAAAAAATTATGTGAAATGCTCTTAACCAATATATATATATATATATATTTTACGTTTATACTTTTTTCAATACTCTTACCATTAAAAATATAATTCCCTAATCTAACAAAAATACAAAATACAAAATTATATTTAATAAAAATACAAAATTATATTTAATATAATTACAAATTTATCTTTAAAAAAATCATAAAATTATATTTAAAAATATAAAATTATATTTAATAAAAATCAATACCCTAATTTAATAAAAATATAAATTACAAATATATATTTAATAAAAACATAAATTATATTTAATAAAACTTTAAAATTATATTTAGCGACGAATTTAGTGACGGAAAACAAAATCCGTGACTAAATATGGAGACGGATTCAGTATCCGTCGCTAAATTTAGCGACAGATATTGTCTGTCGTTGCTAAATTTAGGAATGAATTTTTTTTTCGTCGCTAAATTTAGTAACGGATTTTGTTTTCGTCACTAATTAGCGACGGATTATATTTCCATCACTAAATTTAGCGACAAATTTTTTTTTGTCTCTAAATTTAGCGACTAAAAAGCAAATTCATCACTAATTAGCGATGAAAATTGAAATCCGTAGCTAACTAGTGACGGAAATATAATCCATCATTAAATTTGGCGACGAAAAAAATTTCGTAGCTAAATTTAGCGATGAAAAAAAAATCCATCACTAATTAATGATGGATTTTGATTTTTGTGGCTAAATTCGTCGCTAAATAGCAACGAATTTTTTCTGTCACTAAAAACATCTTTTTTTGTGGTGGTTTGTCTTAGAATCCAAAAGAGTGGAAGCATGAACTCACTCCACGTGATTAAACTTCTTAAGAATACCTTCCTTTTTATATATTTTTGCTCCTAAGATGGCATCAGCCTCTCTCATATCTTTCATAGCAAACTTACAAGATAGAAAATCTCTGGTAATTTTGATTTATTCTAAATCAATACCAAAGATTAACATGTCATCCACATATAAGTAGATTATAACACCTTTGTCCTCATTGAACTTACTATAAGCATATTTGTCTGTTTCATGGATTTTGAATCCACTAGTAGGTAAAACTTGGTCAAATTTTTGGTATCATTGCTTGGGAGTTTGCTTTAATCCATACAAGGACTTTACAAGTTCACACCTTGTGCTCCTAACCTAGTACTACAAACCCTTCTGGTTGTTCTATGTATACTTCTTCATCTAGCTCTCTATTTAGAAAAGCTGTCTATACATCCATTTGGTGTATAACCAAATTTTTGATAGAAGCTGGTGCAAGTAGTACCTTGATTAGAGCTATTCTAGTTGTTGTTGAGTATATATCAAAACAGTCAATACCTTGCTTTTGGGTGAACCTCTAAGCAACTAGCATGGTCTTGAACTTATCAGTAGTTCCATTAACTTTCATTTTCATTTGGAAAATCCACTTACAGCCAATTGGTTTTGAGCTGAAGCGAAAATCAACTAATTTTCATATTTTATTTCCGATGATTGGGTTTATTTCATCATAGATAGCTTCTTTCCAAAATGAAGCATCTTGAGATTTCATTACTTCTTTAAATGTCTTGGGATCATACTTAACATTTAATCAATATGGAGTTCGTGCACTTGTGGAATCCTTATTGCTCTCAACAAGATACATAAAGTAATCTGAACCATAGTTATTAACCCTTTTGGTTCTTTTGCTTCTTCTTAATTCAATCAATTCATTTCAATTTTCACTTGTTTTCTTATTATCTTTGTTATGTACATGATTAAAAGAAGTGTCAATAGCTTTAGGAATAGATCGAATCTATTCTTTTCAAAAATAACACCTCTTGACTCAATTATGATATTTACCAATATTGAGTTGTCAGTCTCTATAACTATAAATCTATAGACTTTGCTATTGTGTGCATATTCTAAAAAAAAAAAAAATACACTCAACACCTTTTTCACCGAACTTCCTTTTTAGGGAATTTGATAATTGCCCCACAACTCCAAACTTTAAGATGACTCAAATTAGACCTACACTTATTCCAAAGCTCACATGGGGTTACTAAGTTCCTTTTATGTGGAACTCTATTTAAAATATGACACGCATGAGTACTGTTTCTCTCCAAAATTCTCGACTTAAATGAGAATATGACAACATTATATTGACCATTTCAATAAGAACACAATTCTTACATTCTACCACACCATTTTATTGAGGTGTGTAAGGAGCTATAACTTCATGTTTTATTCTATTAGATAAAGAAATTATTTTGATGATACTCTCATCCTCTATCCAATCTTAAACATTTTATAAATGACTCACATTTCAACTCAATTTTAGAATTACGTGATTGGAATCTAGACAACTTCATCCTTAGAAACGATAAATAAACATAACAATATCTAATACAATCATCAATCAATGTCACAAAGTATATCTTGTTTCCTAAAGTTGGTGTTATGTAAATCACATGCATCACTATGTTTAAGGTCTAGAATCTTGGATTATCCTTCAATTTTAAGAAGGTTGAATTGTAATCTTTGTTTTCATACAAGTTCCATATTTAGTTTCTATTTTGTCAAAATATGAGAATAAATTCTATATATCCATTTCATAAATTTTTCTATAATTTACATATCCTAATATTTGGTACCATGAAGTAAAAGAATCAAGTATGTAAAAATAATAATAATAATAATAATTTTATTATTATAGTTCATTACATTCAAACTGATCATTCCATTGCACAAATAACCCTTTCTGACAAGCATATCCCATTGGATAGCACAAACTTACCAACCTCGAAAACAAGTTTGAAACCAAACTTGTTCAACAGACTACCCGATGCTAAGTTCTTCCAAACCTTCAATACACAGATGACATTAGCCAAGGCGACAACATTGCCAGAAGTAAATTTCAACTCTACTTCACCAACACCAACAACTAGTGCACTAGTCGAATTCCCCATGTAAACTATGGTTTCATTTTTAACTAGTTTCATAGATTTGAAGAACTCCTTATTTTTGCATACATATCAAATTGTACCCAAATTAACCCACCAAGCAAAGTCATCTTCCATGAAATTAATATCAAATATCATAATAATTAATTCTTTGCTTGCATTGTTGGAAGAGTCTTGCTTCTCTTTCTTCTCCTTCTTGAGCAATTTGCATTGGCACTTGTAGTGTCCTTCCTTGTGGAACTAGAAGCATTTTCCTTTCCTCTTCTTATTCTTGCCATGTTGTTAATTCTTGGACCGTTCACTCTTCTTGTGTTGGGATTTGTTTGACTACCACTCTTCAATCATGTACGCCTTTGAAGAGTCTTTGTTTTCTTCAAAAATTTGAGAATCCTTTTTCTCTTGCAGGACTTGTTTGACTATCCCTCTTTAATGATGTACACCTTTGAAGAGTCTTCGTTTTCTTCAAAAATTTGAGAATTCTGTTTCTCTTGCACATGAAATTCCTCTTCTACTTGGAGATATTTAGCAAAACTTTCAAAAGTTCCTTTTTACGTTTCAAAGCCATTTAAAGTATTTTCAGGAAGGGGGTAATTTATAATTATGAAACTCACAATTACAATTTTATCCATGCTCATATTGAATTGAGTGAAACGATTAAGAAGTTTTTCAATTTTTACAAATGGTTCCATAATAAACTTTGAATCTATCATTTTATAGTTGTTAAAAGCAGAAACAAGAAACTTTTTACTTTTAGTATCTTCTTGCATATAATTAACCTCCAATTTATCCCAAAGTTCCTTTGCGGTGAGGATGGTATGGTAAATTTCTAACAATCTATCACTCATTGCATTTAAGATTGACCCCTGCAAATTTCGTCATCATTCTCCCAATGCTGCTTCTCCCTTATTTATTGAAGAGTTTCTTCAACTTCTTGTCTTGTAGGCTTTGAAGTAGTTAAAGAAATAGACAACCTTTTACAGTGACCATGAGGAAATGGAGCCTTTTCTGCAAATGGATGAAATTTCCTCAGTCAAAGAGATCTAATTTGACAATGTTCGTAGCCAATTCTTTAAATGAACTCGCTAACTCAAGTGTAGGAATTTAGCCTAAAGATTGTTGGTAATATAAGTTCCGCTATATTACATAAGCTTAAAAACTTAATTGAATTGATTTCAAGTTGTGAATTAAATTCACTTTCCTTTAAGCTAAATTTATCTTATATTGGTTAGTGCAATAATTTGGACAAATTCCCTTTAGGATAAATATATATATATATATATATATATATATATATATCATTTGATAGCACTTGCACCTAAAGAATCAAATCCAAAAAACAAAAAGAGCATATGTTATAGAATTTTCTAAGTGGGAAAAGATTTTCTGCTGTAAATCAGTGCCCAATTGACACTTATATAGTTGTAGAGATTGTAGGGAAAATTATAACGCACCAATCTACTTAGTGTCATTTCATAATAATTAACATGAGAAGTTATAATTGGCTAACTCAATTGGTATCTTTTCATAATAATTAACACTTTGTTATACAAATTAGATGTCTGTTTGAAATATCATAGCATTTCAAACAATAGATCATATACAAAATAGTTGGCCTTAGTAGCTCTCTTGGCTGCCGAACAATAGATCATACAAAATATAAAATCTAACCATCACTAACTTTTAAACATTAATAATAGTTGCCACTAATATGGCCAAATATGTATAAACATAATGTGAAAAGTCGTATCATGCCAAAACTTGTCAGTTATAATTCATCTTGCAAAATAACAGCATCTTGCCCAAACACAATCCAAAATCAACGAGGAAGATATAAATGTCACTTATTATATGTACATTAAAACATATACCAACACTTTCAGAAACCAAATCAAATGATCAATACAAAATAGGTCAAAATGTAAAAAGAGTGACGGATATAGAATCCCTAAGTCTAAAATCTACTTTTGTCATTCGAATCTCCTTGTTCGACACCTGATGCAACTGGTACGTTAAAAAATGATCAACCAAACCATCGGTTGAGCAAGCACCCCTTTCAACATATAAAAGACATGTAGCACTACATACATTAGTTAGAGATGTATGAAACAAGAAGTGTGAACGAAAGAGTATTATCCAATCCATAATATTATCAATTGAACAAATGTACATGCATATAAGTAAATAGACAATAAGGATTGGAAGAGTAAAAAGGAAAAAGATCAATAAGTTTGAAAATTTTGCTCAAGTATGTAGCATTACTAGAAAAAAAACTAACTACCAGCTAAAAAAATGGGTTAATAAACAGTCAAATTTGGTTTGTAACTCCTTTTACCATCTGCATACCAACAAAACTGGGTCAGTCTCTCAAACCTTGGTTAGTAATTTTCGACAACCATTTTTTTTTCTTTTTTGCTTCGATGCTAATCCGCAACTTATTATTTGGTTGGTATTTTATTAAATTTGGTTGATATTTTATTTTTATTTTAAAACTTAGTTTCAAAGAGACTAAAAAGCACAATAGAAACCAAGCACCAAGGTCATAACAACTCATAGCTTCATCACCTCTAAAGTGCTTCAATAGTGTTGGAGGTGGGTTTTGGCTCCACAGATATCGGCTCGTCGTTGACTCGAACCATTGCCGTCGAAGGGATGTGAAACCTATAAAAACTGCTGGAGGGTGCTCCGGCGGGGAGGTTCCGACATTCAAGTTAGAAAGAGCGGTTTTCGAGAGTAAAAGAAATAAACTGAGAACTCAAGGAATGAGAGGTTCTCTGTGATTAGAGTGCCCAATGTGTAAAACTAAGGAAGAATACCTGATTTAAAGAGTTTTAGGATATCTTATACCTGCGAGAGTCGTACGCCATTGGAGTGCTTCAACCCTACTTTCCTTATCGAACTGATCCAGAAATCTCGGAAGTTCAATATTCCGAATTGATCATGATTTTCAACGCATGTGAACTTTTGTTTCCTGGAAAGATCCCTTCCTTAATGGAAAGATCATAAAAATACCGTTTTTAGGCAGGATACCAAAGTCATAGGATATTTTGACCTTCCTTTAGAATTGTTAGAGCCGCTCCCTATCGGTCGGTCGTTTGACCGATGAAAGATCTCTGGAGTTCGTTTGTTTGATAGACCAATGATTGAGAACCCGATCGGGGAGGTAACTCTCATTTGGTAAATCTCATTCGGCAAGCGAGGCGACTGAGATCCTATCGTTCGAAAGATTTGAGCAAGTAAGACCGTTCAGTAGATAGTCGTAGAGAACATCAAACATCGATCGATCGTTGTCCTTTGTGGGCCTTCTATGTGGGCCCTATTGGCGCTGACCCTTTTGAATCGGGCCTAGGGCTATGCCCCATCATTTTTCCCCGACTCTTAGTGCTTTTTCTCAGGAAAGGCGGCATGAGTTATGATTATTGAAAAAGGCACAAGGCTTTTTTTAGTGTGACTTTTGTCACTTTGATTTCCGGAAATCATCTCCTGTACACTTCATAAAGACTCACGTTCGTCAGAGGATCGCGTACCCAACATTCTTGCCCATTGTTCTTTTAATCTTTTTTCGAAGAAGTTTTTTCTTTTGTATATAGAATGTCAAAGGATTCCTCTTTGTCACGAGGTGTAAGCAGTATACGAAGTACAATGACTGAATAAAAACTGATGGAGGTCCGAAAGAACATGTCGCTCAGAAGCGACTTTGAACTAGTGTTGTTTGGCGAAGGGGACAGAGCGAATAATGCCCCCGAAGATTGCGTTCCAATGTATAAACAATGTGTAAAGTACAGTTTGAGAATCCCATACAGGGTCCCGTTGGCGAAGGTTTTAAGATACTGGAACATCCACCCTTCGCTGCTCTTCCCGAGCGCTTAGCGTTTCGTGATTGCTCTAATTTCCTTGTTAGGGTTTTTTTCGTGTTCACTTCGACTTTGAGATTTTGGGAGCCCTTTTTTTCTTAGTGTAATGCAGTACCAAAGGTTCTACCCATGGCTGGTATAAGCTCCAAACCTATCGGGATTCTCGCTAGAGGTTCTTCTACAGTGACTCTCAGGACAAATGTTGGATATAAAAATTCTTCTATGTGAGGTTTCTGAATAAGGATCTTCTTCAAATACTTCCTGATGCTAACCAAGTGCCCTTCTTGAAGATGAAGATCTTGGATCTCCTTTGTCATTCTCATCTTTTACGATTTGTCGGCCGCTATTGCGAGTCTACTCATCGGAGCATTTAGGTAGAGTTTTTGACAAAAGACCAGATGTTGCTATTGTCTAGCTTGCTGATGGATGAAATGAGGCAGATCACAAAGCCTCTCTTGCAGGAGCAATAGAAGAAAGAGTTGGTTGATTCTCTGTCATCCGTAAATGCTTCCCTTCTTGAGGATGTCTCTACTAAGCGATAAGTGCAGCCGAACGCAAAGAGGAAGGCAGCTTATGCTTCCCCTGAAATTTAATCAAAAAGATCAAGGGTTCGATCGTCTGGCCCGTTCATTGGTGAAGAGGGGCCAGCAGAAATGAGAGAACATGAGTCTCCTCAAGAACATGTCAAAGCGAGAAAGGGTCAGTCAATCGCTCATCCGATGATCATTGGTGCACCTCTTAGAGACGAGGAGGGGGATGTTCCGGACGAGGAAGTCCTCGAGACGATTGGGAGCACTTTGGCTCCGGATCCACAGTGACAAGAAGAGACTCCACTGACACACGTTCCTACTCTCATTCTGGGAGAAACATCCGAACAGTCTCCTCAGGCATCCCAATGTCTTCTACAAGATGTAGAGGATGAGGCTGTCGTTCCACCTCCCATTTTGGTTAAGTTGTTCAACAGAGAAGAGGAAGATTTTGAAGAAGGATCAGTAACAGTCTGTGTGGGGGGCCACCAGTATGATTTCATTGATTCACAAGAGGCCCTATAGCTAGCTAAACAGTTCGAGTTTCCCCCGAAACTCACCCTTCAGACAATGTCTCTGGAACACTTTGATAAGGCTATTCACTCTCTTTGCCTCATGTTAAGCATTCTTCTTGCACGGACTCTGTCTAGATTTGTTATTGTATAATTCTGACTGTCAAGTGTATTTCTTCCCAGACTGTGCCCTTAACCGAGCTCCAAAGGAAACGGAGGAAAGAGCGTGATGGACAAGTTATCCATTTGAGAAACCAAGTGCTAACATTGAAGGACGCTCTAGAGAACAAGGGAAAAGACACTGAAGAGGAAAAATAAAGGTAGATCGAACGTTTTCAGGTGGACTTGACTTTGACTCGAGAGTGTTGTGAAAGGTTGGAAGCTGAGGCGCGTGTACGGGAAGCTAGATTAGCAGCCGCTGAAATGTTAGCCCATTTTCGGGAGGAGTCCCTTCAAAATGCCAAGTGAGAGATGGCTGAACTCAAGGCGTCTGTTGCCAAAGATGCTGCTGACCTTCAGTTTTCTCAGCATAGATTGCGCGAGTGTTTGAGGTGTGCCGAGAAGATTCTTTGACAAGTTGGCCGATATGAGGCTCTGCCTCCTCTAGAGGGGTCAATCAAGAGAGCGATAACGGATCAGGATTCTGCCCCAATGACCTCTATTATGCATTCCGCCCCCTTGTAATCTTATATTGTTCTGACAATAAAAAGATTTTCTCTATTGATTGTGTCGAGCCATTTGTCCCATACTCTATCGAGATGTAATGATCATCCTTTATAATACCATATCTCATCCGTTTGATAAGGTTAAGGTGACTTAGACCCATCGTATAATATGAAACTCTAGATGTTAGGGCCGTGTCTACCCGTTCGAAGAGTTTCATCCCATTTTGATGACACGTTCGATCGGTAGGATCAGGGCGTCAAGGCATGATGTACGATTGGAAAATTTTGATATTAGGGCCATATCCACCTATTAGGAGAGTTCCATTCCATTTTGATTACACATTCGATCGGTAGGATCAGGGCATCTAACGCCCGACGTACGATTAGAAACTTTTGATGTTATGGTCGTGTCCACCCATTCGGGGAGTTCCATCTCATTTTGATGACACGTTCGATCGGTAAGATCAGAGTGTCTAAGGCCCAATGTATGATTGGAAACTTTTGATGTTAGAGCTGTGTCCATCTGTTCGGAGAGTTCAATCCCATTTTGATGACACGTTCGATCGGTAGGATCAAGGTGTCTAAGGCCCAATATACAATTGGAAACTTTTGATTTTAGGGCCGTGTCGACCCGTTCGGAGAGTTCTATCCCATTTTGATGACACGTTCGATCGGTAGGACCAAGGCGTCTAAGGTCCGAATACGATTGCAAACTTTAGATGTTAAAGCTGTGTCCACCCGTTCGGAGAGTTTCATCTCATTTTGATGATACATTCGATCGGTAGGATCAAGGCGTCTAAGACCCGATGTACGATTGGAAACTTTTGATATTAGGGGTCGATTCCTCTGTAAGTTACTAAGGATCTCGAGTCACAAATGACCACTGGAATAATCACTAAATCACGGAAGAGCACTGGAATCTTTCTCAAGGGAAGAGCGCAAGAAACTCCAGGTTGTATGCTGGACAAATGCTAGTGGGAATATAGGGCTCATGCCAGACGTTTTCACCGCGGACTTGGAGGATCGCCCCTACTGATTCATCACGCGGCGGCCTGGGATCCGGTAAGTTAGGTGGTTTATTCTCTCATGGTGTATTACGTCTGTCAGGGGAAGGTAAATTCCTTCTTTCCATACTAATAAACTTCTGCAGTTTACTACTGCGAATCAAAAACTCTAACTCATCCTTGAGCCTCTTGCACTCATCGGTCGTGTGATCATAGTTCTGATGGAAGTGGCAGTATTTGGACGTATCTTTCTTGGGATCTTCCTCCGTGGGACGAGGGGGTCACCTGACGTACGATTTGTTTTTGATTTGATATAAAACCCGACTTAGAGTCTCGTTCAGCGGAGTGTAGACATTGAACCTTTGCGAGGGTAGAGCTCTTGGTTTACTCCTCTTCGAAGAAGGCTGCCGAGGTGATCGACTGCGTTCCTTTCCGCTAGGACGTTTTCTTCGTCAATCGAACGGCTCTGCTTCTTCTATTACAATGTACTTCTCGTCGTGGGAGTAAAATTCCTAAATGGTTGCAGAGAGTTTCTTTGTAATGGAGACCTTCATGTCGGAGGATCGCAAGCCGGTTAGGAGCGCAGCCAATGCAATAGAATGGTCCAAAGCGAAGACCTTTAACATCTCAGTCTTAAATCTCTGCAGGAAATCTCTTAGATACTCGTCTTCCCATTGCCACAACAACAGTCTGGATGTGGACTTTCGCTTGGCTCCTCGGCTGATTATAAAATGAGTCTCGAACTGTTGTCGGAGTTAGTTGAAACTCTTAATACTAAACGGTAGCAGAGAATTAAATCATGCCAGGGCATTGCCTTTGAGGGTATTGGAAAAGTGTTTGCACATCGCCGCATCAAATGGGCGGCATGGTCACGAGGGTCAGTTGTTCTATCATATCGCTCCATGGAAGGCAGAAGGACGTCTCTTGGTATTAGTTTTGAAGAAATTTTTAGATCGAATGGCGATTCTCCCAGAAGGTGGAGGGGATCTTCCCCCTTCTTTGCGCCTGCCCTTTTAAGCTCGGCGGCCACAAACTGTTCGACTTGCTTCTTCAAATCCTTAGGATCATGTCGAGAGGTCACCAATGGCTTATAATTCATAGGAAATACTCGTCTCGGTGGTTGTTCATTTTTGGATTTCGTTGTAGATGAGTGGTCGTTTGGTTCGAGGGCTCGGTTGAGTCCCTCCAGTTGCTTGCTCATTTTTTGGAGTTTTGACTCCAATCTTTCTATCTGAGGCTGGCTCGCCTATTTTGCCACTGGGGTCACGACTGGCCATTCTTGAGCCACAAGTTGTAAGACTGGCTCCAGATGGGATGGTCGGGGAGAAAACATATGACCATGAATTGAATGATCGGGTGCCGGAGGGAGGATAGATTCGGCGGGTATAGGGGCATGCCCTTCTACAGTAGGAGCGGCCCTTGAGGATACTCTGGTTCTTGGAGGCATAGTTGTCAGACTCGTGGGAGTTGCTCTAGTCTATTCCCACAGTCAGCTTCAATCTGTTGGAGATGGGTTTCGACTCCACAGATATCGACTCCTTGTTGACTCAAACGATTGTCGTTGACGAGATATGAAATCTGCAAAAACCGTCGGAGGGTGCTCCGGCGGCGGAGGCTTCGACACTCAAATTAGAAAGAGTAGTTTTCAAGAGTAAAACAAATAGACTGAGAGTTCAAGGAGGGAGAGATTTCCTGTGATTAGAGAGCCCAATGTGTAAGACTAAGGAAATGTACCTGGTTTGGAGAATTTTAGAATATCTTATACTTGTGAGAGTCGTACGCCATTGGAGCACTTCAACCTTATTTTCCTTATCGAACTGATCCGGAAATCTCGGGGGTTCAATATTCCGAATTGATCGTGATCTTCAATGTATGGGAACTTTCGTTTTCTGCAGAGATCTCTTCCTTAACTGAAAGATCCTAAAGATATCGTTCTTAGGTAGGATACCAAAGCCATAGGGTGTTTTGACTTTCCTTTAGAATTGTTAGAGCCACTCCCTATCGGTCGGTCGTTTGACCAATGAAAGATTTTTGGAATTTGTTCATTCAATGGACCAATGATTGAGTACCCGATCGAGAAGATTACTCCCATTTGATAAATTTCGTTCGGTAAGCGGGGTGACTGAAACCCTATCATTCGGGAGATTTTGACGACAAGGCCCTTCGATAGATAGTTATAAAGAATATTAAATATCGGTCGATCACTGTCCTTTGTGGGCCCTGCTAGCGCTGGGGCCTAGAACTATGCCCCATCAAATAGTATAGACCGAAACACAACAAAAGGTCATGGCATGCCCAACTCACTCAGAGTTGTCAATGACTCGCCTCCATCACTATTGGGTGGCACACTAAACCCATAAGGCTGTGAGAACTGTAGGTGTTAAACGAAATAATAGATTAAAGCATACAATAGGTAATAAAAATGCTAAAAGCCAAACCACTAGGTCTTGGCCAAAAATCTACATGTACGGCAAAGTCTCACTACATGTCTCCTGATACAATACCAGTCTCTTGTCACATAAGCGTACTTCATCAACTCTATCTCTTCGTACCTCGCAAGACCTAGAAAGGAGGAAAGAAAGGGTTAGCTCCCAAAAGTAACAGACAAAAATATAAATATAACATTGTAAATTGAAAATCATTTTGATGTAATCATGTAAATCATAGTTATAAAACAATTCATCAAAATCAACGCATCAAAATTCAAAACATGATATATCAGATAACAAAATCAATATTTCAAATCCCATGGACCCAGCTCCCTGTATGTCACGATAGACATTGCTAGACAAATCTCTAAATAGAATTGCGACGGATAGTTATCCATCACTAATTAATAATAAAATTACGACGAAATTAACAACGAAAAATTTTGTTAAAAAAAATTATGTAGCTAATCCATCGCTAAAACAAAACAAAAATTCGGACCTATTAGAGACGGAATTAGCGAAAGAAAATTTCGTCGAAAAAAATTTCGTCGCTAATCCATCGCTAAAACAAAAAAAAAATAATTCGGACCTATTAGTGACGGAATTAGCAACGAAAAAATTTCGTAACTAAAATTTCCGTCACTAATCTGTCGCTAAATATAATTTTGCATTTTATTAAATATAATTTTACATTCTTTATTAAATTAGGATATTTTTTAATTAAATATAATTTTGTATTTTTATTAAATATAATTTTGTATTTTGTATTTTTATTAAATATAATTTTTTTTTGTTTTTTTTATAATAAGGGTATTTTTCATTAAATATAATTTTCTATTTTTATTTAATTAGGTTATTGCAATTTTATTAAATATAGTTTTGTATTTTTATTAAATATAATCTTATATTTTTATTAAATATGATTTTGTGTTTTTATTAAATATAATTTTGTGTTTTTATTAAATATAATTTTATATTTTTATTAAATATATATTTTTTTTATTGAATATAATCTTTTGTTTTTATTAAAAATTATTTTGTGTTTTTTTTTAAAATATAATTTTGTGTTTTTATTAAATATAATTTTATTCTTTTATTAAATATAATTTTTCATTTTTATTAAATATAATTTTTTGTTTTTATTAATATATAATTTTTTATTTTTATTAAATATAATTTTTTGTTTTTATTAAATATTATTTTGTGTTTTTATTAAATAAAATTTCATATTTATATTAATATAGGGTATTGTATTTTTAATATTAAGAGTTCTAATAAAGTATAGAATAGAAAAAAAATAAATTAACAACACAAATGTGATGGTGGCATAGTGGTTAACGTTCTCCGGATCTATCTATTACACCCAGGTTCGAACTTGGATGATAATAATTTTTTCAACATTTATAACAGGAACGCGCGGGCGGGCGTTGGGCACGGGCAGGCGGGTGCACGTGCACGGGCTCTTGGGTCCATGCACATTTGGTTCACGAATTTTATCGATGGATTAGCGATGGAAAAATTATGTCGGTAAAAAAATCGTCGTTGATCCGTCGTGAAAATAAATGAAGTGACATTCAATAATGAAAAAATCCATCGCTGATTTTTCGTCGCTGATACTTTCATTAATGGAAATTTGGATATCAATGATAAATTTTTTTATCATTGATACCCATTTTTTTTAGTAATGATACAAACCAATTCAAGAAAGAAATGGCAGGCAACAATGCAAAGCAATCATATCACATGTCTTATTCCCCAAGGATATATTATATAAATATTACATTATCAACATATCATAACGAGGAATAAAGTAGGCCACACGCATATGATCGTCACAACAAATCTGCAACATGCCGACTTGAATCATCATCACATAACATGCACTAATCAACAAATAGAATATCAACAAGAAAACTATGACTTGGTCTAATACGGGCCACTAGTCCTATGTTACATAATTTAGATATATCACGATTTTGGATAAATATATCTTAGTCGAGTGATATCTATAATACAGAATAAGTATCGATCCTACGAAAATATTATGTATTATCAAATATAAATTACCATATCAAAATTGGACAGATGGAATCAAGATAATAAAGATATTAAAACTACAAAAATAATAAATTGTAAAAATATAGATGAATCAAAACCCAAATTTTATAAAACCCTAAAATATCGATTTCATTTATCTTTAATTTTTTCACATGGTTGAAATTTTTCAAATCGCTTAAAGTTTATTAACTAAATATTCATTCTTGATGATAACAGATTTTCTTAAATTAAATTCACCTAATAGTATTGCAATGAATCTCTAATTTAACTAACTGAAATCCAATGATCATGCAATCTTGATTAAGTCAAACTGTATTAAGATCTATAGAACATCTGTAATCTAAGGTTTCTCTTAAAACCCCACATATGAAATTAATCCAGTGGTCATACTCATGATCTCATATGAATTTTACTTCTTAGACTAATCTCATATAATTATATTGGTCATACATGCATTCGATCTCAAATTATCAAAACGAAAGTCTAAACGTTTTGAAGTCTTAAGTTTAACAATAAAATCTCATCAAACAATGAACATGTTAATAAAATTTAAGGGAAACAAACGAATCAAACTATGTTATTAACTAAAAAATAGAATCCATCAATTTCTAGGAACAATATATCTAACTAAACATGATAAAGAAAAGCAAGAAATGTGAAGAAATCATTATAACCCCTTCAACCCGAATAAAGATGAAAGAATCTCGTCCAAGAAGAGACTGCTATGGTTCCTCTCTTCTCCCTAAGTGTAAAAGATGTTTTCTATTTATAATCTAAATCTTAAAAATCATAAATAACTAAAATTCGTGAGTCTTTATAATAGTTTGATATTTCACTTGAATTTGGACTTTAAAACTCATGGGTCTTGATTTTCAGTACTGCAGCAATATAATTTTTGGACAATTTTTACTTTGACTCAGCCTCTGAGATCTTCACAAGATTTGTAGGTCTTGAAATCTTCTTTCCAACCCAATAAGAATCAGGTCAATCGGATATCAGAATAAAAAGTTATATTCAAAATACTAAGTATTATCTATGTGGTCTAATATCATTAAACAAACCCAATAATCCAAAAACAAAATCCACGAAAATAATTAATATAAAATCACAAAATAAAATCTAAATAGTGCTAAAAATTATGAATAAAAGCTAAAATGAAATAAAATAAAATAATTCAAATGTATAAAAATATAAGAGTGAAAATGTTTTTCTTTTTTTTCCTTTCTCTTTTTTTTTCTCTTCCTTTTTTTTTTTCAACTAGCACTTTTCTTCTTGTTTTTTTTTTTTTCATTTTTCCATTTTATCACTTTTTCTACTGGTTTTTCTTTTTCTTTTTTTTTTCATGACCCAATATGATAACGACTAAAAATATATATATAATACAAACAAAACAATAATACCTAAAAAACATAATGTCATGCTATCAACTATAAACATATTAGTGAATTAGGATTCAAAATCTAGGACTAGAAAAAGATAGGTCATGGGGTAAATTATGTAGGTAATATATGAAAAAAAAAAAGGTTTAGATTCAAATAGTTTCATTAAGAGATATAAAATGATTGGGTTGGTAAAAATTGTGTAAACCTAAGTATCTAATCATTTTGGTGTATGAAAATAAAAAATGTGATCTTAAAATATATAACAAAACAAGTTCTAAAATGATCAAATCATGTATGATATACACTTAACAAGAAAAATAATAATAACAATAAATTACTCTTTAAAACTCAAATCATCACTAAGATAAATTTGGAATTAAATTTTATATTTCTATTTTTCAAATCAATCATAAAAAAATGAATAGCCAATCATGTGTCTGATAAATACTAATACCAATCATCTATCATGCAACTCAATTCAAAACAAATAACATACAAGGATTAGAAAACTAAAAAGAAAATTCATTAGCATGGAAAAAATTTTATCACAACTCAAAAAATCAGCAAAACTCAAATTTTTTTCTAAAAGTTTCCTTAAAAAATCCTAAAATTAGAATAAAATAAATGAAAATAAAGTTTCTAAAAATCAAAATGCACCATCATATTTAAACCAAACATTGTCCACAATATATAAAAAAATAAAATACTAAAATCGAGAAAAGAGAACAGAAAACTCCCTCTCTTCTCATAAATCTTCATAGTATGTTCATTTATTGCATCATGTCATGTCTTTGTCCTTCTCTTATCAATTATCACATTCTCATATGTAAACTTGACTTTTGAAATCTCATCAAGTTTTCTCTTGTTAGTGATCTCTTCCTTGAGGAATCTCTCGTATCTCGGCACCTGTTTGATGACATTCAAAAGAAAAATATTAATGTGCAATTTCTTAAAAATTAGTAAAAATTTTTCAAATTCTACTTTTGTATGTAAAAGATGTCCATAAAAAGGAATATGAGATTTATAATCACTAAAACATAAAGTATTTCCCTGTCTAAAATCTGGTGTCTTAGCCTTCTCATTCGTAGGCTTTGGATCTCTTCCTTTGTCTGTTATTTATCCTCTTCATCTTTGGACAGATCTGACACCTCTTGCAATTCCTTCCCTCTCACATTTCTTTCCCTCTCATCAATGAGATTACATTAACCTGCTTTTTGAGGTTCTTCTCAATGTCACTTGATAATTTATCTAACACACAAGAATGAAATGTATTAGTTAATTGATCAATTTTATTTTCAACCCTTTCAAGCCTTTCATTTGTTGCTATTGCTAACTCTGAATCCTTTCACTTATCATAGTTGCTAAGCGTTCAATTGTCATTTCCCATGATACCTTGGTTTCTCGTGGTTGTAGATTTCCTGAATTAAATTCTGAAGGATTCACTCTCTGTAGTGCTCCTTAACTCGATGAAAAATTGGGATGATTTCTCCACCCAAGGTTATACGTGTTGGAATAAGGGTTCTTTTGAGTTCTATCGAAATTAGAAATGTAGTTTGCTTTCTATATCTACGGACACTCAAAAGCCCTGTGAGCAAAATCATCACAATAATCACAATACAAAACCTAACTAGTCACAACATTAAGTTGATTAGTTTTCATACAATTAATCAAAGAGTCAATTTTTACATTAAGTATAGTAAAACTATCAATCTCATGTATATCATCTCTTTGCCTAGGAATCTCACTCTTATTAGATCAATCATATTGGATAGAATACATACTATCCAATAATAATCACGTCTTATTATATGATATACTCATAAAAGCACCCTCTGCCGCAGTATCAATGGTAATTTTAACAAAATTTAAAAAATCACCATAAAAAGTTTTCAAAATCAACTAATCAGGTATATCATGATGTGGATATCTCCTAATCAAATTTTGTAAAACGCTCCTAAGTATTATACAAAGACTCACAATCGAATTGCCTAAAACTAATAATGTCATTATGTGGTTTAGCTATCCTACGAGGTAAAAAATATTTAACTAAAAATGCTTGAGAAAGATTCTCCTAATTTGTAAAATAATTAACAAGGAAAGAATGTAGCCATACTTTTGCTTTTCCCCTAAGAGAGAAAGCAAATAATCTTAACTTTATGGCATCGACGTTGACTCCATTTAGTTTGATTGTGTCACTAATCTCTAGAAAATCCTTCACATGACTAATTGGATCTTCAAAGGTCTCTCCACCAAATTGATCTGCCATCACTATACCAATAAGATTAGGTTTTAGTTTGAAATTATTTGCTTCTATTGCAGGTCTGCAATACTAGTCTGAATATCTTGAAATCTAGACATAGAATACTCCCTCATAACTCTGTTATCTTGAGTCATTGCTTATTTCTTGATCTCCCTAGCTTGCATACGAATAGATCACAAAGTTTGCTCTATCTCAGAATTAGATTTGGCTAGTTCAAGACTTTTTTATCATAACATGCACTGATCGAAACCAAAAAGAGCAAAAAAATTGATTTTCAAAATATTTTGCAAGAATCACTCAAGAAAATCTATATTATCTAGATAAAAGTATAAATCATAAAAATAAAACAAAATAATGCAAAAGGACACCCAAGAAAAAATTGAAAATTTCTAAAAATCACGAAAAAATAATAAAAAAAAATCCTATGAAAATGACGAAATTTTGTGCAAATAGGGTAGTGCTCATAGCTAAAGCTATAGGTTCTATTTAGCAAGCCAAAATCCTTCAAAAAAAAAAGTAGCTACTTACTCTAATTCCTTAATCCATTTTCAGATTGCCAAAAAAAACTCTAAAAAACCTAATTCTATACAGAGAGAAACAAGAAATATATGAAAAACCCTAAAATCTATATACCCTATTTATCAAGAACAAGAAAGAGATAAAAAATAAAAAAAAAATAATAATATCCAATCTCAAACAAAATTATTTTTATTGATATGTAAGAATATCCCTGACAACAACGTCAAAAACTTGTTATACGATTTAGGTGTATCATGATTTCGGACAAATATACCCTAGTAGAGTGTTATGTATAGTGCAGGACAAGTGTCGATCCCACAATAATATTATGTATTACCAATTATAAATTACCCTATCTAAATTGGACAAATCGAATCAAGATAACAAAGATATTAAAGCTACGAAAATAATAAACTGTAGAAATATAGATGAATCAAAACCCTAATTTTATAAAACCCTAGAATATCAATCTCATCTATTTTTAATTTTTTTACATGGTCAAAATCTTTCAAATTCCTTAAAATTTATTAACTTGAAATTCATTTTTTATGATAACAGATTTTCCTAAATTACATTCACCCAATGGACATGCAATGAACCTCTAATTTGACTAATTGAAACCCAATGATCATACAATCTTGTTAGGTCAAACTGCAATAAGATATATAGAATATCTATAATTTAGAGTTTTTCCTAAAACTCCACATATGAAATTAATCCATAATCTCATATGAATTTTACTACTTAGACTAATCTCGTGCAATTATATTGGTCATGCATGCATTCAATTTCAAATCATCAAAATATAGGTTTCAACATTTTGAAATCTTAAATTCAACAATAAAATCTCATCAAACAATTAATATATTAATAAAGATTTAAGAGAAAGAAATGAATCAAATTTTGTTATTAACTAAAGAACAAAATCTAGCAAGTTCTAAGAACAAGAAATCTAACTAAACATGATAAAAAAAAGCAAGAAGGTGAAGAAATCATTACAACCCCTTCAACCCGAGAAGATGGAAGAATCCCATCCAATAAGAGACTGCTAGGATTTCTCTCCTCTCCCTAAGTGTAAAGGATGTCTTCTATTTATAATCTAAATTCTAAGAGTTCTAAATGACTAAAAATTCATTAGTTTTCATAACAACTTGATATTTTACATGGACTTGAGTTTAAAACTCATGGGCCTTGATTTTCAACAGTGTAATAACTTTGACTCAATTTTCGAATATCTTATGGTCTGACTCAGCATTTTGAGGTCTTCACAAGATTTGTAGGCCTTAAAGAATTTTTTCCAACTCAATAAGAATCAGGTCAATCGGATATCAGAACAAAAAAATTATATCCAAAATATTGAATGTTGTCTACATAATCCAATATTCTTAAACAAATCCAATAATCTTAAAACAAAACTCACGAAAATAATCAATATAAAATCATGAAATAAACTTAAAACTGTTCTAAAAGTTATAAATAAAATCTAAAATAAAATAAAATAAAATAATTCAAATGTATAAAAATATCGTTATCAGCCTGCTGAGCTAAATAGACCAAATGAGGTTAAGGGGGTTAACTCGAATCAAGCTAGATCCGGGCCAAAATTGATCAACTCCGGTCAAACTAGATTATTTAAACAAACTAGGTCAAACCAAACCATCTAGGGTCCAAAGAAACACAAATTAGGGTCTTTAATCTCAAGTTGCAATTGTGCCTACAATGGCCCATAGTAGTTATGATAAACCCTATGGGACATCAGAGTCACGATGAGGGGTCTGACATACTGTTATTCGAATCATAACTACAATAAAAGCATCATAGTCATGATGAGGAGGTGGGGCATAGTGTTTACCCCATTGGAACTATGATAAAGATATAGTATTCTCCTTCTGAAACTCATTATAATCACAATGAGGTTATTGCGACTATGATAATGTCCGGTAGGATACTCACTTCAACTTCTTAGGTCTCTAATCCTACAACTCTTTAGGTTTCCAACTTTATGGCAACTCAGAGTATCAAAAGACATTCATATCAGGGTACCCAATGTATGTGGGAAGGATGAACAAGATATCAAAAACATGTTAGATCATGTAAAAAGGATAGGATGAGTACGAAGGCCTACCAGTTTCACAAGCAAGAAGGTGGAGACTTCATGATCTAATACTTTACAATAAGAAACCAGCAATCAATGATCTAAAGCAATAAAGTTAATGATAGTACAACAGAACCAAGTTTGAAAGATAGAGATAGATAACTTACATCCAACAAGTTTAAGAGAGAATGAGACTTTTGTGACTAAGGTTTTGGTGGGGTGTGAGAGAGAGACAAATGACCGAGAGGAGACAACAATGATTAAATATAAAAGGAAAACTTATTTTGTCAAACTTTTAAGTAATTACAAAAGTGTCTCTCACGAGTTACTTATGTAATAATCTTGAAGTTCAGGTTTCTCCCCCAAGACGCAAAAAAAAATCCTCCAAGCCTGAGAGGGGTTTATGTAGGAGTCCTAAAGAGGAAAAAGAAGTGTCTTATTCCTCCAAATGAGAGTTAAACACAACACATGACACAAAGAACATCAAAAAGGATAAAAGCCCTATTCGAGTTAGGACTCCTGAAAAGAAAGAGGTTTCTAAACTTGTAAAATCTTCTGGATGAGTCGATTGATATACCTAGTTCTTATGTACAACCCTCAACACAAAGGGTACTCTAGTATAAAAATTTTGGGATGTTACACTTTTCTCCCTCTTAACCTCAGCATTGTTTAGACTCTTGTTGCATATTATGTTAGAGAGACATATTCTATACTAACTCATTGAGCTTCCTGAATCAGTTCAGCAGTGAAATTGAAATTGATTATACATTATGCTCTTGTACCATAGGGTTGAAATTGAAATATTTTCCTTTTCAATTAAATCAACATGACTTCTCATAAATAACGCAGAAAGATATGTTACTTCATTTATGCACCATATGTTACATTTTCAAATAAGATCCTTGCAGCAAAAGTGTAGTCCAGGAAACAACACATTCTTTTATGTATCTAAAAACACAATACAACCTTCTTCAAGTGTGGCTCATTTTGGTTACATATCAAGAGATAGCAAGCAACAAAACTATTGAAGAGAAAGGAGTTTTTATTTTTTTTATTTTTTGTCCTTTTCGTTTGTGAAAGATGATTCTCTTTAATTAATTAAAGGTGATGGTATCTTATTTAATAGGTCTCCAAAATCATGCATGGTTATCTGATAAGGAAGGCAATCACTATCAATCTCAAATCTTTTCATATTTTTTGAAGAAGTTTAAACTTTTCAGAAGGCTATAAATACACCCTTGGGAAATTAAGGTTTTCTATACCCTTGGGAAGGCTATAAATACAGAGTATAAGCAACCCTCAGAAACCTTAACCATGCAGTTAGGCTATCCTTGGATGAATAGAAGAAAATTTAGAGGCATTCTAGCTAGTCTCACATCGTACATAGTGCAATTTGTAGAAGAAGATTGGTTTCTAGATGGATTTATTTTGGGGTAAATGTAATGGATTTATGGAGAATCGACAAATTATAATGAGGATGCATAAACCTAGTCAAGGGTGGAAATCAAATTGGGCGTTTTAGCAGTTCTTTTTTGCTGTTTCTTTCTTTTCCCTTTTCTTTTATTTATCTTCTTACCTTCTATTTCAAGTAGAAATGAATGAGAACTAAGCTTAATAAATAAATCTGTATGTCTGTCACTTGTAGTTTTCATTGACAGGTTCCATATATTTTATCTTGAAGGGCTGATCAGTTTCAAAAGAATCACTTAGCAGGCCAGAGTATCCAATAGGTATTTCGGTTTTATTGTGGAATTTAATTTCTTGTTTATTCAAACATTTAATATCTCGTTTAATCATAATAAGATTTAAATTTATAAGGTATATTTAGGCTGATATTATATTCATATATAAGATATATGCATAGCATATTGTGCATGCACTTTAAAACATTAAATTTCATGTTTTCTCCCGCTTCCGTTTTTATTCCATTTTCCTCTCAAATCAAGTGTAAAATATAAATAAGCTCTACAAATAAAATCCAATTACATGAAATTCATAATTAGGGTTATATGAAATAATTATAGTTTCATGTGCAAATCAGGTGTTAAATTTATAATTAAGATTATATGAAATATGAAACAATTATAGTTTTATGTGCGAATCAGGTGTTAGTATATCAACTTCTGTTCCATAATTTCGGATTGTGATTTGGGTTTGATATGCACAACAAAGCCTTATACATTGGATCAAATGCTGAAGGCAGAACCAACTATCCTTAATACTGAAAATAAACAAATGAACTTGAAATTATATAATTGTATCAGTAATTCTATTAAAATTCTATTACCAACAAATTCAATTGAAGACTAACGGATAGATTGGTGGGAAGGATATTGGATCTTTTATCAAAACTTAGATTTGAATTTTAGGAATAAAATTACATTGGGAGAACTTTCCTCTATAGAAGATATGATAGTAGTTCAATGTAAATTAGTGATAGTATGGTTTTTGAAGTCAGGCCCACCGAGAGATTTCTTGGACCTGAGCCGCCCTTTAAGGTGGCCCTTTCTTTGATCCCAAGTCTATCCAAATGAAAGTAAGGTCTACTGAGAATGAGTTATGGTGAGATGTATTATATTAAAAGGTCAAAAATAAAAAATATTAATTGCGTATTAGTTAAAAAATCGAAGCAATATTATGTGCCTTTTGAGATTAAATTAATTTTGTTGCATTCATTATTTCTATAAATATAAGTATTTTGAGGATGATGCTATAAGTCATAGTAAAAATTCACCGATTTTTAACACCTAATTTTTATAGCATTCTTTCATACCCTTTTTACCAAAATATTTTCAAAACCTTTCAGTATTGCAAGTATATTATATTAGAATGGAAAAATTCAAAAATATTAATTCGTTTAATAATTAAAAGCCTATAGTATGCTCTATTATGTGCTTTTTGAGAACCAAAACACAAACATAAATTATTTACTACAACAACAAATTGGGATTTAATTCCAACTATTTCTGATTCTTTTACATCACTTATTCCCATTTAAAGTATTTTTCTCAATTGAATCTCTAACATTTATATCATTATAGATAACTTACATTCAGATTTTTAACAATCTATTTGGATGTTTTACTAAACCTCCTATGTCATACCTGACTTTTGGATCGAGCATGTGACAACCGTCATGTTATCTCGGGATACGGATAAACTTAACCCATATACCAAAGTACCATAAGACATTCACTGATATCCATCTATTTTTTAAAATAATTCAACAAATTCAAGTAAAACAACATACATTTATCACACAACTAAAGGACCAACCCAATCCGTCATTGTTCAAACCATGCATGCGTAAGACCATTCTGGCCATTTAAATCCAAATACATGCACAATACCAATCCAATTATTCCAATCAATTCCATAAAATATAAAACAAGTCCATACTCAAATGATTTCAAGCTAGCTCAATCAAAAATAATTCCGAAATAAACTTTTGGTAAATCAATAAATTTTCAATATACGTACATAAAACTAAACGTAATTCAAGATTCAAATTTTAACAAGGATAGTATTAAGATAGTTTTTCAAAAATAGTTATAACGAATGCCTTTGTAAGAATCTACTAATACCTTAAAATATAATTAAAGAGATTGTTATTCAAAAAGGTTCTCAAAATATTTTTGATCCGACTCAAGATAAGGGCTAACCTCCAAACTAAACGTCATTTGTAAAAATGAAATGAGAGAAATGAATATAAACAATATTTAGTGAGTAGAATAAAATGTTATAGAACAAATGAGAGGTGGGTATGGACATGTCAAATAATATTTTAAAAATCTTTTTCATCATAAATAATCATCATAAAAGTCAATGTTTTCTAACTAAATTCAATCATCATAATGAGATAAAATTTATATATCTAACATATTTCATATTTTTCAAATATGGAACAACCAAAATCATTATTTTTGATAAATATCTATCACGATCTAGGGAAGAACCGTCAAGAGTTTTAATAATTTAAGTTTATAAATACTTCCATCCTTAGCTTTGGATGTGCTGTTTCATTGGTGATATGACCAACTATCCCACAAGCTTAATTATAACTTTTGGCCATAGAGGCACCACATGTGCTCGACTACCTCCCATGGTCTACTAACCCCACTACATCATCTCGTCGGGTTGCACCTCATTTAATAGGAGTTCAAGATTTCACCCCAAACCAATCATATGCACCATTTTACAGGGTTCACAAATCTATTTTATGTGTCAAATTTAATTCAACAATTTTTCAAATCAAGTCATACTTAATATATCATATAAAATATGACACATTATTCATTTACAATACATTGGATGCATAAGTATATCAAATTCACATATAGGAACATTCCACACACACAAAACATTTTAAATTCATTTTAAAAAATCAAGTAAAATATTTTATTCATTTAGAACATAACATATAGACCACTCACCTCTTGGAATGGTATCCACTCCCAAAATCTCATCCAAATAAGAATTATCTCTCCTTCAACCTTTTCAATACCTTAAACTAATTCATTGGTCACAAATTAATAATTAAATCTAGATTCAGTATTATGATTAATTGGTATCATATTACCAATTCACAACCTCAATATCCTAAACTTCATAATTTCTCCATCCCCCTCTAATATTATACATTCGGCACAAAATCCAATAATTTTATCCGAAAATTTTATAAACCTCAATATAATTCACAAACCCTAAATTTCTAGGGTTTATACATATATGTTCCAAAATCACCATTGACATGTAACTATCACTAATAACACAATCTATTCAGAATTCATGTCAATTTTGACATGTACAATCTAGGGTCAAAAAACTTACATAAAATTGATATATTATCATAAATTACATGAGGAATGTAATATTGAAAATTCAATGTTAGAAAATTTTCATTTAATTCCTTTGTGAAATACTCGGAGAAATTAGATTGTAAATTGATTTTTGGACTTGAATGGAAACACCAGAAAATTCGGCATTTGAATTTTCAATTTTTGTTTTGCATATAATTTTGGAAAGATTGGTAACTAGTTTATAAATATATTACTATACCATATAAATATCTAGTAGTTAGATTGGCTTAATGGTTAAAAACTTTTTGGAGGAAGGTGAGCATATGAGTTCAAACCCAAACAAATGCAATTTAAAAACAATTTTGAAGAAGGACAAATCGATTCATGCATGAGGAAATTGAATGGTGGAGTTGTAAGTTGAAACAAGAATGTGAGTGATGAATTGAGATGAATTGATTTACATATAAAGTGAATCGATTTGTGTAAGAGCAAATTGATTTGTGGGAGAGGCCAAAATCGACTTGAATGAGGAAGAGAAAGAGACAAGTCGATTTATTGGAGGAAAATGAGAATGCAAGTCGATTTGGGAGAGGAATTGAGATGAGATAAATCAATTTGAGTGAGGAATGAAAGAGGGCAAGTCAATTTGGACATGGTTAGGAATCGATTAACTTGTGTATAGAAAAAGAACTCTGAGAGTTGTATTTGGCAAATCGATTTAGGAAGGGGATAAGTCGATTTACAAGAGGAAATGAATGTGACAAATCGATTTAGGCATGCTTGGGAATCGATTTGAGCTTGGCAAATTGATTTGAGGAAAGAGACAAGTCGATTTGCCTCGTGTGCAGAAGGCAATTCTAAGAATTTATTGCTCTTTCAATTGGGTTTGATTTCTTTATTGATGGATTTAAATTTATTATTGGGAATCGAGGAATTTTATAGGAAATCAAAAGCCTAGGGTTTGAGATACTTCGACTTGGAGACGAAATCAACGATGCAAATAGAGGTGATAAATTCCCCTTAAATTAGATTTGAATTTATATTGATTTTTTTTACGATTTATGTTGGGTGTTGAGGAATGTGAAGTTTGGAATTTGGGGTTAGGGTTTGTACATGATAAAATTGGGGGAAAATGGTAAATGGAAATTATATATTGATGTCAATCACATGTAGATGATGGAATTAGAACATAGAGTCATAAACTTGACAAATGTGAAATTTGGGGATTTAAATCTAGGGTTTGTATATAATAAAATTTTTGAGAATTGGGAAGAATAATGGAAAATAGTCCCCAATGAAATGTGAATAATGAAATTACAACATAAGTTTGTGAATTGAGGAAATTAGAGTTTGTGCTAAATTGGATAAAGTTCATAAACCCTAAGAATGGATATAATTTAATATTGAACTTGTGATTATTGAATTAGAATAAATCAAGTGGAAATCGAGAAAGAGTTATTTTGGAATTGAATTGCGGATTTTGAAAACTAGGGGTTGTGATGGTTAGAGAAAACCAATTAACCCTAGTTCTATAAGTGATTGAATGATTAATTGGTATTTATTTTCTTAGTGTTAAGGCAATTGGAACCAAAGGAAGGATGTTATCTGATTGAACTCAATTGTGGATTTAATTGGGAGTTTCACCCTCCCAAGAGGTAAGCGATTTTTTGTTTGCACTTAAATAAGAAAAATTACTTTTATTAAGAATGTTTTCATTGAATTTCTAAATGACTTTCAAATTTTTGGATTTATATGCTTTAGTGTGTCTGAAATATTCTAGAAATAAAATTTGAATTTCTATACATCTTAATGTTTCGAAAGACTACATGTGCCATGTTGATTTATTGATATTGAGCACACTGTGATGCTGGTTATTGATGAATAACTATTGAATTGAGCATACTGTGATGCTGGTTATTGATGAATGGTTATTGAATTGATGGTATATGAAAATTGGATCGTGTATGTATTGGTTTGGGGTGAGAGCCTAAACCCCTAAACAAAACTAGTCATTTCCCACCACGGTGCGACTCGACGTAGTGACCATGGTGGGGTTATCATTAATAGTCATGGTGTGTAGCCAAACGTGACGGTACAACCATGATTGAATAACATGCCACCTAAAGGGCATGAGACATTTGGTTGCACTATCAACAAAAATCATAACCAACATCAAGGATGGGACATTTTTAAACGAAAATTTCTAAAATACCTTGGCGGTCTTATCTTAGGTCATGGTAGATCTTTGTTGGGAACATGGATTTTGGGTTGCCCAGGTTTGAAAAATATAAATTTTAGGATGCATATGAAACTGGACTATGATGATTGTGAAATGTGATGATTTGAAAACATTGGTTTGAAATTCATTTTTTATTGAATTAAATTGAGAATGCTATGATAGTTTGAAATGACTATGCATTTGATATATCTATTATACAAATTCTTGTTTTGGTACAATTTGTATATCACTTACCGAATATATTTTATACTCACCCCTTCCCTTTTATTTTATAGAGAAAGACTAGTTGAGAATTGTGGATGCTTAAAGAGACTTGAAAAAACTTGTATTGTGGGATGTCATTGGGTAATGAACCATCTTTTGGTTTAAGGTAATTAATGGACCCCCAATAGGAGACAATTTTTGTAATTATTTTTGAAGACAAGTTCTGTACTATGTTTAATTATTTTGTGAATTAGATATGGTTTTGTAAATTTAAAATGAGGATCTCTCTCTTTTTTATTTTTCTTAAAATTTTTTTGGGAATTGTCTGGATGGAAAATTTGGTATGAATCTCTTGAGTAGAGACTTGTTTGAAAAAGAAAAAATCCATGAACTATTTGGATTGGAATGACTGGGCTGGCCAAATTACATGCATGCTTGAATAGGGACGGATTGGGTTGATTCTTGATTATGTGATGAATGCATGCTAAATTATTTTTGGATGATTAAATTATTTTGAAAATATGATTGAATATTGATGAATATCTTGCGTTATCCCGGTATATAGATAAGGTTTACCTGTATGCCGAGATAACGCGGTGGTTGTTGCGTACTCGATTCGAGAATCGGGACGTGACAAGGAAAGTGTCTTACCTAAAGTTATTTTACAAATTTCACTATCAAATTGGTCCCAACAAAAACCCAAAATTTTGTGACTCTACAAAAATTTCCAAAAATTTTATAAATCATCGATACAACCATAAATAACTCAAATATATGTTAGAAATGTATTATTACCTTGATTTGAGATATCAAACTCGTGCAACACCTAAAATTTTCAAGACTCTAGATTTTCTTTCTCTACAATTTTATAGATTTCTCACTAAAGTTTTGTTCTAGTGTTGATGTTTGGGTGTTTGGAAGTCTTAATAATTGATTTTTGGATATAACTTGGATGAATTTTAGGGAGGGAAAGAGAGGGCTTGGCGAGGGGGGAGAGGGGAGAGCTCTCGGGTGAGCATGGGAGAAAGAAAAGAGGGGAAGGGAAGAAGAGAAAAAAAAAAGGAAAAGGGAGAGGGAGATGGCATGTGGGGAGAAGGAGAATGGGGATAAGTTGGTGTTGGTGGGCCCCTCTTGTCTCTCTCCTCTCTTCTCTTCTTTTTTTTTTTTTTTTTCTTCTTTGGGTTAGTGTTATATCCTATATTTAAAGTCTTACTCCTCATAATTGATGCATTTTTTATATTTTTGTTATACATATCTAAACCATTAGATAATATTCTTTCATTTTATCCACAATTGAATTCATTCTCAACTTAGCACATACCTCTTCATTTTTAATTTTATATTTTCTAGTTTTATCATATATTTATCTGAGTATGTCCATTTCAACTATAATCATTTTATATTCTTATTGTTATTTAATGGTTTAACACTTGATATCATATAATAATGAAAGTCTTATTACAATTTTTATAAAACTCTCATCTTCAACTGTAGTGGTATCATGCAATGCAATCATAAAGAATTCTAAATGTATTTCTCTATTTCGTACATTCTTTTTGGATTTTATGATTCATATCCCCCTCTATATTACAATTGTTTTGAATGATGGATTCAAAATATCCAAAACTTTTACTCTTTAGGATGTCTTGTCTATTTATTTTGATCATTTTTTTTATCATTTTGATAACTATCTCCAAATGTATATCTTATATACTTAATTTTTAGTTAACTTAATCTAAATCGTTTGAATTCTAGTATGTCCATCTATAACTTCAGTTTAGGATTAATATTCTTCTTAATTTTATCGACCAAATATATCATTTGTAAAAACATGCATTATGCTATTTGATCTTAGATGTTGTTCATTATTTTATCAATCATCATTACAAAAAATAGAGGATTTAATACCGAATTTTGATGAAACTCGCTATTAATTAGGAAGTTATCACTGAAATCTCACATATTCTTATATTAGTAATAATTCTCTCATACATATTTTTTATGAAATCAATACATCTCAAGTAAATCGCTTTCTTCATTTCTAGCCATCACACTATACCTCTAGGAACTTTACCTTATGGCTTGGACATGGTAGAATTGGTGATTTAAATGCCCCCACATGGCTTGGACATGGTAGAATTTAGTGGTGAGACCAGGTTGGATTGGGCCGATTCTCGATTTGGTTCCAGACGGTTCATGGTACCGTGAGCCGGTTTGGTAGCGGTCCTAAGGGTACTTGGTTCCGGGCCGGGATGGGCCCAAAAAAATTTCATTGGACCCAACTATGCCTGATGAAGTAACCCGGTTGAACTGAGCTATCCAGGGCGGGTTCCACGGTTCCTTTTTTTTTGTTGTGGGTTAAGTTTTTTTGGTTTTTCTTTTTTGTGTTTTTTTTTTATATTTGTTCTTTTTTTTTGGTTTGTTGGTTTTTTTTTTTTTACTTGTGCTTTTTTTTTGAGTTTAGTTGGTTTTTTTTTGTGGGTTTTTTTTTTTTGGTGTTTAGTTGGGCTTTTTATTTAATTTTTTTAATGAATTAAAAAATACAAAAAAAAGTGACATGAGAAATTTTTAGATTGGTTTCACAAAATTTGGTATATGTACACTACCAAACTTTCGCTTAGATTTTCAAATTCATTAATTAAATATGGTAACATTTGATATTTTTATAAGAATGATTTTTTTTTTTTAAATACAGATTTATATTTTTTTATATTAAAAATTTATTTTTCATCTTCTTTTTCTTCCGTCCCTGAGCTAATGTTCATGTCTTGTCTTTTTTTTTCACATCTATTCAATACTTTATGCAAATCAATGATTTTAAGGTGTTATCTCCAATTTTGACTGTTTCAACATTAAAACTCGTCTATCAACACTAAAAGCACTTTTCAATGGCATTGTAGACATAGGAGGGGTTAGTACATTTTTGCCATTATGGCCAAAATTAGGAAATAACTTGTATTATTTCTCCACCAATCTAAAATGTTGAAATGATAGTTATCATCAAAACCTTTTAAACTATGTGTTTGTTGATACAAAATTAACTCATTTAATAAAAATGATGATTAAGGATACATTCGAATCGAGTTGATTCCAAATATTCTTGTTTTCGAACTCAAATTCTATTTTTTTAATCTGACTCGAACTCGACTCGATTGTATAATGAAATTACTTGAATTCAACTCGAAAACTCGATTATTATATAATATGTTAATAAATTTTATTTTATTTTATTTTTTATATTATAATCATATATTAATATATATAATATATATTAATATATATTATCGAACTATTCGACGAATTTTGAGTCTAAAATTCTATTAATTGAACTCGACTAGAACTCAACTTGAGTTCGGACAAAATCGAGTTGAGTAGAATTGTTGATCGAGCGGATCAAGCTCGACTTGGTTCATATAATAACCCTAACGACGATGATGTTTTTTGTTTCTTTTCTAACATATGTAAATGATTAAATGTAAAACTAGATAAACATGTTGATGAACTATTAGAACTATTATCCAAATCACTAACACCTGTACTATTTTGTTTCTTTTGATATAATGAAAAATATATTTTATAAAGTAAAGGATGTAGTATATTTTAAATGTTCAGCATTAATATACATATTCATAGGAAAGCTATCTACAAAACAATTAATTAGTGTTTCTATTCCTTCAATTTTTACCCATGGATCTAAAACACTGGCTTCTAAATATAAAATAGTAATTTTTTCCTAATATTTTAAAAATTTTATTTTTTATTAGTTCAACTATTTTAGTAAATCTTTATACATTTTGAAATTGATTAAATACGTAATAAATTTTATATAAATTAGGTAAAATTAAATGAAATGTTGGGTAATATACACCAAAAAATAAATTTATGCAAGTGTAAAAAATTTTCAATAAATCAGTTGATGTTTTTGCAAAATCAAAAACGGTTTGATCAATAAAACCATAATCATAATTAAAAGTAGCAAATTTGATTAAAATATTTGTAAATAGAAAAATACCTAATAACATATCGTATGTGGAGTTCCAACCAGTGTCAATTTCTAGTTTAAATTTTTTATATTTTATATTATTTAATTGATATAAATGTCTAAATTATTGTGTTTTAATTTAAAATTTTCTAATTTGAAAAATTAAATCACGAATATGTTGTAAAATTATTTCTGCGGTATCTAATCCATTTTTTATGCATAAATTTAATACATGACATACACATTAATTATGAAAAAATATTCCATCTAATATTGTTTTTAAAATATTTTTCTAAAGAAATTAATGGCACAAATATTGGTCGAAACATTTTGTAAAGACAAGCAAAAAATTCATCGGTTATTCCAAATTCATGACAAAAATTAATTATTACCCTAAAATATTTTGTCCCAAATGTGGGTGATCCTATATTTGAAATGCTAATTTTTTTTTCTAAAACCCATAATTCATTTATTTAATGATATGTTACAATTATAAAATATTCACATTTTTTTAGCTCTCTAGCTATTCGAAAGTTTTGAAAATCTACTCGAAATGTTTCCAAATTTTGCAATCAAACCATCTTTTAACTTTTGAAAGCGATCTAGTAATCTCCTTCTACACGATTTCCTAGAGTTTCTTTTATAACCTGGTTGTAAAAATTTTTGAACATATTCCTCAAAAATGTCATATTCAATAATACTAAGTGGTAATTTCTTATGGGCTATCCATTCAATTTGACTTATTTTTTCAACCTCTATATTATATCTAAATGTACTTGTAACATTTTCTCCTTAGTGGCTATTTGTGTTTGCATAATTTGTAGTAACCTATTTAAGTTATCTCTTACAATATGTTTTTTAAGAGTGCCTACTTTCCAACCCTTAAAAAATTTATATTTTTGTTGATAAATTTTACAAGTAGCCCTTTGCTCCTCACAATCTTTAACAAAAAAATCCGATACATTAAAATCATATTTTTTCGTATATGTGATATTAGATTGTGTTTGACTAGTTTTATTTTCTTCTACTCCTATATAATTATTAATTTCTTTGAGAATATCCTCATAAAAAAATGTGAATGAGTGGAAAGGAAATTGGTATGAAAATTATGATGAGTGTGTTTCGACGATTTTTTTCTTAAAAAATTAAAGTAAAAAAATTAAAGACAATGAATTAAATTTGTAAAAAATTAAAGATGCAAAAAAATAAATGTTACCAATTTGACATAGATCACAGTTGTTTATCTCCAAATTTTGATTAATTTGAGTTTTCAATTTTCAAATCTTGCCAAATCTTAGGAGATGTTGAAAAGAAAAAAAATTGGTGATGTTATGGAGAAAAAATGGTGAGATTGTATATTGTAAGTGGAAAAAAATGGTGAGATGTTGTAAATTGTAGGTGGAGGAAAAAAAATGGTGATATTGTAATTATAAGTTGTTGGTGGAAAAAAATGGTGAAATAGTATAAATTGTAGGTGGAAGAAAAAAATAGTGATATTGTTAGTTGTAGAGAAATATTATGATATTGTGAGAGAGAGTAGAGAATGTTGTAGGTTGAGAAAGTATAAGAAATTATTGTGTGAAATTAGGAAATGAGTTGTATCTATTTATAATCACGATTTTTACTTTATGAACCAAATTACCCCTCAATAAGACATTTTATAGCAGTTAGGAGGGACATTTTGGAAAAAGATTCAGAAAAAGAAGTTGACCGTTGGAGCCGGTCCGGCCTGGCCGGTTCCACAGCTATAGGGAACTGGCTGGGCCAATCTGGTTCTGGCCCACTTTTTCCTAAGCTGGTTTCCAGTCAGGGCTAAACCGGTCCGGTTGAGCCGATTTTCGCGCTGAAACCGGCTCATGCCCAACTCTAGTAGAGTTGATGGAAAACCTATATTGAGCAAACTATGGGGTATAAAGTGGTAGTAGAGGATAAAATAGTAGAAATTGCAAATATATGAGATAAAGTAACAGTTTTAAAAGCATAGGCATCTTGTGACAATTCATGAAAAGAAAATGGGACTAAGTATATTTATCCTATTTTTCAAATTAATAAACTACATAGCAATGTTAGTCCTTTGGAAAGAGTAGGACATCGTTGGTAGTTTAGTTGATTTATACCCTTGAAAAAAATTTTTAGATCATTTAAATTGCATTAAAACTTTATCACTTCAAAATTTTAGAAATTATTTATAGAAAGATATTTAAATTGAATAGTATAGCTATTTGACTGTGTGATGGGGCTGTAGGAATGCAATTGTTTAAAAATAATAATTATGACTGCGCATGAACATTTTAGAATAGGTGAATAATTGTGGAAGTGGTTCTTAAAATAGGTTACCCGCCCCCACCCTTGTAATAAGTCAAGAAAAAGGAAGGATAAAAATTGCTACAAGGCCACAAATGCTATCATCTGTAACTTAGAAAAAAAGCCAGGACAAAATGAAGAGCAAATATAGTATAAAGGTAATATTAAATTGTTAGTAATTTCAATCAACATGTCGCTTTGGCCGAGTGGTTAAGGCGTGTGCCTGCTAAGTATATGGGGTTTCCCCGCGAGAGTTCGAATCTCTCAGGCGACGTTTTATAAAATAGTATTCAGACTTTGTTAAGGTTTAATCAGGCATAGGTGAATACCATGTTTCAAATTTTGCAAAATTTTCTGTAAGATGTGCAACAGAGGACAGAAATCTCCAAAGGAAGGGTTAACAATTATATCAGGTATAGGTGAATACCATGTTTCAAATTTTGCAAAATGTCCTGTAAGATGTGCAAGAGAGGACAGAAATCTCCAAAGGAAGGTTAACAATATAATGTCTAAAAGATATGTGGTGTCTTGGAACGCAAACGATTTGTTCTTACTCACAAAATGAAGGGAGGAAAATGGTTTCAAACTCTTCACAAAATAACATACAATAGAGAAAAAGCCATCAAGGAAATTCACCATTTTTGAGTTTTGTTTTTGCTTGTGCCGCAAATTGTGCTACTTTCGAGTGCAAACAATTACATGCTTTTTGGGTTTAAGATAGCTTTGGACTCCAATGCATTATTTTCGATCAAGGGATTCTGCTAAAGTTTTGGAGCGAATGAATTAATGAGTGTAGTATTATAGGGAATTCAATGGTCTGTTCCTGTGCATTTGCAAAATGAGCTTTATAAGCAGGACAAGACTCTAGGTTATCTTTTGCTCTCTGTACTTGTGCAAGCCTTACAACCTTAATTAAAGAGAATCCTTTTTTTTTTTAAATTAATTGGTATTCAAAACTATATTTCGATTAGTTCGATTCGAACATTATTGACCCTAATTTAAAGGAACTCTCCCAACATAATTTTTTCCATTCCTAAGTTTTAAACATGAGATTTAGTTAAAAGATCTAACACTCTTACCTATTAGACCGACTGTCTTTTTGTTGGAGGTATTTTTGACCCCACAGATAACTATCCTTTTCGACTCGAATGGGAAGCCCGTGCCGATATGTTCATCCAGTCTCCTCGGATGAAAAATCTGTAAAAATCTCACCGGAACTGGCCCGGCGGGGGGACTCCGACGCTCAAATCAAGAAGGGTAATAACAAAAGAAAAACTGAATACAGCCGAGAGAAATATGGTCCTGTAGCCTCTGTTATGTGATGTATCAGTCGAGCGGATGGCGGAACCCCGTGCGTATGTGTAGCATGCATGCAAATTGCACAGTAAGCATTATGTATGTCGCATATGTGAAGTTATATGATGCAATATAAAAGGATACGTATAGAGTCATACCTCTGATTGTGTGTAGAATCGGTGTAAAAACCATACCTCTGGTGGAATATGTTTGTATATAAAACCCCTCTTTGAGCGATATATAGAGCTGACTATCGAGTCATCTAGAATTAGGTATGGAGCCTTACCTTCGTTGATGTATGGAATTAAGTATAGAACCCTACCTTTGCTGATGTATGAAATTGGGTATAGAACCCTATCCTGAACGGCATATAGAATTGTATCCCTCTGGTGTGTAAAAACTGAGTCCCCTCTAAGGGTTGCCTATGCTCTGTACTTATAGCCTTCCCAAGGATGTAGAAAACTCTAATTCCTTTTACTTGAAATCTTCTAAGATAGTTGGGATTGTAATTAGAGACTTCTGAAAGGTTTAAACTTCTTCAAAAAAATATGGAAAGATTTGACCTTGATAGTGATTGTCGTCCTTATCGGATAACCATGCATGATTTTGGAGACCTATTAAATAAGATACCATCATTTGCCTCCACTCCTAATTGTATTTTGAAGAAATGGTATTAGGAGTAGAGTGGATTGTAAGAGGTCTTCCAAAAGATCGAAATGTCAAGAGATCAGCAGGCCAGTAGACTAAGAGATCAAATGGTCGAGAGATCGAGTCATTGAGCGACCGAGTCATTAGGTGATCGAGAGATTGGCAGATCGACAGGTTGAGCGATCGTGAGATCCAGAGGTCGAACGATCGAGCAGAATACTAGACCGACAGATCGAACGATCGAGAGAATACCAGATAGACAGGTCAAACGATCGAGAGAATACCAAACCGTCAGGTCGAAAGATCGAGAGAATACCAGACCGATAAGTCGAACGATCGAGAGAATATCAGACCTGCAGGTCGAACGATCGAGAGAATACCAAACCTATGGGTCGAACAATCGAGACAACAACGGATCGACGAGTCGAATGATCGAGAGAATACCAGACCGACAGGTCAAACGATCAAGAGAATACCATACCTACGGGTAAAACGATCGAGAGAATACCAGACCTACGGGTCGAACGATCGAGAGAATACCAGACCTACGGGTTGAACGATCCAGAGAATACCAGACCGACGGGTCGAACGATCGAGAGAATACCAAACTGACAAGTCGAACAATTGAGAGAATACCAGACCTATAGGTCGAAGGATCGAGAGGATACTAGATCGATAGGTTGAACGATCTAGAGAATACTAGACCGACAGGTATCAGGACGTCATAGGCCCGTTCGGGGAGTTCCATCCCTTATCGACGATGCGTACGAATGATAGGTGCTAGGCGACTGAGACTCTCCGAGCAATAGGAAATCTTTAGATTGTTGGGCCGCGTCCACCCATTCGGAGAGTTACATCCCTTATTGACGACTCGTACGAATGATAGGAACTGAGCGACTGAGGCCTTCCGAACAATAGGAAATCTTTAGATTGTTGGGCTGCGTCTATCCATTCGAGGGGCGTTCGGGGAGTTACATCCCTTATTAACAACATGTACGAACGATAGGTGCTGGGCGACTGAGGCCCTTTGAACAATATGAAATCTTTAGATTGTTGGGCCGCGTCCATCTGTTCGGAAAATTACATCCCTTATTGATAACGTGTACGAACGATAGATGTTGGGCGACTGAGACCCTCCGAGCAATAGGAAATCTTTAGATTGTTGGGCCGCGTCCACCCGTTTGGGGAGTTACATCCCTTATTGATGACGCATACGAATGATAGGTGCTGGGCGACTGAGGCCCTCCGAGCAATAGGAAATCTTTAGATTGTTGGGTCGCGTCCACCTGTTCAGGAAGTTACATCCTTTATTGACGACGTGTACGAATAATAGGTGCTGGGCGACTGAGACCCTCTGAACAAGAGGAGTTAGGCGACTGAGGGCCCTCCGAATGACAAAAGCTGGGCAACTGAGGCCCTCCGTACGAGAGGAGCTGGGCGACTGAGGCCCTCCGAATGACAGGAGCTGGGTGACTGAGGCCCTCCGAACGAGAGGAGCCGGGCGACTGAGGCCCTTTGAATGACAGGAGCTGGGCGACTGAGACTCTCTGAACAAAGGGAGTTGGGCGACTAAGACCCTCAGAACGACAGGAGCTGGGTGACTAAGGCCCTCCAAGTAACAGGAGTTGGGTGACTGAGACCTTACGAACGAAAGGAGCTGGGCGACTGAGGCCCTCCGAATGAACGATAGGAGCTGGGCGACCAAGGCCCTCCGAATGAAGGGAGTTGGGTGACTAAGGCCCTCCGAACGACAAGTGTTGGGCGACTAAAGCCCTTCAAGTGACAGGAGCTGAGCGACTGAGGCCCTCCGAATGAGAGGAGCTGGGCGACTGAGATCCTCCGAATGAATAATAAGAGCTAGGAGACTAAGACCCTCCAAACGATATGAGCTAGGCGACTCAGATCCTCCAAACGATAGGAGCTGGGCGACTAAGGCCCTCTGAACGATACGAGGCCCTCCGAACAATATGAGCTGGGCGACGAAGGCCCTTCGAACAATAAGAGCTGGGCGACTCAAACCCTCCGAACGATAGGAAAGTTTAAATAAATGGGCCGACAGGCCGAATAATGGAGAGACCGATAGGTCAAAAAATCAAATGATTCAGGAATCAGGAAACTGACAAGAGATTGAGAGGCCGATAGGCCGAACGATGGAAAGACTGACAGGTTGTATAATCGAGAAGTCAAGGGATCATGAGGTCGGTTGACCAATCAAGTGGAACAATGGAGAGACCACCAAGTCGAAAGATTCGAATGATCAGGAGAACTAGAGACCAACGGGTCGTTAGAGACCAACAGATCGAATAATTGAGAGACCAACGGGTCAAGCGATTCGAATAATTAGGGGGTCTAGGAACCAACAGGTCGTTAAAGATCAACGGATCGAATGATTAAGAGACCAACAGGTCAAATGATTAGGGTGATTAGGAGGTCTAGGGACCAACGGGTTGTTAGAGACTATCAAGTTGAGAGATTTAAACAAAAGTGTTTGGCCAAGCAATGACCAGGAGTATAGAGTGCGTGTGTTACAAAGAGTAAAATATCTGAAAGTTAACCTGGAGTCTGTGTCCAACAATACGAGAGGCTAGTGGTTGAAACAAGAGAAAATAGTGCCGGGCCACAAGTTATCGAATCGATAACAATATCATTTCGTTACAAAGAGTTTGCTTCTTTTGCTGTGATAGTACGACCTTGTATGAAAAGAAGCTTGCTCGTCATCCTTGCATTCTTGCAATAAGACTAGAAGACGATGGCCTGACATTCGGCAGGAGCAAGGCAATGTTCGATAGAATCAGGGTGACTTAGGCCCAACATTCGGTAAGGACAGGGTGACACTGGCCCATTCGTTCGATAGAATTATGGCGACTCAGGTGTTCGGTAAGAGCAGGGCGAATTCGATAAAATCAGGGCGACTCAGACTCGACGTTTGGTAAGAGTAAGGCGACACTAGCTCATTCGTTTGATAGAATCAGGGCAACTTAGACCTGACATTCGGTAAAATCAGGACGACTCAGGTCCGACATTCGATAGAAGTAGGGCGACTCGGGCCTGACGTTCGATAAAAGTAGGGTGACTCAAAAATGGCGAATGAGCTAGTGTCGCATTACTCTTACCAAACGCCGGGTCTGAGTCGCCCTGATTTTATCGAATTCGCCCTGCTCTTACCGAACACCGGGCCTGAGTCGCCATAATTCTATCAAACGAATGGGCCAGTGTCACCCTGTCCTTACCGAATGTTACGCCTAAGTCACCCTGATTCTATCGAACATCGCCCTGCTCCTGCCGAATGTCAGGCCATCATCTTCTAGTCTTATTGCAAGAATGCAAGGATGACGAGCAAGCTTCTTTTCATACAAGGTCGTACTTATCACAGCAAAAGAAGCAAACTCTTTGTAACGAAATGATATTGTTATCGATTCGATAACTTGTGGCCCGGCCCTATTTTCTCTTGTTTCAACCATTAGCCTCTCGTATTGTTGGATACAGACTCCAAGTTAGCTTTCAGATATTTTACTCTTTGTAACACACGCACTCTATACTCCTGGTCATTGCTTGGCCAAACACTTTTGTTTAAATATCTTAGCTTGATAGTCTCTAACAACCCGTTGGTCCCTAGACCTCCTAATCACCCTAATCGTTCAACCTGTTGGTCTCTCAATCATTCGATCCGTTGATCTTTAACGACCCGTTGGTTCCTAGACCCCCTAATTACTCGAATCGCTTGACCCGTTGGTCTCTCAATTATTCGATCTGTTGGTCTCTAACGACCCGTTGGTCTCTAGTTCTCCTGATCATTCGAATCTTTCTACTTGTTGGTCTCTCCACTGTTCCACTTGATTGGTCAACCGACCTCATGATCCCTTGACTTCTTGATCATTCAACCTGTCAGTCTTTCCATCGTTCGGCCTACCGGCCTCTCAATCTCTTGTCAGTTTCCTGATTCCTGAATCATTTGATTTTTCGACCTATTGATCTCTCCATCATTCGGCCTGTCGGCCCATTTATTTAAACTTTCCTATCGTTCGGAGGGTCTGAGTCGCTCAGCTCTTATTGTTCTGAGGGCCTTCGTCACCCAGCTCATGTTGTTCGGAGGGCCTCGTATCGTTCAGAGGGCCTTAGTCGCCCAGCTCCTATCATTTGGAGGGTCTGAGTCGCCCAGCTCATATCGTTCGGAGGGCCTTAGTCGCCTAGCACCTATCATTCATTCAGAGGGCCTCAGCCGCCCAGCTCCTCTCGTTCGGAGGGCCTCAGTCGCCCAGCTCCTGTCACTCGGAGGGCCTTAGTCACCCAGCACCTGTCGTTCGGAGGGCCTTAGTCACCCAGCTCCCTTCATTCGGAGGGTCTTGGTCACCCAGATCCTATCGTTCATTTGGAGGGTCTCAGTCGCCCAGCTCCTTTCGTTCGTAAGGTCTCAGTCACCCAGCTTCTGTTACTTAGAGGGCCTTAGTCACCCAACTCCTGTCGTTCGGAGGGCCTTAGTCGCCCAACTCCCTTTGTTCGGAGAGCCTCAGTCGCCCAGCTCCTGTCATTCAAAGGGCCTCAGTCGCCCGGCTCCTCTCGTTCGGAGGGCCTCAGTCACCCAACTCTTGTCATTCTGAGGGCCTCAGTCGCCCAGCTCCTCTCATTCGAAGGGCATAAGTTGCCCAGCTCTTGTTATTCGGAGGGCCCTCAGTCGCCAAACTCCTCTCGTTCAGAGGGTCTCAGTCGCACAGCACCTATCGTTCATACACATCGTCAAAAAAGGATGTAACTCCCCAAACGGGTGGACGCGACCCAACAATCTAAAGATTTCATATTGCTCGGGCCCAGCACCTATCGTTTGTACGCGTCATCAATAAGGGATGTAACTCCCCGAACGGGTGGACGCGGCCCAACAATCTAAAGATTTTCTATTGTTCGGAGGGTCTCAGTCGCCCAGCACCTATCGTTCATACGTGTCGTCAATAAGGAAAGTAATTTCCCGAACGGATAGACGCGGCCCAACAATCTAAAGATTTTCTATTATTCGAAGGGCCTCAGTCACCCAGCACCTATCGTTCGTACGTGTCGTTAATAAGAGATGTAACTCCCCGAATGCCCCTCGAATGGGTGGACGTGGCCCAACAATCTAAAGATTTCCTATTGTTCGGAAGGCCTCAGTCGCTCAGTTCCTATCATTTGTACGTGTCATCAATAAGGGATGTTACTTCCCGAATGGGTGAACACGGCCCAACAATCTAAAGATTTTCTATTGCTTGGAAAGTCTCAGTCGCCCAGCACCTAGCATTCGTAGCATCGTCAATAAGGGATAGAACTCCCCAAACGGGTCTATGACGTCCTGATCTACTGTTTGACCTATCAGTCTAGTATTCTCTAGATCGTTCGACCTGTCGATCTAGTATCCTCTCGATCCTTCGACCTATAGGTCTGGTATTCTCTCAATCGTTCGACCTGTCGGTCTAGTATTCTCTCAATCGTTCGCTCCGTCGGTCTGGTATTCTCTGGATCATTCGACCCGTAGGTCTAGTATTCTCTTAATCATTCGACCCGTAGGTCTGGTACTCTCTCGATCGTTTTACCCGTAGGTCTGGTATTCTCTCGATCGTTTGACCTGTCGGTCTGGTATTCTCTCGATCGTTCGACCCGTCGATGCGGTATTGTCTCGATCGTTCGACCCGTAGGTCTGGAATTCTCTCGATCGTTCGACCCGTAGGTCTGATATTCTCTCAATCGTTTGATTTATAGGTCTAGTATTCTCTCGATCTTTTGACCTGACGGTCTGGTATTCTCTCGATCGTTTGACCTGTCTGTCTGGTATTCTCTCGATCGTTCGACCTATCGGTCTGGTATTCTGCTCGATCGTTCGACCTCTGGATCTCACGATCTCTCAACTATCGATCTGCCAATCTCTCGATCACCTAATGACTCGGTCTCTCAATGACTCGATCTCTCGACCATTTGATCTCTTAGTCTACCGGCCTGCTGATCTCTTGACATTTCGATCTTCTGAAAGACCTCTTACAATCCACTCTACTCCTAATACCATTTCTTCAAAATACAATTAGGAGTGGGGGTAAATGATGGTATCTTATTTAATAGGTCTCCAAAATCATGCATGGTTATCCGATAAGGAAGGCAATCACTATCAAGGTCAAATCTTTCCATATTTCTTAAAGAAGTTTAAACTTTTCAGAAGTCTCTAATTACAATCCTAACTCTCTTAAAAGATTTCAAGTAAAAGGAATTAGGGTTTTCTATACCCTTGAGAAGGCTATAAATACAGAGCATTGGCAACCCTTAGAGGAGACTCAGTTTTTACACACCAGAGGCATACAATTCTATATGTCGTTCAGGATAGGGTTCTATACCCAATTCCATACATCAGCAAAGGTAGGGTTCTTTACCTAATTCCATACATCAACGAAGGTAGGACTCCATGCCCAATTCTAGATGACTCGACAGTCAGCTCTATATATCGCTCAGAGGGGAGTTTCATACACAAATATATTCCACCAGAGGTATTGTTTTTACACCGATTCTACACACAATCAGAGGTATGACTCTATACGTATGCTTTTATACTGCATCACATAGCTTCACATATGCGACATACATAATGCTTACTGTGCAATATGTATGCATGCTACACATACGCACGGGGTTTCGATATCCGCTCGATCGATACATCACATGACAGAGGCCACAGGGTCATATTTCTCTCGGCTGTATCCAGTTTTTCTTTTGTTATTACCCTTCTTGACTTGAGCGTCAAAGTCCCCCCGCCGGGCCAATTCCGGTGAAGTTTTTACAAATTTTTTATCCGAGGAGACCAAACAAATATATTGGTGCAGGCTTCCCATTCGAGTCGAAAAGGACAGTTATCTGTGGGGTCAAAAATACCTCCAATAGAATGACAGTCGGTCTAATAGATAAGAGTGCTAGATCTTTTAACTAAATCTCATGTTTAAAACTTAGGAATGGAAAAAATTATGTTGGGAGAGTTCCTTTAAATTAGGGTCAATAATGTTCGAATCGAACTAATCGAAATATAGTTTTGAATACCAATTAATTTAAAAAAACAAAAGGATTCTCTTTAATTAAGGTTGTAAGGCTTGCACAAGTACTGAGAGCAAAAGATAACCTAAAGTCTTGTCCTGCTTATAAAGCTCATTTTGCAAATGCACAGGAACAGACCATTGAATTCCCTATAATACTACACTCATTAATTCATTCGCTCCAAAACTTTAGCAGAATCCCTTGATCGAAAATAATGCATTGGAGTCCAAAGCTATCTTAAACACAAAAAGCATGTAATTGTTTGCACTCGAAAGTAGCACAATTTGCGGCACAAGCAAAAACAAAACTCAAAAATGGTGAATTTCCTTGATGGCTTTTTCTCTATTGTATGTTATTTTGTGAAGAGTTTGAAACCATTTTCCTCCCTTCATTTTGTGAGTAAGAACAAATCGTTTGCGTTCCAAGACACCACATATCTTTTAGACATTATATTGTTAACCTTCCTTTGGAGATTTCTGTCCTCTCTTGCACATCTTACAGGACATTTTGCAAAATTTGAAACATGGTATTCACCTATGCCTGATATAATTGTTAACCCTTCCTTTGGAGATTTCTGTCCTCTGTTGCACATCTTACAGAAAATTTTGCAAAATTTGAAACATGGTATTCACCTATGCCTGATTAAACCTTAACAAAGTCTGAATACTATTTTATAAAACGTCGCCTGAGAGATTCGAACTCTCGCGGGGAAACCCCATGTACTTAGCAGGCACACGCCTTAACCACTCGGCCAAAGCGACATGTTGATTGAAATTACTAACAATTTAATATTACCTTTATACTATATTTGCTCTTCATTTTGTCCTGGCTTTTTTTCTAAGTTACAGATGATAGCGTTTGTGGCCTTGTAGCAATTTTTATCCTTCCTTTTTCTTGACTTATTACAAGGGTGGGGGCGGGTAACCTATTTTAAGAACCACTTCCACAATTATTCACCTATTCTAAAATGTTCATGCGCAGTCATAATTATTATTTTTAAACAATTGCATTCCTACAGCCCCATCACACAGTCAAATAGCTATACTATTCAATTTAAATATCTTTCTATAAATAATTTCTAAAATTTTGAAGTGATAAAGTTTTAATGCAATTTAAATGATCTAAAAATTTTTTTCAAGGGTATAAATCAACTAAACTACCAACGATGTCCTACTCTTTCCAAAGGACTAACATTGCTATGTAGTTTATTAATTTGAAAAATAGGATAAATATACTTAGTCCCATTTTCTTTTCATGAATTGTCACAAGATGCCTATGCTTTCAAAACTGTTACTTTATCTCATATATTTGCAATTTCTACTATGTTTTATCCTATACTACCACTTTATACCCCATAGTTTGCTCAATTTAGGTTTTCCATCAACTCTACTAGAGTTGGGCATGAGCCGGTTTCAACGCGAAAATCGGCTCAACCGGACCGGTTTAGCCCGGACCTGAAACCAGCTTAGGAAAAACTGGGCTAGAACCAGACCGGCCCAGCCGGTTCCCTATAGCTGTGGAGCCGGCCAGGCCGGACCGGTTCCAACGGTCAACTTCTTTTTTCTGAATTTTTTTTCCAAAATATCCCTCCTAACTGCTATAAAATGTCTTATTGAGGGGTAATTTGGTCCATAAAGTAAAAATCATGATTATAAATAGATACAACTTATTTCCTAATTTCACGCAACAATTTCTCATACTTTCTCAACCTACAACATTCTCTATTCTCTCTCACAATCTCATAATATTTCTCTACAACTTACAATATCACTAATTTTTTCCTCCACCTACAATTTATACTATTTCACCATTTTTTTCCACCAACAACTTATAATTACAATATCACCATTTTTTTTCTCCACCTGCAATTTACAACATCTCACCACTTTTTTCCACCTACAATATTCTCACTATTTTTTCTCCATAACATCACCAATTTTTTTTCTTTTCAACATCTCCTAAGATTTGGCTAGATTTGAAAATTGAAAGCTCAAATTAATCAAAATTTGGAGATAAACAACTGCAATCTATGCCAAATTGGTAACATTTATTTTTTTGCATCTTTAATTTTTTACAAATTTAATTCATTGTCTTTAATTTTTTTACTTTAATTTTTTTAAGAAAAAAATCGTCGAAACACACTCATCATAATTTTCATACCAATCTCCTCTCCACTCATTCACATTTTTTTATGAGGATATTCTCGAACAAATTAATATTTATATAGGAGTAGAAGAAAATAAAACTAGTCAAACACAATCTAATATCACATATACTAAAAAATATGATTTTAATGTATCGGATTTTTTTGTTAAAGATTGTGAGGAGCAAAGGGCTACTTGTAAAATTTATTAACAAAAATATAAAATTTTTAAGGGTTGGAAAGTAGGCACTCTTAAAAAACATATTGTAAGAGATCACTTAAATAGGTTACTACAAATTAGGCAAACACAAATAGCCACTAAGGGAAAAATGTTACAGGTACATTTAGATATAATATAGAGGTCAAAAAAATAAGTCAAATTGAATGGATAGTCCATAATAAATTACCACTTAATATTATTGAATATGACGTTTTTGAGGAATATGTTCAAAAATTTTTACAACCAGGTTATAAAAGAAACTCTAGGAAATCGTGTAGAAGGAGATTACTAGATCGCTTTCAAAAGTTAAAAGATGGTTTGATTGCAAAATTTGGAAACATTTCGAGTAGATTTTCAAAATTTTCGAATAGTTAGAGAGCTAAAAAAAATGTGAATATTTTATAATTGTAACATATCATTAAATAAATGAATTATGGGTTTTAGAAAAAAAAAAATTAGCTTTTCAAATATAGGATCACCCACATTTGGGACAAAATATTTTAGGGTAATAATTAATTTTTGTCATGAATTTGGAATAACCGATGAATTTTTTGCTTGTCTTTACAAAATATTTCGGCCAATATTTGTGTCATTAATTTCTTTAGAAAAATATTTTAAAAACAGTATTAGATGGAATATTTTTTCATAATAAATGTGTATGTCATGTATTAAATTTATGCATAAAAAATGGATTAGATACTGCAGAAATAATTTTACAACATATTCGTGATTTAATTTATCAAATTTGAAATTTTTAAATTAAAACACAATAATTTAGACATATATATCAATTAAATAATATAAAATATAAAAAATTTAAACAAGAAATTGACACTGGTTGGAACTCCACATACGATATGTTATTAGGTATTTTTCTATTTAGAAATATTTTAATCAAATTTGCTACTTCTAATTATGATTATGGTTTTATTGATCAAACCGCTTTTGATTTTGTAAAAACATTAACTGATTTATTGAAAATTTTTTACACTTGCATAAATTTATTTTTCGGTGTATATTACCCAACATTTCATTTAATTTTACCTAATTTATATAAAATTTGTTACGCATTTAATCAATTTCAAAATGTAGAAAGATTTACTAAAATAGTTGAACTAATGAAAAATAAAATTTTTAAAATATAACGAAAAAATTACTATTTTATATTTAGAAGCCAGTGTTTTAGATCCAAGGGTAAAAATTGAAGGGGTAGAAACACTAATTAATTGTTTTGTAGATAGTTTTCCTACGAATATATATATTAATGCTGAACATTTAAAATATACTACATCCTTTACTTTATAAAATATATTTTTCATTATATCAAAAGAAACAAAATAGTATAGGTATTAGTGATTTGGATAATAGTTCTAATAGTTCATCAACATGTTTATCTAGTTTTACATTTAATCATTTACATATGTTAGAAAAGAAACAAAAAACATCATCGTCGTTAGGGTTATTATATGAACCAAGTCGAGCTCGATCCGCTCGATCAACAGCTCTACTCAACTCGATTTTATCCGAACTCAAGTTGAGTTCTAGTCGAGTTCAATTAATAGAATTTTAGACTCAAAAATTCGTCTAATAGTTCGATAATATATATTAATATATATTATATATATTAATATATGATTATAATATAAAAAATAAAATAAAATTTATTAATATATTATATAATAATCGAGTTTTCGAGTTGAATTCGAATAATTTCATTATACAATCGAGTCGAGTTTGAGTCAGGTTAAAAAAATCGAATTCGAGTTCGAAAACAAGAATATTTGGAATCAACTCAAATCGAATGCATCCTTAATCATCATTTTTATTAAATGAGTTAATTTTGTATCAACAAACACATAGTTTAAAAGGTTTTGATGATAACTATCATTTCAACATTTTAGATTGGTGGAGATATAATACAAGTTATTTCCTAATTTTGGCCATAATGGCAAAAATGTACTAACCCCTCCTATGTCTACAATGCCATCGAAAAGTGCTTTTTAGTGTACATAGACGAGTTTTAATGCTGAAATAGTCACAATTGGAGATAACACCTTAGAATCATTGATTTGCATAAAGTATTGAATAGATGCGAAAAAAAAAAAAAAAAAAAAAAAAAAGACAAGACATGAACATTAGCTCAGGGACGGAAGAAAAATAAGATGAAAAATAAATTTTTAATGTAAAAAAATATAAATCTGTATTTAAAAAAAAAAATCATTCTTATAAAAATATCAAATGTTACCATATTTAATTAATGAATTTGAAAATCTAAGCGAAAGTTTGGTAGTGAACATATACCAAATTTTGTGAAACCACTCTAAAAATTTCTCATGTCACTTTTTTTTGTATTTTTTAATTCATTAAAAAAATTAAATAAAAAGCCCAACTAAACAAACAAAAAAACCCACAAAAAAAAACCAACAAAACTCAAAAAAAAAAAAAAAAAAAAAAAACCCACAAACCAAAAAAAAAAACAAATATAAAAAAAAAACACAAAAAAGAAAAACCAAAAAAACTTAACCCACAACCAAAAAAAAAAGAACCGTGGAACCCGCCCTGGATAGCCAGGTTCAACCGGGTTACTTCATCAGGCCGAGTTGGGTCCAATGAAATTTTTTTGGGCCCGGCCCGGCCCGGAACCAAGTACCCTTAGGACCGCTACCAAACCGACCCAAGGTTCCATGAACCGTCTGGAACCAGACCGAGAATCGGCCCAATCCAATCTGGTCTCACCACTAAATTCTACCATGTCCAAGCCATGTGGCGGCATTTAAATCACCAATTCTACCATGTCCAAGCCATAAGGTAAAGTTCCTAGAGATATAGTATGATGGCTAGAAATGAAGAAAGTGATTTACTTGAGATATATTGATTCATAAAAAATATGTATGAGAGAATTATTACTAATGTAAGAATATGTGAGATTTAAGTGATAACTTCCTAATTAATAGTGAGTTTTATCAAAATTCGGTATTAAATCCCCTATTTTTTGTAATAGTGATTGATGAAATAATGAACAGCATCTAAGATCAAATAGCATAATACATGTTTTTACAAATGATATATTGTTGGTTGATAAAATTAAGAAAAATATTAACTCTAAACTGAAATTATAGATGGACACACTAGAATTCAAAAGGTTTAGATTAAGTTAACAAAAAATTAAGTATATAAGATATACATTTAGAGATAGTTATCAAAATGATTAAAAAAATGATCAAAATAAATAGACAAGACATCCTAAAAAGTGAAAGTTTTGGATATTTCGAATCCATCATTCAAAACAATTGTAATATAGAGGGGGATATGAATCATAAAATCCAAATAGAATGTACGAAATAGAGAAATACTTTGGAATTCTTTGTGATTGCATTGCATGATACCACTACAGTTGAAGATGAGAGTTTTATAAAAATTGAAATAAGACCTTCATTATTATATGATATCAAGTGTTAAAACATTAAATAATAATAAGAATATAAAATAATTATAGTTGAAATGGATATACTCAGATAGATATATAATAAAACTAGAAAATATAAGATTAAAAATGAAGAGGTATGTGCTAAGTTGAGAATAAATTTAATTGTGGATAAGATGAAAGAATATCATCTAATGGTTTAGATATATATAACAAAAATATAAAAACGTATCAATTATGATAAGTAAGACTTTAAATGTAGGATATAACACTAACCAAAAGAAGAAAAAAAAAAGAAGAGAGGAGAGGCGAGAGACAAGAGGGGCCCACCAACACCAACTTATCCCCATTCTCCTTCTCCCCACGTGCCATCTCCCTCTCCCTTTTCCTTTTTTTTTTCTCTTCTTCCCTTCCCCTCTTTTCTTTCTCCCGTGCTCACCCAAGTGCTCTCCCTTCTCCCCCTCTCGCCAAGCCCTCTCTTTCCCTCCCTAAAATTTATCCAAGTTAAATCCAAAAATCAATTATTAAGACTTCCAAACACCCAAACATCAACACTAGAACAAAACTTTAGTGAGAAATCTATAAAATTGTAGAGAAAGAAAATCTAGAGTTTTGAAAATTTTAGGTGTTGCACGAGCTTGATATTTCAAATCAAGGTAATAATGCATTTCTAACATATATTTGAGTTATTTATGATTGTATCGATGATTTATAAAATTTTTGGAAATTTTTGTAGAGTCACAAAATTTTGGGTTTTTGTTGGGACCAATTTGATAGTGAAATTTGTAAAATAACTTTAGGTAAGACACTTTCCTTGTCACGCCCCGATTCTCGAATCGAGCACGCAACAACCACCGCGTTATCTCGGCATACAGGTAAACCTTACATGTATATCGGGATAACGCAAGATATTCATCAATATTCAATCATATTTCTAAAATAATTTAATCATCCAAAAATAATTTAGCATGCATTCATCACATAATCAAGAATCAACCCGATTCGTCCCTATTCAAGCATGCATGTAATTTGGCCAACCCAGTCATTCCAATCCAAATAGTTCATAGATTTTTTCTTTTTCAAACAAGTCCCTACTCAAGGGATTCATACCAAATTTTCCATCTAGACAATTCCCAAGAAAATTTTAAGAAAAATAAAAAAGAGAGAGATCCTCATTTTAAATTTACAAAACCATATCTAATTCACAAAATAATTAAACATAGTGCAGAACTTGTCTTCAAAAATAATTACAAAAATTGTCTCCTATTGGGGGTCCATTAATTACCTTAAACCAAAAGATGGTTCATTACCCAATGACATCCCACAATACAAGTTTTTTCAAGTCTCAAGCATCCACAATTCTCAACTGGTCTTTCTCTGTAAAATAAAAGGGAAGGGGTGAGTATAAAATATACTCGGTAAATGATATACAAATTGTACCACAACAAGAATTTGTGTAGTAGATATATCAAATGCATAGTCATTTCAAACATCATAGCATTCTCAATTTAATTCAATAAAAAATAAATTTCAAACCAATGTTTTCAAATCATCACATTTCACAATCATCATAGTCCAGTTTCATATGCATCCTAAAATTTACATTTTTCAAACCTGGGCAACCCAAAATCTTGTTCCCAACAAAGATCTACCATGACCTAAGATAAGACCGCCAAGGGATTTTAGAAATTTTCGTTTAAAAATGTCTTAACCTTGACGTTGGTTATGATTTTTGTTGATAGTGCAACCAAATGTCTCATGCCCTTTAGGTGGCATGTTATTCAATAATGGTTGTACCGTCACGTTCGGTTACACACCATGTCTATTAATGATAACCCCACCATGGTCACTACATCGACTCACACCGTGGTGGGAAATGACTAGTTTTTTTTAGGGGTTCAGGCTCTCACACCAAACTAATAAATGCACGATCCAATTTTCATATACCATCAATTCAATAACCATTCATCAATAACCAGCATCATAGTATGCTCAATTCAATAGTTGTTCATCAATAACCAGCATCACAGTGTGTTCAATATCAATAAATCAACATGGCACATGTAGTCTTTCAAAACATTAAGATGTATAGAAATTCAAACTTTATTTCTAAAATATTTCAGACACACTAAAGCATATAAATCCAAAAATTTGAAAATCATTTAGAAATTCAATGAAAACATTCTTAATAAAAGTAATTTTTCTTATTTAAGTGCAAACAAAAAATCGCTTACCTCTTGGGAGGGTGAAACTCCCAATTAAATCCATAATCGGGTTTAATCAGATAACATCGTTCCTTTGGTTCCAATTGCCTTAACACTAAGAAAATAAATACCAATTAATCATTCAATCACTTATAGAACTAGGGTTAATTGGTTTTCTCTAACCATCACAACCCCTAGTTTTCAAAATCATCTATTAATACCAATTAATCATATTTAAGGGGAATTTATTACCTCTATTTGCATCGTTGATTTCGTCTCCAAGTCGAAGTATCTCAAACCCTAGGCTTTTGATTTCCTATAAAATTCCTCGATTCCCAATAATAAATTTAAATCCATCAATAAAAAAATCAAACCCAAGTGTAAGAGCAATAAATTCTTAGAATTTCCTTCTACACACTAAGCAAATCGACTTGTCTCTTTCCCCAAATCAATTTGCCAAGCTCAAATCGATTCCCAAGCATGCCTAAATCGATTTGTCAAATTCATTTCCTCTTGTAAATCGACTTATCCCCTTCCTAAATCGATTTGCTAAATACAACTCTCAGAGTTCTTTTTCTATACACAAGTTAATCGATTCCTAACCATGTCCAAATTGACTTGCCCTCTTTCATTCCTCACTCAAATTGATTTATCTCATCTCAATTCCTCTCCCAAATCGACTTGCATTCTCATTTTCCTCCAATAAATCAACTTGTCTCTTTCTCTTCCTCATTCAAGTCGATTTTGGCCTCTCACACAAATCAATTTGCTCTCACACGAATCGATTCACTTTATTTGTAAATCAATTCATCACTCACATTCTTGCTTCAACTTACAACTCCACCATTCAATTTCCTCATGCATGAATCGATTTGTCCTTCTTCAAATTGTTTTAAAATTGCATTTGTTTGGGTTTGAACTCATATGCTCACCTTCCTACAAAAAGTTTTTAACCATTAAGCCAATCTAACTACTAGATATTTATATGGTATAGTAATATATTTATAAACTAGTTTCCATTCTTTCCAAAATTACATGTAAAACGAAAATTGAAAATTCAAATGCCGAATTTTTTGGTGTTTCCATTCAAGTCCAAAAATCAATTTACAATCTAATTTCTCCGAGTATTTTACAAAGGAATTAAATGAAAATTTTCTAACATTGAATTTTCAATATTACATTCCTCATGTAATTTATGATAATATATCAATTTTATGTAAGTTTTTTGACCCTAGATTGTACATGTCAAAATTGACATGAATTTTGAATAGATTGTGTTATTAGTGATAGTTACATGTCAATGGTGATTTTGGAACATATATGTGTAAACCCTAGAAATTTAGGGTTTGTGAATTATATTGAGGTTTATAAAATTTTTGGATAAAATTAGTGGATTTTGTGCCTAATGTATAATATTAGAGGGGGATGGAGAAATTATGAATTTTAGGATATTGAGGTTGTGAATTGGTAATAGGATACCAATTAATCCTAATAATGAATCTAGATTTAATTATTAATTTGTGACCAATGAATTAGTTTAAGGTATTGAAAAGGTTGAAGGAGAGATAATTCTTATTTGGATAAGATTTTGGGAGTGGATACCATTCCAAGAGGTGAGTTGTCTTTATGTTTTGTTTTAAATGAATAAATTATTTTACTTGATTTTTTAAAATGAATTTAAAATGTTTTGTGTGCATGGAATGTTCCTATATGTGAATTTGATATACTTGTGCATCCAATTTATTGTAAATGAATAATGTGTCATATTTTATATGATATATTGAGTATGACTTGACTTGAAAAATTGTTGAATAAAATTTGACACATAAAATAGATTTGTGAACCTTGTAAAATGATGTGAACTCCTGTTAAATGAGGTGCAACCCGACTAGGTGATGTAGTGGGGTTAGTAGACCATGGGAGGTAGTCGAGCACATGTGGTGCCTCTATGGCCAAAAGTTATAATTAAGCTTGTGGGATAGTTGGTCATATCACCAATGAAACAGCACATCCAAAGCTAAGGATGGAGGTATTTATAAACTTAAATTATTAAAACTCTTGACGGTTCTTCCCTAGATCGTGATAGATATTTATCAAAAATAATGATTTTGGTTGTTCCATATTTGAAAAATATGAAATATGTTAGATATATAAATTTTATCTCATTATGATGATTGAATTTAGTTGGAAAACATTGACTTTTATGATGATTATTTATAATGAAAAAGATTTTTAAAATATTATTTGACATGTCCATACTCACCTTTCATTTGTTCTATAACATATTATTCTACTTACTAAATATTGTTTATATTCATTCCTCTCATTTCATTTTTACAAATGACGTTTAGTTTGGAAGTTAGCCCTTGTCTTGAGTCGGATCGAAAATATTTTGAGAACCTTTTTGAATATCAATCTCTTTAATTATATTTTAAGGTATTAGTAGATTCTTACGAAGGCATTGGTTATAACTATTTTTGAAAAAATATCTTGATACTATCTTTGTTAAAATTTGAATCTTGAATTACGTTTAGTTTTATGTACGTATATTGAGAGTTTATTGATTTACCAAAAGTTTATTTCGGAATTATTTTTGATTGAGCTAGCTTGAAATCTTTTGAGTATGGTCTTGTTTTATATTTTATGGAATTGATTGGAATAGTTGGACTGGTATTGTACATGTATTTGGATTGAAATGGCTAGAATGGTCTTACGCATGCATGTTTTGAACAATGACAGATTGGGTTGGTCCTTTAGTTGTGTGATAAATGTATGTTGTTTTACTTGAATTTGTTGAATTATTTTAAAAAATAGATGGATATCAGTGAATGTCTTATGGTACTTTGGTATATGGGTTAAGTTTACCCGTATCCCGAGATAACATGACAGTTGTCACATGCTCGATCCAAAAATCAGGTATGACATAGGAGGTTTAGTAAAACATCCAAATAAATCATTAAAAATCTAAATGTAAGTTATTTATAATGATATAAATGTTAGAGATTCAATTGAGAAAAATACTTTAAATAGGAATAAATGATATAAAAGAATCAGAAATAGTTGGAATTAAATCTCAATTTGTTGTTGTAGTAAACAATTTATGTTTGTGTTTTGGTTCTCAAAAAGCACAAAACCGAGCATACTATAGGCTTTTAATTAATAAACGAATTAATATTTTTGAATTTTTCCATTCTAATATAATATACTTGCAATACTGAAAGGTTTTGAAAATATTTCGGTAAAAAGGGTATGAAAGAATGCTATAAAAATTAGGTGTTAAAAATCGGTGAATTTTTACTATGACTTATAACATCATCCTCAAAATACTTATATTTATTGAAATAATGAATGCAACAAAATTAATTTAATCTCAAAAGACATATAATATTGCTTCGATTTTTTAACTAATACGCAATTAATATTTTTTATTTTTGACCTTTTAATATAATACATCTCACCATAACTCATTCTCAGTCGACCTTACTTTCATTTGGACAGACTTGGGATCAAAGAAAGGGCCACCTTAAAGGGCGGCTCAAGTCCAAGAAATCTCTCGGTGGGCCTGACTCCCAAAACCATACTATAACTAATTTACATTGAACTACTATCGGATCTTCTATAGAGGAAAGTTCTCTCAATGTAATTTTATTCCTAAAATTCAAATCTAAGTTTTGATAAAAGATCCAATATCCTTCTCACCAATCTAACTATCCATTAGTCTTCAATTGAATTTGTTGGTAATAGAATTTTAATAGAATTACTAATACAATTATATAATTTCAAGTTCATTTGTTTATTTCAGTATTAAGGATAGTTGGTTCTGCCTTCAGCATTTGATCCAATGTTTAAGGCTTTGTTGTGCATATCAAACCCAAATCACAATCTGAAATTATGGACCAGAAGTTGATATACTAACACCTGATTCGCACATAAAACTATAATTATTTCATAATTCATATAATCTTAATTATAAATTTAACACCTGATTTGCACATGAAACTATAATTACTTCATATAACCCTAATTATGAATTTCATGTAATTGGATTTTATTTGTAGAGCTTATTCATATTTTACACTTGATTTAAGAGGAAAATGGAATAAAAACGGAAGTGAGAGAAAACATGAAATTTAATGTTTTAAAGTGCATGCACAATAGGCTATGCATATATCTTATTTATGAATATAATATCAGCCTAAATATACCTTATAAATTTAAATCTTATTATGATTAAACGAGATATTAAATTTTTGAATAAACAAGAAATTAAATTCCACAATAAAACCGAAATACCTATTGGATACTCTGCCTGCTAAGTGATTCTTTTGAAACTGATCAGCCCTTCAAGATGAAATATATGGAACCTGTCAATGAAAACTACAAGTGACAGACATACAGATTTATTTATTAAGCTTAGTTCTCACTCATTTCTACTTGAAATAGAAGGTAAGAAGATAAATAAAAGAAAAGGGAAAAGAAAGAAACAGCCAAAAAGAACTGCTAAAACGCCCAAATTGATTTCCACCCTTGACTAGGTTTATGCATCCTCATTATAATTTGTCGATTCTCCATAAATCCATTACATTTACCCCAAAATAAATCCATCCAGAAGCCAATCTTCTTCTACAAATTGCACTATGTACGATGTGAGACTAGCTAGAATGCCTCTAAATTTTCTTCTATTCATCCAAGGATAGCCTAACTGAGTTTCTAGGTACTCCTAAGGAAAAAAAATTAAAAAAAAAAAAAAAAATAGCCAGATTAAAAAAATAGGGGGCCAGGGGCTGTTGGTGGTGCTGGTGGGGGTGGCAGCGGCAGTGGCGGTGGCACATTGGTCTCTGTAATGTCATGTATGCTTGACCTTTTCCTCTCTTTCTTGCCCGAATTTTGCCGAAGAAAGTACTTCTGGGCATGGCTAGCCACTTGGGTTGGTGTTCTTGTCACCACTGCATTTCTTGAAATACTCCTCCAGTCACCTTTCCCATATTGCTTGAGCCCTTGTAAAAATCGCCTGTCATAATATTTGAACATTTTGGTGAATGTAGGTTCTTATATCCCTTCTCAGAAAGCCGAAGACAAGCACATCTTCAACCATTTTAGGAAAATAGTACATGCAATTGCTGCTTCAAGAAATTAACAAGTCCATGAAATACACCTCCCATTCTCCCAACAAAATATGACCATATCGGCGAAGGCAAGTGCAGGGTGATAACTGCTCCAGTCTCTCCGAAGTTTTAGGGAAAAAATTTAATATGTAAACTTTTATTAATATTTCAACACATACTCTCAAATATCTCATAAAAACCCATCACTGAAAGACTTCAAAATATTGTTAACTTTTAGAAATATTAATTGTATCTAAAAATTTTAACATCCGCCAACTCCCCTATATGTTAGACTTCAATAAGAGTCTATGCAAAAGAATTGAAGCATAACTTGGAAGCTACTTAATGAGATTCGGTACAATAATGGAAGAAACAATTTAGCAAATACGAGTATTCTTTACGATTCTCATTTGCTCACATTAAATGTAAAACGGATCAAATCTATCTTATTTAGAAAGCAAAGAGCGAAAAGTATTATCCCCTCATGAAATATAAAATCTATCAAATCTTACTTAGAAAACAAATAGCGAAAAGTTTTGTTCCTCAAACCTACCTAAAGCAAATAGCCACTTCCTTTGTTCTAAGTTAGTTCATTATAGTTTAATTTTTCTAGTCTCCCACCTCTTAACATAAATTTCTAGTTTTGCTCTTATGACTTTATAATTTAACCTTTTTTTAACTATATCATACTCCTATATTCATTTTCTATCATGTTCTATACGTACATACGAGACATGAAAAACATCACACTTAACAATTGGAGGGCACTGCAATTTTTTTTTTTTTTTTTGGTACATAATGAGGTTCGAACTCTAGACCTCAGGATTGGAGATGGGGGGAGATACCAGTTGAGCTAAAGCTCATTCGTAGGTCACTGCAATGAATGATAAAAGAAAACAATTCTTCCAGCAGGCTTATCCCTCCCTATAAAACAATAGTAAAATAAGCGCTATACTATGTATAAATCTGCATTTAAAAAGAAAACCTCACAATCCTTGCTAGTCATATGTACAAAATGCATAGGGATATGATTTGAAGAACAAAAAAGAACAAAAGACAAATGAAAAACATTGAGGTATATGATTTTGATAGTGTAAATTTACAAAGAGATGGCATTCATCTTTGTTATGATACATGAACCGAAATTAACAAAAGAATCTTTCATTAAAGAAACCTAGTATAGGAAGATAATAGCTGCTATTTATTCATTTAGATCAATTAAATTGCACCAACACCTGTGTTACTAAGCTTTGGTTCGTGGGTTTCCGACCCTCTTGGTGGGGCTCAATCAGTGTTTGGTGCATTGTGATTTGGCTTCAAGACAAATAAAACAAACAAGGGTCCCAACATTTTGTCAAACCTTCCATTGTTTGTCCTTCAAAATGAGACACTTTCAACTTAACTCATCCACGTAAAACAATCAAAACAGAAAATAAAGAAGTCATTAAGACTTCTTTTTTCTTCTTTTAGCCATATCCACCTAGGCAAGTAAACCATCTACCTAAAAATTTCCACCCAAACAAACCCCAATACAATCATCCAAACATGCATAATTATTCACAACAATCCAGGAAACGAGATTTAACAAGGGCTTTGAAAACCAGGAAAATGTAAAAGAATTTTCCCAAATCATTACAAAATTAAAAATAAATAAATAAATAAATAACAATTCCAAGAAAATCATACCTGTGTTCATCCTCCGACCAGGGAGTACCCTTCTTCCTATCAACATCAATGGATGGCTTGGATTTCAACCCGAAAGAGATCTGACCCTGTTGTGATCTTGATCCGTCATCATCCCACCTAGCAAAATCGTCTGCATAAGCCGGCAACTCGACCCGACCCGCATCAATCTCCAGCACATCATGCACCAACTTCTCATAGTGCTCTCGAACTTCCGCCGCTGATTTCCCCGGTAAATATTCGGCGATTACTTCCCATCGGTTTTGCAATTCCGCCGGTACCATAACAAGCGCTTCCTCAAAAATCTTGTCATCTTTCCTAGTCCAACCCGAACCTTGCTCCCACAGATTCTCCTGAAACATCATCATCATCATCTCTCTCTCTCTCTCTCTCTCTCTCTCTCTCTCTCTCTCTCTATAAACGAGACTTCGCGTCTAGGAGAAGGGGGGTTTTGGTGGGGTTGGGTTGTTTTAAATGGGTTTTAATGAATCTGGCAAAAAGGATGAGTGGGGTGTTTGGGGGAAAATAGAAGAGAAAAATGGCGTAGAGTGAGTGGAAAGAGTTGCCATGTGTGTTTGGGATTGTTGCTAGTGAGAGGAAAAGAGTTCTATTTCAACACGTTTTTGCTTATTTTGGGTGGAAATTTATGCTACAAGTACATCTGGATACAGTCGCCGACAATCCCTTTCTTTATTTTTATTTTAACTATCCTAAATTATTTATATATTTCGTATAAAAATGAATTTTTACATATTTCTGTGATGGATATATATATTTATAGAAAAGTCAGATTATTATCGGCTCCTAGCTCCTGGATTTTACGCCTATAGAATTCGGTCCCATCCAAAAATATTTAATTCCTTATTAATAAGAAAAGTTAAATATTTAATTTAAAATTTAAAAATAATTTTATGCATTTATTCCTCCTAAATTATGAAAATAAAGTTATATTCTATGTAATATTTTTATTTTTATTTTTATTTAATAATATATTAATATATTACTCTTTTAGGAATTCAATAAAATCAACTTCGCTCCGGTTTTGACCGATCAAATCTTAAAATTTAATTAACTCGTAATATTAAATAAGTAAACACTAAATTTAATTTAAAATAATATTTATTTAAATAAGCTAACATTGACCGACCAATTACTCAGCATTCATACTCTATTATATGTGATGTATATTTATTTAAGAATTGTTTGGCGCAGGCCACGACTATCAAGATTGATGCGCCGGTATTGAAAATGGCAATTATTGGAGGAGCTATTATTGGAGGTTGAAAGTCTTTTTCAGGTGATTGGTGGGAAAGTTCCTAAACTCTGGTCCTCATAAACAACAAAAATATGTTAAAAGGTTGGACTTAGTTGGCTTAGTATTACAGCAAAGTGGGAGCTTGACATGTATGAATTTTTTGAAGTCATCACTTCCATTTGTAGTTGCTTAATTAGAGTAATAATATGCATTAACAAGAAAAGGGATATTAATTTAGGGTATATACTAATGACTTCCCATGACATGTGTTGCAAATTAAAAGATAATTATTACTTTATAGAAAATTTTGGGCAAGTCTGAATCTAGAGACGAAATACTACATAAATATATATATTTATATATATATATAGAAAAATGAACTATAATGATAAACTCTATCCTAGAACAAAGGGAGGACTTTTCCTTTTTTCTCTCCTTTTTCTGGGTGGGAATTGGGGAGCAAAGCTTTTTACTCTTTGTATCATTAATTTTTTTATAAACCGTCAATATTCGATAATCATGTTAAATTTAATTAAATTTTATTTAAGTAAGTTTAGATTCTTAAGAGACAAAACTCTCTCGGCGTCTGATTTTGTGTTGGGGCAACGAGTAGTTGGACTTGATATTTAGAAGGTAATACAGTGCAAAAATCCTCTCATAACACTTATATCACAGGTAAGGGTTGGCTTGGGCAAATTGATTAGGGTTAAGGTTAGGGATAGTTGTGGATCACTCTCTCATATATGGCTTGATTGTGATCCTCACCTCTAAGGATCCCTCAAAAGGTGATGTAACACAAAGAAAGGCTTCTCTTTTCTCTATACTCCTAAGAAAGCTCTCACTTTAAAGGGAAAAAAAAAAGATTTATTAATCAAAGTGAATTAACTAAATAATCCAGCCTCTTGTGAGATATTTATAAGCTTTAATCATACCTCATGAATATTATTCTATCTAGAATTCTAATGACCAGAATGAAGAATCAAATTAACTTCCTACTAATGTCAAACTCTATTCAAAATAAGATAAGATAAATTTCCTAATCTATTAATCTTCATCACGGATAGGACTTTAGCTCTTGGACTTCTAGCTTGGATTGATCTTCTTGTTGCTCTAGGATTCTCGGCTAAGATGGGATTCCTAGTAGTCCTGATGGCTTAATGATTCCTTCCTTGTTCAAAGACTTGTTTCCTAGGTCTCCAAGAGTTTGCATCGAATTTGGACTCCTTATTTCATTGAGACTTGGACTTCCCTTCACGGCCGCAGCTCCTCTAGGGTTTCTAGTGTTCCCTAGATGCTCTAGGACTCCTCCATCATCACAGTTCAGCTCCTGGTTCATCTCCATGGTAGCTCAATCCAGCTCCTTGCCCGAATGCTCATGCAAACTAGGGTTTTGCTTCACATCTTAAGTGCTTAAGTGGTTCTCCTTTTTGCCTAGGCTTTGCTCCAACATGTTTGCAGTATTTTTCTCATCCTTTGAGCCTTCTAGGATTTCATAATACTTCTGCTCACATTTGCCCGACGAATGAACAGCCTGCTCAACATTGGTATTGGCTCCACCGGCGAGATTTTGGTTCGACAGGCATTCCTCATCGTCTCTTTGTGTCCACTGATTTCCTTGTGCCTTTTTCTCATTCATTTCAATTGCTCAAGCCAGAACTTCTTTCTCATGATGTTTGCCTGGATGTCTTGAATAAACCGTACTAAGCCTTCCTTTTCATGCTCCGGCCCTGCTTCTTCAAACTTCTCCATCTCTTTTAGGATTCCCATGAGTCCTGAATGGATTAAAACTCCTCTACTCGAGGGCTGCTCATGGCATTGGGCTGCTCGTTGCCCACATGCTCTATGCATGTGCTGTATGCGTATGTTGCAGCCTATGTGGCTGGCTTGATGACCCCTAAGGATTATTGCCTTGCTACTGCTCATCGAGATCTTATCCCAAGTTCTCTCATAACTTGTCTTAGGTCTGTAACATTTTGCTTTACATAACACTCAAATCTTAGACAACCTTATTTAAGGGGTATCAATAACCAATTACTATATCAACTTGCATTGGTTTTTTTTATTTTTAATAAGATTTGATTTATTTTGCATTTAAATAGAAGACAATACCATTCGATTTTTGTTTTCGAAGTAAAATTTGATTTTTTTTTTTTTACGGTTAATGAAAATTTGTGAGAATCACTAAAGAATTTGTATTTGATAAATTGTTGTAATACATTCTTCAAGGAGGATCGAAGTAACTACACTTTTCGTTATTTATTTCCCAAGTAAGATTTGAATTGTTTTATATGTAAGAAGAGGATGATGCCTTTTAATATTAGTTTCCTAGGTGAGATTTGATTTACTTTATATTTATAAAACTGTCGAGAAATATGTAAATATTCATTTACTAAATTGTCATAATTTACTCTTCAACTTTTGTATTTAGATGTTTTTTCTACTCCTTTAGGGTGATTCTAATCAGAATCTAATCAAATTCCAACAATTTTGTTTGGTAGGTAATCAAATTCCAAATATTTTGAACAGATCTTAAAAAAAAAAAAAAAAAAAAAAAAAAAAAAAAAAAAAAAAAATCTAATTCCCACAATTTAGAAAATATAAGCTTTTGCAAAAACATAGTGAATCATGAGAACGTTAGCATTGCTTCAATTTTATTAAAATTTCATTCACTCTTACTAATCACACAGTAGAATTTGCATAAGTTTTAAAAATAGTCAAACCTTAACATCCTGTTTATATCGAGAGAGAAATTTTTTGACATAAAATATTACTAGAAAATTTTTTTGACCAACCAAGGAGAGAATTTATTCACCATTCGAGTGATAAGACTTGGCACTCAATAAGAAGAATATCATTAAACTTCTCACACATATTTCCTATTTCACAAACTGCATTTAGTGATTTAGTAAACAACTCATCGTTGTTGATTTTGATGCAGTGCATAAGCAGAGGAGCATCTTTGGTTTCAATATTTACAAGAGGGGGATAGGTGCACCAGCTTCTCCCATGCTTCCATGGTTGTTCTGAGGAAGCACAATAGAGTTGAAATAACGAATACTTTATAGAAAATTTGGGGCAAATTTGAACCCAGAGATGAAATACAACAACCTTTTGTGGCTAAAGTATATCAACAAAGTCCCAACAAAGAAAAAAAAAAAAAGACTAAAAATGTTCATTTTTGCTAGATTGTCTCAATATGTTCTTCAAAGGGGGATTGGAGGGACAACACCTTCCGTTCTTTATTTTCTTTGGAGATTATAGTTCAGATCATGTTAATATCATATCTAACTTTAAACCCTAATATTTATATTCAATTCTAAGCTGATTCGGGTCAAAAAAATAGAAAGTCATAATCTATCTTATAGATTTTTCTAAAAATCTAATCAAATCCAATATATAATATGTTTCTAAAATTCTGATCCTATTCGACCCTAAATTGTAGACACCCAACTCACAAAATAGTTAATTATAGAAATTTTTTCCTTGAGAATCTAATTTATCAAAATATACAGATCATGAATTGGATAAATAATTCTCTTTAATAAAGTGTTTATGCAGTAGAAAAGGAAAAATCCATCTTCCTTCTATTCTCCTTTCTATTTTTGGTTCAAAACCAAAAACGGACGGTACATAGTTTTCAGCTGACAAAAACTGCTCGCTGGCTTGTGCTATGTAGGGGAGGGGAGAGAGAGAGAGAGAGAGAGAGAGAGAGAGAGAGGTTAGTGTCGTTTCGTACAGGTAGGATCATTGTCACTGCAGCTGTCCGTGTCAATTTTGTAAAAAGAGGGATTCACCAACCACTCCTCTCCACACTAGAAGTCTATAACTTAATAAGGTTAAGCAAACGTTTTCAACTCCAAATTCCTCCACTTACGTGGCATTTCCATGGACTTGCCACGTTCTCGGAGGTTTTCCCCACGGCCGTCCACCAAACATTGTGGATAAGAAGGTTTTTGACACATCATGCTGTCTCAACTTCTTGCCTTGGATTGGGTTTCTCATATGCGACAAAACTTTCAACAAAGAGTTTGAAAGGAAGAAAACACAAGTGATGCCCAACGTCCGCGTGGTTGTTGAATTAGGGAGTGAAAAAGCGTTACCATGTGTGGGACTCAGTAAAATACTCAAATATTTTTATATCTACCATATATTTTCAAGATTTTTATAATTTTTACATATATATATATATATAAAAGAATTACCATGTTTAAATCAAATCTAATTAAAATTTATATTTAAGAAAAATCCTTATCTCAGTATTTAAAAACAAAAGATCTTAATTTTAGAATAAACTTTGAACTATGACATCAGAATGTGGCAGAAGAAACATGTAAACTAATATATACTGTTGAAGATGATTTCAAAGGAACTCCAAAATTATAATTATTTTATTGTAATACTCTTCATATTACCTTGATTGTACATGATGTTGCTTTAATAATAGCCCGTGGTTAATGTATACTGTTGTTATTTTTATGTTTACATAAATTAAATAAATCTTTTATTAATATGAAAACTAAATTCAAACCCAAAGAAACTCGAATCCTAGGCTTGCAATTTGGCTGGTCTCACCGATGGCCAAGGATGAACCCTAGGAGGTATCAAACAACCGCCTGAGAGAGAGAGAGAGAGAGCAATTGTTTACTTGAGAGGGAATAAACAAAGTCTGCCTTGTGCCTTCTCGTGATGGGCATCCTTCTGGGTGGCTGACGCCAACGCCGTCACATGCCCTCCTAGCTTGTGAATTCATACGCCATTTTACCTAGGCTGGGCCGGGCAAGCTTACTGCTACCCGCCTCCGTGGATTGAGTACTTTGGTCCGAAGGTTAAGCCCAACTTAGATTTGGGTCAGATCAAGTTTGTCGAGCTGGCCCAACTCAAGCGGGGTATAACCCTATGAATACATAAATACGTACTGAAATTTTAATATTTTAAATTTTTGTGAAGATTTTTCTTTAAAATTTTAATTATAATTTTCATTTTAAGTATTTCACTGCATGCAAAAATCTCTTAGTCATAATATTTTAATTTTTTTAACCAACATCGACAGTTAGAGTCTTACTTTGATTAATTCGGTTTGAAAGTTTGCAGGGACCCTATTTAGAGACAGTCTCCCATGTAGTTCTTTCGATTCCTAAATTTCAAACCTGAGACTTGGTTAACAGATCTAATATCTCATCCCATTAGACGGAATGTCTATTGGTATTTTAACTTTATTTTTATTTATTTATTTATTTTTGGTAGAAGGGATTCTAACTTAACGGATACAATACTTTTACTCATCTTAGAAATGAGCCTGGGAGCGCCTTGGCCCAACTCGTGTTGAAAATTTTAGGCCCTGGGTTTTTGGGTTTACTGTGCCATGGTCCCTGCTAGCTGCAACTATAAGCCCAACGCGAGTACCACAAGTCATCACGAGGCGATGTTGGGCCTTTAAGAAAATAAAAAATTAATGAAATCTTGATATAATTTTTTTTACTAATAACTAGTTAAATTTAGAAGGTTAGCCAATATGTAAATAAGGGATACCATTTTTTATATTGGCAATCTATAGTTGTCAAAATATAGTTGCTATGTTAATTGACATTATCAGGAGAATTTAAACTAAATAATTTGACCGATGCTTTATTGGTCTAGTGGTAAATATATTAAATTCTCCTAACTAAATTCTCAAATTCGAGTTTTAGGAATACAAAATAGGCACCGGGAGAGCTCGTCCTATAATTAACTCGAACCAAATTAATTAGAATCAATCAATTAGTTATCAGATATCAGTCGATAAAAAAATAAATAAATAGCTTGAGAACTTAAACTTAATAGCTTGACCAACGCCTTCTTGATCCACAACTGGATGCTCTGAACCAAATTTTTGAATTCAAATTTTAAAAATTAAAAAATAAGTATCACGAGAGTCTCCCCTTAGTGGGCCTTACTATTAGCTCAAGTTGAATTAATCGTAATCAATAAACTGATTACTGAATATTATCAATCAAACGAAAAATAAAAAAAAATACCAAAAAAAAAAAAACTAAATAGCTTGATTATAGACTTGCACTATCAGAATTTATAGTAATTATAAAATCCATTTTGTTCTCTATACTACCAGCCAACGATTGCAAAATTAATATCTAAATCCCTTTGCAAAATGGTGGTATAAATTGCAGTTCCCTCAACACAATCTAAAATTTATTTTTTCCTAATTGTACTAATAATGTTTGTCTAATGTATTTGTCAAATGTACATAGTTTGTGGGTTATGCACATGTTCAATAAATTTATTATTGCATATTTAAATATGATAACAAAAGTTCTCATTGTCATAATAATATTATATTTTTTTTTCTTACAACAGAATTTGAAACCCAGATCACGGGGGAGAGGGAGGAAGCTATTGTCAATGAGCTGTCCTCTTGGAAACTATATTACATTTTTATGTTACATAAAAATATGCATCGGGTAAAATTATTTTTTGTCAATGTTGCTCTCATTAAAAAAATAAATTTATGGTATTACCATTATTATTTTATTAAACTTTTCGTATATTAATTTATCTCTCTCTTATCTATTTGGTTTTACACACCCTTTTATGTACCACTATATTTATTTATTTATTTATTTATTCAAATTTTATATATGTCAATGCATGCAGTAAGAAACAAGTATAATAACAACAGCCTAGACTTTCTGTTTCAAAAATTTGAGGTGGACTAAGAAACAAGTATAACACATTTTAATATTCACACTTTTCCCCCAAAAAAAAAAATCCTGTTCAAAATCAACATTTTCTAATCTAAACACTTAAAAATAAAGTAAATAAATAAATATTTCAAAGCCTCATTAGTGGGGCCCACTTAATTCTGGACTAGTAAATCAAGTGTTCGATGCAAGATCCACACAATGTGAATGGCCACTCTCGTCAATACGGCCCAAACATATATCCACTGATTTTGGTTTTTTTTTTTTTTTTTTTTTTGGGTTACACTGATATTTGAATTCGAGAATACCAAATTGGGGAAGAGGTTGTAACTACTAAACTATCCCCTTGAGACTAATTTTTGATATATGAAATGCTTCTCTTCCAAATTAAATCTCATTTGAATCTTACATTTTGATGGCTTTGAACTTCATAACAATTTCATCAACTCTTCTCCGATTCAATTCCTATCATAAAGATAACGGGGTTTGGAAGAGAAAATCTTCTTAGTATTTTTGTGTATCTAGTGTTATATATAGAGGGGTATTTATACCAATTAGGACTATCTATTTTAATCCTAATATTAAACTAAAAATCTGGAAAGTTATAACTAATCCTAATATTTGGGGAGTTATAACCAACATATCTTAACATCCCCTCAAACTCGGTGAAAAATCAATTATCTTGAGTTAACTATAATCTAAAATTGTCAAGACAAGTGCAATTTAGTGAAAATATCTGCAACTTGAGATTGTGAAGAAATATAAACAAGTTGGACAATGTCATGAGTACATGATACTGAACAAGATGACAATCAATCTCAACGTATTTGGTATATTTATGGAAAATATCATTATGTACAAATTGTATAGCACTCTAATTATCACAATAAAGAAAAGTTGTAAGAAATAAAGAAAACTTAGTGAAAATATCTATAACTTGAGATTGTGAAGAAATAAGAACAAGTTGGACGGTGTCATCAAGTACATAATACTGCATGACAATCAATATCAATGTGTTTAGTATGTTTATGAAAAATATCATTACGTACAAATTGTATAGCACTCTAATTATTACAATAAAGAAAAGTTGTAAGAAATGAAGAAAACGTCGACAGCAGGGTTCGAACCTGCGCGGGCAAATCCCAACAGATTTCAAGTCTGTCTCCTTAACCACTCGGACATATTGACATGTTTCTATGCATGTCCCTTAACTACTCAGACACACAAGTTGTACCAACGAACAGTTAGCTTAGTAGGTAAGGATATTAGATTATTTAATCAAATCTCGATTTCAAAATTTAGGAATAAAAAAATATATTGAAAGAACTGTCTCTTAAAATGAGTCTAATAAGCACTCGAATTAAATTAATCAAAATATGATTTTATATACTAGTTGGTACAATACCAAAAAAAAGAAAAAAATGAAGAAAACATGCAAAGGAGAAAGCAACACCTATATCTTGAAGTAACCATCATAACTATATGAGCTCAAACATAATTTCATTGAGAGCTCGATATTCTATTTCTATGTTAGAGTAAGAGACAATTATTTGTCTTTTGCTACACCAAGAAATGAGAGACATGCCAAGAAAGAAACAATAGCCAATAGTAGAATGAGGGGTTTTTGACAAATCAGTATCAAAGTATGCTCGTAATTCTAGTGAAAACGAATCAGAAAAGTGAAGACTAAAATAAATTATCTCTAATGTATCAAAAAATGTAAAGAACAATTGAGAAATAAGTGGCATGATATTCTATTGAGGTAATTGTTGTAAAATTCTCATATTTTAGTGATAGTAAAACATTCTTGTGTTTACTAATATGTTTTTTAAGTATGCAGATTTTAAAATTATTTAAATAGGTCAAAGAAGACTATGTTTTTATGGGTAGAAGACTAATCTTCTATTATGGGTAGAAGACTATCTTCTATGGATAAAAGATTTTAATCTACAAATTTTTATAGTGATCAAAAATTCTTTTTTTAAGACCTAACTTAGTATATTAAATATAGTTTGGGTACTATATTTAATCCTAAAAAAAATACTGGATTGTTCAATACAACAACAAACACTTCAAAATTCAAATTTCAAGTTGATGTTACTTTCAAATTTGACATTTCAAATCAAATTCTTGCTGGATAAGATGTTGATCATTAGATGGCTGTTACAAACTTGTTAACAACTCCAACCATCCAATAAATTTAAATTTAAATGTCTTGAATATTGGAGAGCAAGTTGAATTTTAAATTTCAAGTGTTAAAAATACAACAATTTGAAAATATGAAGAAAATCATGTAATAAGGAGCTCAAACTTTTGCTGAAGGCTACCAACTATGGTGAGAAACTAAGGTCGTACCCTTCTATATATATAGGGGACTTGGTTGAGCTTGCAACGTTGTGGAGAAGAAAAGTACTATATGTAGAGATTTGTGAGAAACAATTATAGTAAAAGTTAGATACTTGGACTAAGAGAAAAATAATCACAAAAAGTGCTTGAATCAGCCTTGTCTGTCAGATTTTTTTTTTTTATTTGAAGTCTGTGAGAGACAATTGTTTTAGTTCTTACGTAAACTTATTTGTAGTCGGTCTTTAACATTTTTTACTGTTAGATTGTTAAGTGAGATACTTGGACTAGTGTTAACAAGTCAATCTTGTGAGAATAAGAGTTAGAAAGGTTGTTGGACAATTGTCTTTTGAGGTCAAAAGAAAAAGAAGAAGCAATAGTCTATGTAATAGTTGAAAGCTTGTAACTCTTAAAGATAGTGGAAACCAATTGTTGATAGACCTTGACTTGCTAAGTTGGAAAAATGGACATATATACAAGGCTGAACCATTATAAATCCTAGTTTAATTTCTCTCACCTTACTCTTCATTTTATATGCATTATTATTTTAATTTTTTGCACTTAAAAATATAAAATATAATAGATTTTAATTGAAGAAAATTTTGTGAAGATTTAAACAATCAATTCAACCTATTTCTTGATTGTCTCAAACTATTAAGCATAGAAATTTCTCAAAACTAGCGTTTTCCTATTTTTAAAACATTTCAATACGTTAAATTAATTTATATTTATATAAAAATCTTTATATTTTATAATTACACATTTTTTTCATATTTAATGAATTATTTATTTTTTTAATTATAATTATTATTTTTTATTAATTTTCTTATGATTAAAAATTATATATTTGATCATTTAAAATTTTTATTATAAAATATGTCTATTCTATTATTTTTATAAAATAATTAATATTTATATAAAAATCCTTATATTTTTCATATTTACATATTTATCCACATTTTCATTTCTTGTATTCTTATAAAGTATCATTTCATCGTATCATTTTAAATTGGTTTCCGTTTCCGTTTTTATGCTACATAGGCCTTAGGGACCAAAAGATTCAGTCATTAACCAGTTCACAATGTAAATAACATGTGCAATGCTAACCATCTTAGTATCATTGATACAATCATGATAGGGCATAAATTAGTGTAATATTTACAATTGATTTTGTTTTATTTTTAAATAAATATTACACTAATTAGTATATTTTATTATATTTTATGTGCTAGGAATAATGGAGGAATCATGAAGAAAAAAGGAAGGAAAAGAAGACAAATTTGGAAGCATTGAAGATTTGCAAATATTCCTAAATATTTGGGAATAAGAATTTTGAGAAATTCAAAACTCTTGTAATTTATCATTTAGTAGTTACCTAAAATTTAGGAGAGTTCTCTCTCTAAAAATTAGGTTAACTACTCCTATATATAGAGAGTTATGAAAGCTAAAAGGGAGCCCGAAGAAGGGGGCAGCCGCCCCTTCACCCTCTTTCCACCACTTTTGTCACGTCCTATAGCTTCTCAAGGTCACATTCTTCATTGTCCAGCAACTTTTTAACATTAATGAAATAGTTTTGTGAGTTTTATTTTTTTTCCTCCTCTTATGTTTTCTCTTTAATTTTATTTTCTAGTTGAAGATTAGTTGAAACTTTGATTCATGATATTGTGAGATCTAAATGTGTTTATTCATTCATCAATCATAAACATTTATTTAATTCCCGTACTTCATGGATCATGATTTTCTAGGGTTTATTGAATAGATGGCCAATGTTTAATAGACCTAGATTAATCTACAACTAATTAAAACGGCAAATCCGTAATTGTTTGTTAGTTTTAATGAAGTGGTAATTGGCATTCATGTCATGGGAATGACATTCGTGTCATGGAATTAAATAATCTAATTTAAATGAACCCGATGTGTGTTTGTTAATTAGAATTGGGTCTCTCTAAATTTTAATGCCGTTGAGACTTTCAATCCTAAGAGCTTCTCTAGGGTTGACTCTCGATTAGGGAAATAATTAACGAGCGTCTCTTAATTATCGACGAAGTAAGGAGAGATTGGTCGTTGGGCGATTGTCGGCGACTATAACCAATTTATTTATGCATTGTTGAATTATCCTTGAATCAATGATCAATCGATTGAATCAAAGTGGAAACAAATCCTTCAATTAGGTCAATTTATCTTGATTTTTATTCATTTAAATTTTGCCCGATTTTATTTTGTCGTTTTGCTGTTTCGATTTTAATTCTTCGTTTATTTAGATTTAGAAGTTAATTTAGTCAATTCAAAACCCCCCAAATTTTATTTTAATTTTCCTTAAAAGAAATAAATCCACCGTTCCCTGTGGATTCGACCCTACTTACCCTAGACTCGTCTTTCGTAAAGTAGGTAATTTATTTTTGGTTGTTTGACACACACCAAATCACAAAGATAAATCGGTAGCAAATTTTGCTTGTGACAAATAATAATCAGGTTGACCAAACGAAACCTCAAAACCGAAAAATGGGATTGGTTCTACAAAGGGGGACTATGGTAATAGAATTTTTGGAAGAAAAACAATAAAGATGTAATCAGGTTGACCAAACGAAACCTCAAAACCAAAAAATGAGATTGGTTCTACCAAGGGGGACTATGGGAATAGAATTTTTTGAAGAAAAAAATAAAGATGTAATAACGGGATGGGATTTTGTTGTTTGTTATGTATTCAGAAACTTGGAAAATATAGCTTAATTCTGGGAGTATTTGTTGTTGGTGATAGTGAAAATTTAGTTTAGATTTTAGAGTTAAACTAATATTTTAGACTTAGATTTTAGTATTGACCAGATCTCACGTGTTAGCTATGCTGCTTTTACAATAACTGACTTGTGTCTCTACTCGTAGTTTATATAAAGAAGTATTCACATCTTGGTTGTCATGTCATCCAGTACTCACCCTATTCTAGTTGGTATCCTGAACAAAAATAGAAAGGTGGATACCAGAAAGAAAAAGATTAAAGTATGGTACCCATTTTGATACAAGGGGTAAAGTTTGGTGATCTCTGATGATTTTTACCTTCAATTCAATCATACCCACCTTCGAAGGAGACCAACTTCCACAAACATGATTTCAAGAATTACCACCAGAGTCTGCAGTCGCAGCTGAATTCCACAAATTCCAACTAGAAGTGTGCCTCAAAATGATCTGTTTGCTATGGATCCATGATGTAGTCAAGCCTTTGAATACCTTATCATTTATATCTCTCCACAAAACCCCCCATATAACAAGAAAGAGTAGAGAGTGGGGATTATTTAAATAGAATCTTCGCAACCAATCTAGAATGGAAATAGAGAAGAAGTCTAGGGGGATTGCATCATGAAAGATCATCCCCCATATCACTCTTAACGCAGGATAATCACGAAGAAGATATAGAGAATTTTCTATCTCTTCATATAACATTAACAAAGTCCCGAAGGAGACGGCCAATGACAATAATCCCCCTTTCAAGGTTCAATTTCTATTGTAACGAAAAATATATATATATATATATATATATATATAACATTAACCAAGTTTTCAAAGCCAACTTTTTTTTGCTTTTGCTTATTATAAGATTTATTTTGGTTCTTAATTTTAGCAACTTCTGTCAAAATCTTTACTTTCTGAAAGGATCGCCATTTAAAACTATGATTACAAACCCAATGTTATTTTAAATTTGGAAATTTTTCAATATATTACATTTTCTCAAATTATTTACTAAATGATGTATTACTATGTACAATGCATATTTTGTTACAAAATTTTGAACCAAACAAAATTTATATGTATTTTCAATTTATAAAATCATTTTTATAAAATTACTTTACACAAATAGTATGAAAAAAATACATAACATTTTCCGGAATTTCATTTCGATTATTAAGAGAGGTTAAATAGAAGACCAACCCAAGGCATGGCCCAAACATCCTCTTAACTAGCTACTCTGGATAAATCATAACAATATATATTTTTTTATATATAGAAAGATTCGAATTCGAGATCTTTACAAGAGAGAGAAGATGATGTCAGTTAAACTATAGGTTATCGGCAATCATAACAAACTCCATAAAAGTACTTATACTATGTCCAAAATATCAACATTATGTAGGTCTAGAAACATAATAGTAAACTTTTTTAATCAAGGTCTCCAAAATCAACGTCTCTCTGGGATAGTTCAAGCAGCAGAACTTTCGCACTTCCATCCTTCCGTCTCCGGTTCGATCTCATTTAATTACATTTTCTTATACAAAAAAAAATATATCCAAAATCAGCCCTGATCTCACAGTTGCTTGAATCAGATTAGTTAGATTTCTGTATACCAATAGTCTAAGTAAAAAGAAAAAATACATCATTCCCATGGTATCATGGATCTTCAGCCCAATTTGTCTAAAATAATCCAGAAATTTATGTTTGGGAACGGGGACGAAGAACAAAATGTAGAGAGCGAGAGGTGAGAGGAGTAAACGTTACAATTTTTAGATAATAAAAAGTTTTGAAGGCATTTTTAAGACTTTTACTAGCATTTCTTGTGACTTCTAAAAATATCTATCTAACCATTAATAATATTTCTAAATTTTTCTTAGAAATACTGCTAAAGTATGCATTTTAAATTTTTCTTGTCAAAATTTCCATGGGGCATCCCATTCGTGTCTCCACCCATCATCCTCAAAGAAAAGACATACCACAGTCTTAATTCTAAATAATCTTATTTCTATTTATTCAATTACAACCATAATTTTTTTTTTTTTTTTTGGGGAAGGTTGGGGGGTCATACAATGAGGCTGAAGTGTTTTTGGAAAGGAAAACTGCTCGAAATTCATATCTAGATATTATAGATAAAAGTTTATACCTAGATATTATAGATAAAAGTTTATACCAACCTCTCAAACCATATGACTCAGATATTTATTTCAAACCTCATAAAAGGCATCAAGGTTGTGTTTTTCGTGAATGATTATACTGAAAAGCACAAGTGCTTTCCTTAGAGACAAAGGACTTTTAGAAAAGTTTGGTACATACACAGTCAAACCCAGAACCCCAATTCTTTAATCAAAAAATTTACATGCGTGGCATATGCCTAACCCCATTTAAGGACTTAAGACCCTATAAAATTAGGACACTACATCCCAAGCATACAAAATCACCAAGGTTGACGGGATCGATGCAGTTTGACCCAAGTGACAATATCGGTCCAAATTCCAAAAGAGGCCTAACCCCTCAGGAGTTTGTTCATAAAATACTTGAGGTATTGTAATGGGTCAGTCAAAAAAAACTCAGAATATCAAAGATCAGTTAAAGGTTGCTATCTCCCCCATTGCTGACCTTATGAATAGGTGTCAAGTAAATTTAATTCGCAAAAAAAATTAAAATCCTCTCATTTTTCTTTATTGTCAGGAGGAGATCGTATGAATTGTATTTTAAAATATCTTAACAAAAATTTGCCTAAAATAAGTAACAAATCATGCCTATGTATATCAATAAATGCATTTGATGAGTCCTTTGTGAATAAAATGTTGAAAAATTAATTTTTAAATTTTCATTTAAACACTATTATATCACTTAACTAGAAATCGATAGCAAAAAGTTTGAAGGGCCTGTCCGTAAAATGAGTTAAAAAACCATTTTAGAAAAATGTTTCAAAGGTTGCTATTATATGGTAATAGTTTTGTATATCATACTGATGTTTAATTGGTACAGTGATTTAATATTAATATCTTTTAAATAAAATTTTAAATTTAAATTTTATGTATAGAGAAAATAGATTTTAATAGAGTTTTATTTCTTATAAATTTAACCCGACTCAAATTTTAACTGAACTCGAATCGGATTTATTTAGATTTAATGTGATTATCTAATATTAATAATTTATTCAAAAAAGCTTTTGTCTAACGTGGTTCCCACTGGAATGCTTGAAATTAGTCCTAATTATTTTAGACTATGGGTGTTATGATACTTGGGTACTGTCAAAGCTCGAGCTCAAGCCTAGCTGGTTCGAGCTCGAAAGCTCAACGAGCCCGAAAATTATATTTTTTAAAATATTTTTTATTTTTTAAAATATTTTTTTATTTTTTAAAATAATTTTTTTAAAAAAAATAATTTTTATTTATTAAAATAATTATATTTTTTAAAAATAATTTTTAAAATAAATGATGACATTACCCGATGATATCTGACGACACTTCGAGCCCGAGCTCGAACCCGAGAAACGTAAACTCGAGTAACTCGAGCTCATTCAAATAAAACTTGAACCGAGCTCGGGTATCATGATACCTGAGCTCTACCCAAGTATCATAACACCCCTATTTTGGATGGAAAAGAAAAAGTTAGACTATAGACATGGAAACCATGTTTTCCTCCCAAGCTTGATCCACACAAACACAAGCACCGCAATTAAAAAAAAAATTAATAATAATAATAATAATAATAATAATAATAATAATAATAATAATAATAAATGAATAATTAAGTACCAAAAATACCCTTTTTTTTAATCTTTATATCATTTCATTGCCTAGGAGCATGCGCCTGTTGGAGTTCCAATTAACAATTGCGACACATGATCTGCGCAAGGGTCGTAACTATCACTTTCCTCCGATTATTCTAGTTTATCTGCATCAATATATAGCATTTTCTATTCTACTATCTGAATCTTGTCATTTTTAAATTATATTTTGATTAATTTGATTTGAATATTTATGATAATTTTATTTAAAGACAATTCTCTTAATATAATATTTTTTATTTTTAAATTTTAAACCTAATATTTAATTAAAAAATTTAATATCTCATTTCATTTATTATTTGAGACTTGTCTCACTAAAATCACCTGCGCCTGTTGGAGTTCCAATTAACAACTGCGACACATGATTTGTGCAAGGGTTGTAACTATCGCTTTCCTCCGATTATTCTAGTTTATCCGTTTCGATATATAGCATTTTCTATTAGACTATTTCTCTTTTTTTATATATATATTGGTATGTGAAATCATATTTTAATTAATTTAGTTTGAATATCTATGAGAGTTCTATTTAGAGACAACTTTACTAGTATAATCTTTTTCACTTTTAAATTTTAAACCTAATATTTGATTAACATATCTAATATTTCATCCCACCAAACCATTGTATTTGAGAATTGTCTCTAAGTTCACCTAGTGACTCAAAACACTTGTAATAAAAACGTTTCTAGTTGAAATTTTACCCTTTTCCCGCCATCAAATGTATGTGTGTACATATACATATATATATATATATATAGAGAGAGAGAGAGAGAGAGAGAGAGAGAGCATTTTGCATCTCGCTTTATATAGGTAATCGCTCTTTCCTTAACCCCTAGGATGGTCCTAATGGTAATGGGGGTGAACGGAATCCAATTATGATCCCTTCAATTTGGACCAAATAGTGAAGACTGGTTAGTTGTTGAAAACTATCCAAATTGAAATCCAGACATCAATTAAGGGTTTGGTTTTCGTTGGAAACATGCTACCATCAAAGCCCATACTAGAGATACCTTATTCTGTTTTGCTTTAACATATTTTTCAAAATATATATAGATGCTTAAATTAGGTCGAGTGAGTTATTTTGGGATAGAGACAAGGGAGACAAAAGGGGTCCCAACAAAAGTACTTGTAATATACTATACGCTTGTTTATAATCTCGTTGTAAATATGTACTACATACAAAAACTAAATTGAGATTAAATTTAGTGGGACATCTATGAGATTTGACGATTGAGAGATTGCTTACCTCCATAGGCTTAGGCCATGGTGGGGATTGTTGTGCCAAGTGTAGATCCATGGCAGAATTTATGGTCCATGTGAGAGATTGCTTACCTCTGTAGGCTCAGGCCATGGCAGAATTTGAAGGACGCTAAATAGACTGCCTTGTAAGGCCATGTGTTTTCTGTTCTTTTCTTTTGTAAGAGGCCCAAAATGTAGTTTTGTGTGCAACCCTTTTCCTTTTTTTTATTTTTGTGAAGAAAGTAGAGCGCAACAAACACAGAAAACAGAACAACAAAATAGGAAGCCAGAAAAAAATAAAAATAAATAAAAAATAAAAAAACACTCAAAAATCTCAAAAAGGGTGGCTACCCAGGAGCCAACGATTTCCTTCTGACCCTCTCCACCCCTTCCTTGTCTTCTTTAAGCAGCTTAATAATGGAGTCTGGAGGCTCTCTTAACTCCTTCACCGTCTCAATCCCGAGAAGATCCAACGCTGCTAAGTGGTCTCTGCAGACATTCACTTTTCTGAAGACGCATAACTTGCCTCATGTTAAGATCATGCATGAGGTCTCTACACTCTCGAATGATAAAGCTCAGCAGGTGCCCCTCCAATTGCTTCTTCTACAACAACTGCACCAGATTGATAGAGTTAACCTCAACCTCTAAATTGGAAAAACCTTCCCTTAAAATCCATCCTGAACCCCTCTCTAAGGCTCCAAACCTTAGAACATTTCCTTTCCCTATGTTAGATACAAATCCAATAACCCAGTCCCCAACACAATTTCTGAAGATTCCACCTATGTTGGCCTGACCCGAACTCAAGTTCACACTACCATCGGTGTTAAGTTTCAGCCTCCCCATTTGCGGATGGATCCACTTTACCCTATCCTCAATCCGGACCTTCTCTAAAACTGACTCCTTCCAAGATAAAGCTACTTCCCTGATTGTTCTTAGAGCCATACTAGCCACTTCCTCCACAAGCACCTAGACTCTCGACAGGACCGCCCGACATCTACACTTCCAGATGCTCCAAGCAGTGATCATAAATAGTGAATTCATCGACGTTCCACCAAACCTATCCATTCTACTAATCCCCTTATCCAGCAAGCTAGTGAGGGAGTTTTTCCAGAACTCCTTTTCTCTCTCCAACAAAGGACAAACCAGCGATCAAGAATGCTTTGCTTTGGAACAATCTCTCAGCATGTGAATCAAAGATCATTTTTTTGAGTTACACAAAGGACATTTATCATCTTCACAGAAGTTTCTTTTCTTCCTCTCCTCATTAGTCATAAGCTTCTTCATTCTGACCAACCACAAGAAAGTCTTGATCCTTTCTGGATAGTGAACCTTCCAAATCTGCATCCAAGCCTTGGACTCCTGATCTGAATGCTGCTGAGGGACCTCTTCATTCAAGATTGTGTAGGTTGACGCCATGATGAATTGCTCATCACTGTTTCCCATCAAACAGATAGAGTCTGAGATATCCCCCTTATTTGGCACCATGACACTTCTGATGTCCTCCACTTTCTTAGCTAGTAAAACCATCCTAAACTCCTTTAACTTCCAAGTACCTTTATCATCTAGAAATTGCTTCACTTTTAGATTGGGAGAGGTTGAGTAATGAGAGTTATTATCCCACTCAATCAAAGCAACTATTTTCTAGCCAGCTCTCCCTCCAAGAGTTTATATCTTTGTCATTTCCCACTTTCCACTTCAGCTCTTTCCTTATGAATTCCCTACTTCTCAAAATACCTATCCACAATGGAGAGCTTCTAACTGTGCAACTTTGATCCAAGAGATTATTATCAGCTAAATACTCGCCTCCAAGAACCTTACACCAGAGAGTTTTATCTTCCTTCAACAGCCTCCACCCTAATTTGGCTATCATGGCTATGTTACATTCCCGCATCTTCCTTATCCCCAGCCCTCCCTCCTTTTAGGGATGACAAAATTTGGACCACTTCACCAAATGGACTTTTTTCCTGTCTTCCAAACTTATCGAAAGAAAATTTCTATTGATCTTATCTCGTTTGTTGCAAACTTCTTTAGAAATCTAGGAGGGCTCCATAATATAAATGGGAATGGCTTAAATATAATATCGATATTACGGTATTCGTATTAATATACTGTTCATGAAATATATATATAATATTTCTCTATTTATATATATATAGAAAATTTTATTTATATATATATTGATTTTCGATTTTGAGGTGTTAAATTTAAATTTTTGATATATTATAAATGTCGTATCCGTGATTGTAATATGAAATGAGTATAAAAAATATATAGATAAATATTTATTCATTTATTAATTTATTTATTTACTCATTTAATTAATTATAAATTTATTTTATAAAAAGAAATATATATATAACAAAAAAATAAATTGAGAGAGCGTTTTCCCTCCCCTAATGAAATTAGGGCTAAAAGCTCTAATTTTTTTTTCTTCTTCCCATTTTCCCTCTCCCTCTTTCTCTCCGTCTCTTCATATCCCACCGCCGGCCTCTCTGCTCCACCACCTTTCACCGCACACCGCCACCATCATCATCCATCTCCCATTCTCTACCTCCCTCTCTGTCTCTCAGTTTTCCATTTCTCTGTTTCCCTCTCTCTTTCTCTCTCTTTCTCTCGATCTCACTCTCCGCCGCTCTCTCTCTCTTTCGCCCTCCTCCGCTATCTCCGCCGCGATCAACCGCCACCACCAAACACCCACGGTCGCCACCGCCCGTTCCACTCTCTCTTTCCCCTTCGATCTCTCTGTTTCTCTCTCTATCTCTCGCTGTCTCACTCTCTCGATCTCTCCCTCGGTCACGCTCTCTCTCACTCTCTCAGTTCTCTCTCTCTCTATCCCACTCACCGCCGTGCTCCGCCACAGCCTCTGTTCACCACCACCACCACTTTATCACTCTCTATCATCTCTCTCACTCTCGGTTCGCCCTCTCTCTGTCTCTCGATCTCACTGCTTCTCTCCCCCTTTCTGTTCTCTCACTTTCTCCCTCAGTTATACTCTCTGTCTTCTTCCTCTTCCTGCGCGCGCGAACAGTCTCTTCCCCTCTCCTGCATGCGCGACCGCAGAGCCCTCTCCCTCTCCTTCGCTCGCTCATTTGCGCGCGCAGACTCCTTGCTACAACCTCTGCTGTAGCATAGCAGCAGACATTCGAAACCCTAGGCCAAGACTACATTCCCTCTCTACGTAGGTAAGGGTTGGTTTTGATTATTAGCTCTAGGTTTCGAATTTCCTTGGTAATTTGTTTTAATTGCTCACATGTACTTCAATTTGGAGACATTGTAGGATTTCAAACAGAGTTGCGCACGGACGTTAGGTCTGCGATCCGAGAAAAACCCTAGGTCAGGTAAAATACTAATTCTTTCGACACATTGGATGAAGTTAGGGTAAATTTAGAGTAAGAATGTATTGCATATGTTAGGATGAATGTTAGAGTAGATTTGAAATGCATTGTTTGACATTATATGTTATTATTTAGGTTAAGTATAGAATTTTATAGGAATTGAGCTGTTTCGGACGATAGAATCATGTTGAGTTAATTAGAATGGTTTCTCTTAGAGTTTAATTTGACTTATGCATGAAAATAGTCAGAATTTGGGATTTGAGTTTAAGGATTTATGCAGTCTTTTCATTATAAGTTGTCTTGTATATAGGCAATCAAAATACGATTTTTGTATTATGAAAATAGACTTCCATATTTTGAAAATGACATATAAATTAAAACAATCGGATGAAAATCGAAAAGTGTATGATTTTTCAAAGATTTTCTATTTTGTAGGCAATTTATTAATTTACGCATGTTTTTGACTTTGAGTGGTTTTTGGGTTGAATTAGCCTTGATTTTGATTTTGTTATTTATTTATAAATTAAATATAATTGATGACATTAGAGTATATTAAAAAAAAAATTAAGGATTAGGGTTTGTACAAATTTAGGGAAAATGACAAACCCTAAAATATTTGAAAATTTGATGACAATCGTGATGATTTGATTATGTTGACTTTCTTGGAGACTCGAGGAGTCAATTCGGATAAATTGTGAAAATATGGAGTGATCACCCTCCCTAGAAAGTGAGTGGAACCCTAATCTCTTGCATGAAATAGTGAAACCTGATTTTATCGTGTTTTTAATAAAACATGCTTTTGATATGCATTGTCTCGACGTATGGAATTGAATTTCAAATCTGTTTTGTGATTGTTGGAGTATCGTAAACTTATCATTTCTATGACTATGCATCCATGGTTTGAAATGAATTAATATTGTGCTATTATTTGAGAACTAGAATGTTTTCTATTCTACCATTGCATTGGTATGTTGATTTGAAATAATTTGATGAAATGTATTTGCACACGGATTTGAAATGTTTTGATGAACTATATGAGTTGGATGCCTACTAGTTATGAGATGATATGATGATATGATTCTTACCTGTGGAACATTGTGCCCTTGTGATACTATGATGATGACAGTGATGATTCCGTAGTTACAAATGGCGTTTGTAAAGGCACGGGTTGCCCGGATACGATTTGGCCAGAGGTATCCGCAAACGTCGTGATTGTGTTATGTATGAACCCGGTTGAACCATATATTAGGGAGGTCCGTCACGTATAGGCGGTCTAGTACCGGGAGTTGCTTGTATATGATTGTGATGTTCCGTATGGGCCCAGTTGAACCGAAAGGGGAGGTCCGTCAGATATAGGCGGTCTAACAGTGGGAGTTCCTTATACGTGTCAACGTCGGGGTAGATAGCAACTTTTGAACATTTGCATAATAAAAACCTCCGATACGTCTGTCCTTAGTCATGGTTGACCTTTGCCAGGATCATTTTTGGCTTGCTCTAAAATGATACTTGATTTTTAAGTGGATGCATATATGTATGATATCGTGTGATTGAATAAATGAGTTCATTTTATTGAACATATCATGATTTACTACAAAACTTGAATTATTATTTACGAATGATATTATTTGACACTCCAATGGTTACCTACACTATTTGTACTTGAGATTAATCCCCTCACTCACTGGATATCTTCCTTGATACTCACCCCTCTTCTTTCCCTCCTCAGACAGGATTATTGTGCTAGAACGATACTTTAGGCTCTAGAGGTTTTGGTGGATTCGGTATACTACGATGATGAGAATTTAATTTAAGATGAAACTTAAAATTTTTATCTTATTTCGACCCTGCGAGGTCTTGATATTGATATCCGTAGTTGGCCATGTATATATTATGGGATAACTGTATAATTTTTGGACTTTTGTTTGCGAAACTCTCATATTTCACTTGTATTGAGGCATTTGTAAATATTTAAAATGTTAATTTGAGAAATTTGTTATACATTTGTGTAAACTTAGGTCCGCTCAGTGTGGCGGCTGCTCATTGCTCTAGTTGAGCATGACAGTAGAGGTCTGTGGCTAGAACTATTAGTATTTATATTAGCTTTGCATTATTCTGAATGTCCGCTGTGGATTGGTTGACAGGATTTGAATGTGGTGGATTGTTATGAGGGCAGGATGGCTATTTATTTATTTGACAGGGTGGATGTCTATTATACAGGTTTATTTGTACATGGGAGACCTCCGGTTTATGGGGAGGTTTTGCCCGATTTTCTGTAGAAATACAGCCGGCATCCAGGGCAACGGGCAGCTGTTCACGATCCCGGTTCGGGGCGTGACAATTCTATTGATATCAGAGCTCTAGGTTGAGAGCTGTGTTTTATAAAAGAGTTTTGAAAATATTCCCAAATATATTTTAAAAGTCTTCAATGCATATGAGAGTTTCTTTACAGTCATAAGATTTCAGTACAATGGTCTTAGGCATATGAGTTGTTCTTTTTAGGGAGTTAGATACGTGCGTATCTAACCTAGCATATTAGATCTATCAGTTTTTAAACTTATAATTTTATTTATTTTAGGAGGTTAGTTACTTCGCAACTAACCATAATCCTTGAATCATACCTAATTAAAGTTCTTCCTTTGTAAGGCTATGACTACTAGACAAGGTACTGGATTTGTACCTGAAATATCTAGAATACCCGAGGATGTTTCCTCGTCATGTGTACCCTTCTACCACTTTCTCAGCCAGCTATTATAGCCACGGTTCCATCGCCATCATCAGATGCATTTAGGCAGGTGTATGATGATACACCTCCCATTGGATTCAGATGCCACTCCCACTATCATCGATGGCAGCGTCGACACTTACGGTCGTGCCTGTTCCTACCTACAGGACCTACTCATGTGGTGTCGGATCCTCCACCGGTAGTCGTTCTTTTTATAGTGTCCAGTTTGAATAATGCTACCTCCTCTACACTTAGGCGCATCTACGAGCTGACTCAGCTGGTCAAAGAAGCTCGTCAGTCAGGTTATACAGACTTCTCTAGACTCGGTAATGCCACAGCGGCTCAGCATTGGGTCAATCGGATCCATCAGATCTTGACAGATCTAGGGTTGAGTGAGGAGTATAGGCTGCGGGTGATAGAGAGATTACTAGAAGGTGAGTACCCTTGTAGAAATTCCTTTGAACTAATATCTTGACGCCTAATTAGGTTGTAGTATAAAAGTCACTTTAAGGGGAAATGATGTAGTGTTATATAATAGTTGTTATGCTAGGGTTTTATGATCCATCAACACAAGTACCATATGAGAAATTTTATTTGTAAAGCTCATGTTGGGATTTAGTACATATAAATAATAAGGCGTTAGGTTCTTTTTATTTTAAGAGATCTTTAAGTAAAAAAGATGTCTAGAGTACATGATTGTACCTATATTGACTCATGATGATATGATATGTTTTTAACAGACGAATGCAAATATCTACCCACTTGGTCCAAAGTATTTCCCGTCTAATATGGGCGTTTGACTTCTTTAGGTCAGCATTCTAATATAAGTTTATATATTCATCTCTTGCTAATGAGGAAGCGGACAGAATTAATAAATAGCATTTACATGAAGATATAATCATGAATATTTAGCTCGTAGCAGATATTAAAGCATATGTACATCTCTTAACGTGCCATTTGAGCATGCTTCTTGGTGATTTGATATTTGGTAGTGTGAAACGCTACAAGTCATTTGTCTTATGGCGTAAGTCAAAATCAGGTGTAGAACACGTGATCATTGACTCCTTGTGACAAAAGATAAATATCCCAAGATACTGACTCATAAGAAGATTTTGTTCTATCATTCCTATGTATAGTGTCTAGAAATAAGAGTTGATAAAAACTTTATATGGGTCCCTAGTAGGTGAGACTAAAAGGATTTCAAATGCATCATAAATTCAAAGGACCTTTGAAAGTTGGATAAGGAAACTTGTGGAACTATTAAGGTAAAGAAGAGCCATTGTGGCATATAAAGATCTAAAATTTAGTTCTTGTTGGCAGTCATATAGGAATATAAAAAGGAGGTATTGAATAATAGATTCAAAAATAGATGGAGAGTTATGCAGATGCCCCACTATGGTTGCATATGGCTAAGTTAAGATAATTAAGTGGATAAACTTTAACAGGTTGGAAATATTGTGTGTGATTAAATATTAGTTTAATTCTAAAACATTGATGGCAGTGAAATCGTGAGAAGATTGCCCTTATAAGGAAATTAATGATTCGTAGCCTTTGACTCACTTGGTTCTTTTATTTCTTTGTTAAGCAGATGTCTTTATCGTGCTTTTGCCTTTGAGTAAGGAATTCCCTCATATGTCACCTTTGTTATTACCTCCTTTATTCTAACCATTGATACTTTTAGAGAGATAAATAAATTTTCGCTATGGTAAAGTGTTGGTTTTGAAGGAGTGTTTGCCTAGGAACTTCATTGAGAGATCTTGAGAACTCCACTGAAAAATCTTTCTAGTTTTGTTAACACCCTATTATAGGGTAAGACATTTTGATGATTGGACATAAGATTATATTGATTTTGATTGTTTCTACATATATTGTTTTCATAGATGATTGGTGGAGGTTGATCTCAATCTGACATTGGAAAGGGATAGGAGAAAATAGAAATTGAAAATTATTATCATTTAGTATTTTCTTAAAATTTAATTCAAATATTAAACGATCATGATTGCATGATAATGAATTTAAGGAGAGATGATTTTGATGTCTTGAGGTATTCATGGTGTTATTAATAATTGTATACCTTGATTGAAATTGGTGGAAATTGTCATTTGATTCTTTTTCCCTGGACATATAGTATTACTCATTGGTGGTCAACTCATTGAGGTTTTGAGTTGAGTTGTTTCCAAATTTAGAGATATTTGGGTCAATTCGTTGATAATTTAGTTAACTCTCTTATAGGAGATGTGAATGGACGGCTATGTTGCATGTGAATGAGCAAATGAATTCAAATTGATTTGTGAAATAAATTTTGAAAGAGATTTAAAATATTTTATGATTGTGGTGTGTCTCAAATGAATTTTGTGATAAATCCATGACTCGTGAATTGAATATTGATTTGTTTGCACCATGTTACGTTTGTATACACATATGAATTGCGAAATATTGCTTTATTTTATGCATTGAGCATGAATTGATTTTGGTATTGATTGTGGTAACATGGTGCTGGAAAAAGACTAAGTCTTGTCACGGATCGAGGCAATGGAGGCAGCGTGGCTAAGGCTGAGATAGAGAAATTTTGCTTGGTGGTAGGCGAGATGGGAAGCCTCCACAAGCGGATCCCGTGATAACGTGGTTGTACCCCATGGAACTTCGGGCCAACGCCAAGGAAATGGGGTATTTTATTAAAAATTGTGAAAAAAAAATTCCTTGGCGGATCCTACCGACTACTATGGATAGGAGGATGGTTTTGGCAAACCCCAAAATTTTTGAAAAGAAAATACAAAGTGTTTATTAAATTAGAAAATATGAGTCATGAAAAATTTGATGTGAATTTATGTTTTTACAAATGATTTTGGCATTATATGGGAGTGAATTTCTATATGTGTTTGGCACAACTATCTTCATCCGTCATTCATGCTCAATATGTCATTGTCGTCTATTCACTAAGAAATTTCTATGCTCACTCCAGTCTTTCCTAATATTCTTTAGAAGAATCTTAGATTCGAAACATGAACTTTGATTTCTAGCAACGGCTAAGGTCAACTTTTGAAAAGCATATTTATGCATAACAAGTAAGATATGCATAACAAGTAAAACATGATAGTATTATTATAAATGAGACTTACAATGACAGGTACCTGTGATGAAAATGATTCGTTTCAGTAGGTTTTTATTTTGTTTGACGAGTTAATGTTACTTTAGATAGAAGATTGATAGTAGAGAGATTTATTACGATAATGCCTTGAGAAGATCTATATTTATCTAGGAAATGTTTTGTTGATTTAATCATTTTGGGGATATGGTGTTGCTTAATGAAAGGTTTACTTGTAACCCTAGGGAAGACTTATTGCTATTCATGTTGGGAGCCCCTTTCATATAATAATAAGCAACTGGATTTTTAGAAAGAAATTGAAAGGGGTGGATCCATAATTTTATCCCTATTGGTGACTTTTTATTTTAGTAAATTGTTCTTAAAATACTCAAACATGGAAGAATAAAGTCTTGATTTTGTTATTTAGTAAGCATAGACCCTTAAATTTAATGATAGCTCAATCAGTTAGGGTAAATGAACTAAAGGAATTGAGACCATCAAGTTGTTACGGGAGAAATCCAAGTAATTAGGCTTTTTATTTCTCCAATTTCTACCGGAATGGAGCCATTGGGTTGATTAAAGTCGAGTGATCACGTTGAAGAAGAAACCTGGGAGCCCGAGGAACCTATAAAGAGACAGTATCCCAATTTGTTTGTTGTATAGTTTTCTTCTAGTTTCGAGGACAAAATTTATTTTTAGGGGGTTAGAAAATGTAACACCGACACTCCAGTGTCCGTACTAATGTACTGTTCATAAAATATATATATAATATTCTTCCGTTTATATATACATATAGAAAACTTTTATTTATATTTATATTGATTTTCGATTTTGAGTTGTTAAATTTAAATTTTTGATATATTTTAAATGTCGTATCCGCGATTGTAGTGTGAAATGAGTATAAAAAATATATAGATGAATATTTATTCATTTATTAATTTATTTATTTACTCATTTAATTAATTATAAATTTATTTTATAAAAAGAAATATATATATAACAAAAAAATAAATTGGGAGAGAGGGAAAACGCCCCTAATGTAATTAGGGCTAAAAGCCCTAATTTTTTTTTCTTCTTCCCCTTTTCCCTCTCCCTCTTTCTCTCCGTCTCTTCATCTCCCACCACCGCCCTCTCTGCTCCACCGCACACCGCCACCACCACTGCCCATCTCCCACTCTCTACCTCCCTCTCTGTCTCTCGGTTTTCCCTTTCTCTGTTTCCCTCTCTCTTTTTCTCTCTCTTTCTCTCGATCTCACTCTCCGCCGCTCTCTCTCTCTTTCGCCCTCCTTCGCTATCTCCGTCGCGATCAACCGCCACCACCAACCACCCAAGGTCGCCACCGCCCGTTCCTCTCTCTTTCCCCTTCAATCTCTCTGTTTCTCTCTCTATCTCTCGCTGTCTCACTCTCTCGATCTTTCCCTCGATCACGCTCTCTCTCACTCTCTCAATTCTCTCTCTCTCTATCTCACTCACCGCCGTGCTCCGCCACAGCCTCTGTTCACCACCACCACCACCACTTTATCACTCTTTATCATCTCTCTCACTCTCGGTTCGCCCTCTCTCTGTCTCTCGATCTCACTACTTCTCTCCCCCTCTCTGTGCTCTCAATCTCTCCCTCGGTTATACTCTTTGCCTTCTTCCTCTTCCTGCGCACGCGAACAGTCTCTTCCCCTCTCCTGCGCACGCGATCGCAGAGCCCTCTCCCTCTTCGCTCGCTTACTTGCGTGCGCAGACTCCTTGCTACAACCTCTGTTGTAGTGTAGCAGCAGACATTCGAAACCCTAGGCCAAGACTGCATTCCCTCTCTATGTAGGTAAGGATTGGTTTTGATTATTAGCTCTAGATTTCGAATTTCCTTGGTAATTAGTTTTAATTGCTCACATGTACTTCAATTTGGAGACATTGCAGGATTTAGAACTGAGTTACGCACGGACGTTATGTCTGCGATCCGAGAAAAACCCTAGGTCAAGTAAAATACTAATTCTTTCGACACATTGGATGAAGTTAGGGTAAATTTAGAGTAAGAATGTATTGCATATGTTATGATGAATGTATTTGAAATGTATTGTTTGACATTATATATTATTATTTAGGTTAAGTATAGAATTTTATAGGAATTGAGCTGTTTCGGATGATAGAATCATGTTGAGTTGATTAGAATGGTTTCTCTTAGAGTTTAATTTGACGTATGTATGAAAATAGTCAAAATTTGGGATTTGAATTTAAGGATTTATGCAGTCTTTTTATTATAAATTGTTCTGCATATAGGAAATGAAAATATAATTTCCGTATTATGAAAATAGACTTCTATACTTTGAAAATAACATATGAATTGAAACAATCGGATGAGAATCGAAAAGTGTATGATTTTTCAAAAATTTTATATTTTGTAGGCAATTTATTAATTTACGCATGTTTCCGACTTTGAGTGGTTTTAAGGTTGAATTAGGCTTGATTTTGATTTTGTTATTTATTTATAAATGAAATGCAATTGATGACATTAGAGTATATTCAAAAAAAAATTAAAGATTAGGGTTTGTACAAATTTAAGGAAAATGACAAACCCTAAAATAATTAAAAATTTGATGACAATTGTGATGATTTGATTAGGTTGACTTTTTTGGAGACTCGAGGAGTTAATTCGGATAAATTGTGAAAATAGGGAGTGATCACCCTCCCTAGAAAGTGAGTGGAGCCCTAATCTCTTGCATGAAATAGTAAAACATGATTTTATCATATTTTTAATAAAACATGCTTTTGATATGCATTGTCTCGACGTATGGAATTGAATTTCAAATCTGTTTTGTGATTATTGGAGTGTCGTAAACTTATGATTTCTATGACTATGCATCCATGGCTTGAAATGAATTAATATTGTGTCATTATTTGAGAACTAGAATGTTTTCTATTCTACCATTGCATTGGTATGTTGATTTGAAATGATTTGATAAATGTATTGGCACACGGATTTGAAATGTTTTGATGAACTATGTGGGTTGGATGCCTACTAGTTATGAGATATGATAATATGATTCTTACCTGTGGGACGTTGTGCCTTTGTGATACTATGATGATGACAGTGATGATTCCGTAGCTACAAAGGGCGTTTGTAGAGGCACGGGTTGCCCGGATACGCTTTGGCCAGAGGTATCCGCAAACGTCGTGATTGTGTTATGTATGGGTCCGGTTGAACCATGTATTGGGGTGGTCTGTCACGTATAGGCGGTTTAGCACCGGGATTTGCCTGTACATGATTGTGATGTTCCGTATGGGCCCAGTTGAACCGAAAGGGGAGGTCCGTCAGATATAGGCGATCTAGCACTGGGAGTTGCTTGTACGTGCCAACGTCGGGGTAAATAGCAACTTTTGAACATTTGCATAATAAAAACCCCCGATGCGCCTGTCCTTGGTCATGGTTGACCTTTATCAGGATCATTTTCTGTTTGCTCTAAAATGATACTTGATTTCTAAATAGATGCATATATGTATGATATCGTGTGATTGAATAAATGAGTTCATTTTATTGAACATACCATGATTTACTGCAAATCTTGAATTATTATTTACGAATGATATTATTTGACACTCCAATGGTCACTTACATTATTTGTACTTGAGATTAATCCCCTCACTCACTGGGTATTTTCCTTGATAGTCACCCCTCTTCTTTCCCTCCTCAGACAGGATTATTGTGTTAGAGCGACACTTAAGACTCTAGAGGTTTTGGCGGATTCGGTATACTACGACGGTAAGAATTTAATTTAAGATGAAACTTGAAATCTTTATCTTATTTCGACCCTGCGAGATTTTGATATTGAGGTCCGTAGTTGGCCATGTATATATTATGGGATGACTATAATTTTTAGACTTTTGTTTGCGAAATTATTATATTTCACTTGCATTGAGACATTTGTAAATATTTAAAATGTTAACTTTGGAAATTTGTTATACATTTGTATAAATTTAGGTCTGCTCGGTGTGGCTACTGCTTATTGCTCTAGTTGGGCATGACAGTAGAAGTCTGTGGTTAGGACTGTTAGTGTTCATATTAGCCTTGCGTTGTTCTGGATGCCCGTTGTGAATTGGTTGACAGGATTTGAATGTAGTGGATTGTTATGAGGCTGGAATGACTATTTATTTATTTGACAGGGTGGATGTCTATTATATAGGTTTATTTGTACATGGGAGACCTCCGGTTTATGGAGAGGTTCTACCCGATTTTCTGTAGAAATACAGCCGGCATTCAGGGCAACGGGCGGCTGTTCACGATCCCAATTCGGGGCGTAACATGAAGTGATTGGCTGATCAAGGCTCTCCTCCCTGCGGTGCTCAACAACTTTGCTTTACAATCACTTGAATTCTTTTGCACTCTTTCGACCAAATTGGATATAAAAATTTCTTCTCATCCTTTTATGAATCATTAGAGCACCCAGATATCTACCAAGATCTTCTGTAAGAGAGAACTTGCTCACTGTAGACAAGGAATTCTTGAGAGTCTAGGGGTCCTGAAGCGAAATCCAAATCCTCGATTTTGTCAGATTAATCTCTAATCCGCTCTCCATAAAGAATTCCCTCAAACAGCTCAAAATTGTGCTTAAATTGAGATGCTTAGCTTCTGCTAAAAGGATCAAGTCATCCACAAAAAATAGATAAGAAATAGCTCGCCCTTCTCTCGAAACCTTGATAGGGTTCCAATCTCCTTTCCTAACATTCTCTTGAATCCTATAGGCTAACTGCTCCTTGACTAAAATAAACGAGCCGGAAGAAAGTGGGTCACCCTATCTCAGCCCCTACCTTGTTTTAATAGCCGGTAACACTTCCCCATTCCAAATAATAAAGATTCCCACTAAGATAGAAAACATAATCAAATTAATCAGGGGAATAAGGATGTTAGCATCTATTAGAACTCTCCCAAAATAATTGTAATTCACATTGTTATAAACTTTCCTCAAATCCACCTTAGAACCATGCTGAATTTCTTGCTCTTGGAGTTTTGGATTGAGTGGATAGCCTCTTGCAGCATGATAATATTGTCAACAGTTCCCTGCCCAAGTAAGAAAATGCTTTAGTGAGATCCAATCATCTTTTGCAAGTAAGGCCTGAGTCTCTATACAATTAATTTCGAAAAAACTTTATAAGACATATTTAACAGGCTTATAGGCCTGAGTTACCCATGCTTGTGGGCTTGGGTTGTTTGGGAATGAGGACCATAAAAGCATTAGCATACTCTAGGAGAAAAAATCTCTCTAAGAGCTTCATTCACGAATTTGCACACATCTTCCTTAACTGTATCCTAATGTTTTTGGAAGAAGATGGGCTGTATGCCGTCGAGACTTGGAGTTTTAAGGCCTTTCATAGAGAATACAACTGCCCTGACTTCCTCTTCATCAGTACCTCTTGTTAATATAGCGTGATCTTCATCACTAACTCTTTGCACCCATCTACTGAACCTAGCACTAGGAGTTTCCACTGTGTTGCAAGTAAACAACTCGGAAAAGAACTTTACAACATGCTTCTTAAGCACTTCCTGGTTAAAACACAAATCGTTATTGACCTGTAAGCCTACAATCCTGTTATTTTGTCTCTTGGTCTTAGTAGATATATGGGAAACAAAAAAAAAAAACCCTTGTATTCCTGTCTCCCTTAAGGAAGCAATTGATTCTGGACTTCTGATGCCAAAAAGCTTTTTCTTGATTAAGAACTCTTTCATTATCCTCTTGAAGCCTCAGCTCCAGAATGTTTAAATAATAAAATCTACCATAATTCTTAGCTCTATGAATACCCTTAAGTCTAGATTCAAGATCTCTCTTCCTTCTAAAAAAATTCCCAAAAAACAAACTTATTTCAAGCCTTAAGCTCTTCCACTATACTTTTAATATTTAGAAAAAAAAGGACCACCTGAAGCAGACCAAGCAATCTGAAAAACCTCCCTACCCTGAGTATGCTCCAACTAAGTGCCTCACATCTAAAAGACATCCTATCTTTCCTAGGAGAGGAAGTTAGCTTGAAGCTTAATATAATCGGACAATGGTCTCCGTGCTGCCGAGTAAGATTAACCACTCTAAACTCCAGGAAATCCAGTCTAACTTGAATATTACAAAGGACCCTATTCAATCTCTACTAAAGGATAATGCGCCCCTCATATCTTTTAATCCAGGTGAACTTTATCCCAATAGCATCTGCATCCATTAAATTGCAAGAATTCCAACATTCCCTGAACTTATAACATCTGCTCCATATGGCTCCTTTCTTGTTACTGGATTCATCTGTACCCGCAATATAGTTGAAGTCTCCCATAATGAACCGCGCCCTTGTTATGTCTTTCGCCACCTCCTCTAGCTCCCTCCAAAACTTTTCTTTTGCTTTGTAGTGCAGTTGAACATACATGAGCGTTACATTCCACTTATTTGAACCGTCTTCCACTTGAGTATGTATCCATTGCTCAGACTGGTTAAGGACTGTGACATTGAACATGCTAGTATTCCAATTTAACCAGAGCCCCCTTTAAAACCTGAAGAAGGTATAATAAATTTGCCATCCAAACCAAATTTTTCTAAGAACTTAGTAAACATGCTTCTCTCCACTCTCAATGTCAATAAACACAAAATTTTTGGATTGTGATTTTTCACTGTCTCCTTACAGACCCTCCTGAACCTATTATTCTCCACTCCACAACAATTCCAAGTTATTATTGTCGTTTACATTAAGAAACTAAAGAGAAAGAGACCAAAGCCGTAGAGCTCTTAGCAGAACTCAACCTCCATACCGCCCTCCTCTACATCCACCTCTCTCTCATCTAGACTTTCCTCGATCATGCTCTCCATGTATTCTCTTTCAAATGTTTAGAGCACCCCAATAGTTTCAAGATGCTTTCCCCCCTAAAGTTACCGTTACATTTAAATTATAGTCCTTTAATAGATTTCGTTCACCTGATTTTATTCATAAGATCAAAAAACCCCAACCCCATATTCAGTCCAAATTCTTTTAAATTTTTGAATGAAATATTTTTACATGAACAGATTTGAATTATATATTTAATTTCGATTCTACTAACAAATGAAGTTTCTTTAAATAAGTGATTGAGTCAAGTCAGATAAATGAGTAGATTTATTAGGATTATTGAATCTGCGTGTACCCATGTCAACAACTAAACATCTTAAATATCTTGATTTATTAATATACACAAATATCGGAGAGCTGCATGTTGCTCCGTTGCTTCCAATATTTTAGAAACAAATGAAGCGAAACGAGCCCTATATTATATTGTATGTAACGCCTGGTAAGTAGTGTTATACTTAGATATGCGCACGTTACTGGTCCGCAGAACGAGATGCATGTAGACGAGGGAGCGAAGAGATGCCCTAACTGTGGTTTCAGAGTTCCAAAACTCCGGCGAAAGAGAATTGAGAGAGAGAGAGAGAGAGAGCGCATTGGGGGCATAAAAAGAGGAAGAGGTAAAGGGGAGCAACTTTTTTTGAAATGGAATGAACGTGTCAGAGAGAGACAGAGAGAGAATTAATGAGAAATGGATGGGACGAGGACAAGGCAATGGGGTTGTGATTGGCCGGAGAAGCTGATAAGATATTTGCCCACACCATACTCTGTCTTTATTACTATTTCTGCTCTATTTGACTAGACTACTCCTGCACAGCTACTCCTAGTCTAGTGGTATAAGGCTGCTCTGCTGCCGTCTAGACGGATAGACAAGCAGACGGCACACCACTCTCTCTCGGACGGTGCCCACTACAGCCACACTGAGATGTTTATCCGTTTCGAGAATCACGCTTCTTTTTGACTCGCTCTTTTTACCTCTTTTTGTACATAATTATGAATGACGGTGACCATATCTTGGATAAGGATGAAATCTTATTCGGCTAATCAACCTGCTTGTACAGAACCAGAAAGCAAGTAGAAGAGAATTGAAATTATATCTATATAAAGATCTATTGAAAGAAAAAATTTTACCTTAATCATTAATAAATAATTAATCTAATAAAATAAAATATTAAACTTTTTAATTAAATTTAAATTTTAAATTTTAAAAATAAAAAAAAATTAAATGAAAAGAACTATCCCTAAATAAAAACTTTAGAGACATACAAACCAAATTAATAATATTATGATTTTAAATGTTAATAATGGGAACAAAAAAAAATTATCTTATTTTTAGACAATTGTATTCTACCATCAATCAATATGTTAAATATGTTAAATATAAGGATCAAATATTTCATAATACTACATGATCAAAACAGGAAGAGATCATAGATTCAGAATGGACTGAAAATAAGAAAAAGTGATGAAAGTAGAACTTTTGTGAATATGTCAGAACACTTGTAAATAGAAGGCATATGACATACTGTAATATATTCCAAAATGTATATCTATCTCAATGTGTTTAGTGCACTAATATTTGACTAAATTATTAAATAAGTAAACAACGCTGACATTTACTTGGCTCCTTCGCTTCATTGTCTCTCGATCGATTCTATAGGAAACTATTTATTCTTGAAGAAAAAGAAATCCTCGTAAGATTCGAGATATACGATTTAATGATAGAAGACAAGATTGAGTTTGTTGTCGAGAACAGAATTTGAAGAGAAGCTGTATCTCAAAGTTAAAAGTAGGGGTGGCAATCAGGCTTTTTGAGCCACACCTTGTGAAGCCCGAACTCGGTCCGATTAAATTTTGATGGATTCGAATTTGAACCCGACTCCAGAAAACTCAAAGAATCAAAGTTCAAGCTCTACCAAGAAAATAAAAAAGGTCCCAGGCACATTTCGAGCTAGGCTCGACCCGAAATATATTTTTTTTTTTATTTTTTTTTTGGCTACATAATTCTATTTTTAATATTTTTAACTAATTTTATAGTATAATAAATATAAAATAAAAATATATAAATCATTCAAAATAAAATATAAAGTAAATACCAATATGTCAAATTAAGAATTATCCACTATTATAAAAATTAGCAATAATAATATTATGAAAAGTTAAAAAATTACATTAAGAGTAATATGTAAAAATCATCAAAATCACCATCCAAATATCACAATATTTGATTTTAAATATTAAAAAAAATAAACAGACCGAGTCTACTGGTGTTCAGACTCGGCCTGTAATTAAAATGGGCCTAAAGAGGGCACGAGTTCGGCCCGATCTTGAAATGAGCCAAGCTCGAGTCTTTAAAACGCGTTAAGCTCGGGCCAGTCTGACCCAATTGACAGTTCTAATTAAAAGCAAGCATAAAGAGCCAAAGGAAGTAAAGTATGAGAAAACTGAGATGGGACTTGAACCGAAAACCAAAACAGTGATAAAAAGATACACCAAAAGATAAAGATGAAAGAGAGAAATATAAGGAGAAAGATGATGACACCAGGAAGGAGAAAGAGAAGAAAAAAAAGAAAAATAAAAGTGGAGATTTAGAAGAGCAAGAGAAGGGAGGGAAAGAGAGAAAGAAGGGCGAAAAAGAAAAAAGAAAGGAAAGAAAAAAAAGAAAGATGAAGATTTAAAGGAACAGGGAAAACATTCAAAATATAAAGAGAAGAAAAAGAAAGATCATAAGGAGAAAGATGAGGTGAAGGAGAAAGAATGAGAAAGCAAAGAAAAAGGAGACGAAGAAAGATAAAGAGAAGGAAGATAGTGAGGGGAAGTCCAAAGGAGAATTGAAGGAATAATAAGGAAAAAGGAGAAGGTTTACACAAATGCAAGGATTGAGAGAGGCTACAGTGAAGGTGATGAAATTAGATATTTTTTATTATTATTTTTTTTTTTTGAGAAAGTGAGTTTCTCAAAACTGACTTGTAGCAACGATATGCGGTGATGACGATGATGATGGCTTGTACTAATGGTACTAAGGACTTCATAAATGCAAATAGCTGGATGAGATGTGGTCGAAGAAGAATCTGAGATGATGATGGCAAAATCAGCAATGAAATCTGTGTCGATGATGGTGAAATCAAGAAGAGTCGAAGTATTGAAAGCAAAGAACTCAAACTCTGAAGGTGATTTGATGGTGATTTAAATAAACAGTGGTCAAATTGGTTGTAATTGTTGATGAAAAACTAGTGAAATCGAAGATAATGTTAATAGGGATTGACAAAGAGGATGAAGTCAGACAAAAAGCTAAAGGCAATGGTGGTTGATATTGGTCGATTGGCTTTTTTTTTTTTTTCCATCAAAGGTGACTAGAAGTTAAAAATGATGATGGTGGAGATGTGGGTCTAGGGTTGTGATCTGAAGTTGAACCATTTTTTTTTTAAATAATTGGGATTCGAATACAAAGAGAAAAAGATCAAGAAATCAATTAGACTTTTTTTTTTTTCTAGAGAACAATTGGGATTTGAATACACAAAAAGAAGGAATTGGAAGAAATCAACTATACTTAAAAAAAAAAAAAAAAAAAAGAGAACAATTGGGATTGAATACATATAGAGGAGGAATTGGAAGAAATCAAGGCAAGTGCAGAGCATACAAAAGTTATAAATATTCTGTGGCAATGATGGTGCAAAGAAAGGGAGGTTAGATTTTTATAACTAGCCTCTAGTACCATGTTAAAAGATGACTTATTGGGAGAGCAAATTCTCACTACATTTGAATAACTGAATTCTACTATATATATAGAGAGAGAACTACAGGAGTTTATATATGCACAATACATGACTAGATACATAATTGATCATTAGACTAAATATAAAACAGAATATTAGACTAAATGTAAGGAGGTCTAATATTTTATCAATCTCTATCCCTCCAAAAGTGCAAAAATATTTGTTAACAGTATGCAATTATATCCAAATTAATTAATCAAACAACACCACCACAAGTACTATTTTACTCGATCAATTGGTTTAAGAAGTAATACTACTATCTTCAAGGTTTAGAATTAAATCAAAATGAATAAAAAAAAATTACATTAAAAAGTGGTATAACAATTTTAATTCTTATTTTAATTCTAGTTCCAAAATCTCATGATTTTAATTTTTAATAGTCATCTCAACATTTTTAGTTTCAGATTCAAAATCAAATAGAAACTATTTTCATAGTTTTTAGTTCGATTTGTCGCAATAAGGTTTGGGTTTAATTTGGAATCCAACCAATGGTCATGTCCAGATTAATCAAATTTTATATGACAATCTTTTTTATTTTGTTTGGTTATAAATGGGATTGAGGAGGAAACTACCGTTTAAATGAAGCCAATCCCCGGATGTCATGTTTGAAAGAGTGATACACGTCACGAGGAGGGGAGTGAAAATCATGAAACCAGGGGAAAACAACAGTCCTAGCTTGGCAAGCATATCTGCACAACAATTACCCTTTCTGTGGACAAAAAGCACTTGTTGCACCAAAGCCCGCCGGATTAGATCTTGGCACTCCCTAATAATATGAGAACCTGGGTGGGAGGAAGTTACATCAAATAAGAGAGTTGATGCAAGAATAGTCGAATCAATCTTAAGAATAACAAGAAAAAGACTCATATGACTCAGGAGAAGGATCTCAAATGATTACTCATAAGTCGACTTCAAACTTGATTTCTCATAGACCAACTTTAATGTAGATTCTTGAAAAATCGATCTTACTCATATTCTTTTGTTGTTGATTTCGAACAACTTTTAGGTGGTTTTCAGATAGTATTTGAAATTGATTTTTAGGAAATTGATTTCATTATTTTCATAAGTCGAACAAAAATAACAATATTTTTTTTTATAATTTTGATATCTAGATCTAATATTTAGAAAATAATCCAACAAATACAAAAAGCCACCAAAACATAAAAAATAATAATAATAAAACCTTAACAACGAAAACATATAGAATTAACCCTCTTTGTTTAGTTTCATGTGTTAACTTAATGAAAAATATTAAACAAAATTATTTATTTAAAAAATTGTGGAGAAAATAATAAAATCAATATATATATTTTTTATATAAATATTGTGAAAATAGTGAAAATATGCTTTTACGATAATTTGAATACTAAACTCAAAAAAATAATCGAGCAAAAAACTCTTTATTACCATGATATTTTTACAAGGATCGTGATAGGGATAAATTTAGTGTAATATTTGTGATTTATTTCATATTATTTTTAGGTAAATATTACACTAATTTTGAGTATTTATTGTGCTAGAATCATTGGAGGACATTTATGAAGGAATGAGGAAAAATTGAGCAAAAATTGGTGATATGGCATGTAAGAGGAAATCCGAACAAAAATACTCGACCGTTAGCACATGAGCACGTCAATTTCAAATGAGTTGGACTACAAAATTGGGAGTATGAATATTGAAAATCTTATTGCCTTAATTGGTTTTTGGAATTTTAAGAATTTTTGGATATATTTATTTAATTTTGGGGTTGTAAAAATATTTATAAGATTTTTTCTTTCTTTATTTTGGCAATTTAAGTTTTTAGACTTTTTTACCTTTGAGTAAAAAAAAAGTAAAAAAGAGAAATCTCTTTTTTTTAAAGACTTTTAATTGTTTAAGGAAATGTGAATAATTACTATTCACGCCAGAAGAGGGGGCAGCACTCATATATTGGGGGAATTTTAGGTTTTGGGAGGATACATTATTAGTTTCTTGATTCATTCTCTCCTTGCCGGCTGCTGCGCCTTCCTGGGAAGAGAGGAGACGGCTGCACATTATTTCCAACCTTTGTTTCTTTAGCAATAAAATTCCATCTTTGCGAGTTTTTATTTTAATATATATTCATTTTAATTTTTTTTCTAGTTAAAGGTTAGTTGAAATTTTGATTTATGATATCGTGAGATCTAAATGTGTTTATTCATTCATCAATCATAGGTATTTATTTAATTTCTACGCTTCATGGATCATGATTTTTTAAGATTTATTGAATAGATGGCTAATATTTAATAGACTTAGATTAATCTAAAACTAATTAAAACGGTAAATCCGTAATTGTTTGTTAATTTTAATGAAGTGATAAATGACATTCATGTCATGGAATTAAATAATCTAATTTAAATAAACTCATCGTGTGTTTGTTAATTAGAATTGGGTCTCTCTAGATTTTAAGACTGTTGAGACTTTCAATCCTAAGAGCTTTTCTAGGATTGACTCTTGATTAGGGAAATAGTTAATGAACTTCTCTTAACTATCGACGAAGTAAGGAGAGATTGGTCGTTGGGCGTTTGTCGACAACTATAACCAATTTATTTATGCATTATTGAATTATTCTTGAATCAATGATCAATCGATTGAATCAAAGTGGAAACGAACCCTTCAACTAGGCCAATTTATCTTGATTCTTATTCATTTAATTTCACCCAATTTTATTTTTGTCATTTTGCTATTTCAATTTTAATTGTTTGTTTTATTCAGATTTGGTAGTTATTTTAGTTAATTCAAAACTCCCAAAATTTTATTTTTATTTTATTTGAAAGAGATAAATTTACTTTTTCCCTGTGGATTTGACCCTGCTTACCCTAGACTCGTCATGTGAAAGTAGGTTATTTATTTTTGTTGGTTTGACACCTATCAGATCGATATACATCTTTTTTTTTTATAAGAAAATACAATCAAAAAATTAAAAATAAAGGAGAAAAATAAAAAGTGTTATGAATATTAAATAACTTGGTGAATATCAATCAAAGAATATAACTTTATCATTAAGACATTTATCAAGATACGAACACCTGATAACTCAGCAGCTTACGAAACAGATGTCACCAACCAACCATTGTGGATAAGTATCAACTGACCATTGTGGATAAATATCAACCGTCCAAGATATGTGTCAACAATTGAGGAAATGACTCATCACTTTCCTTGCCTAAAGATACATTGAACATAAACACCTCAAGCCACCATATGACATGGGTCTAGGACATGTGTCACCTTCCTTGCCAAGTGTCTATGCTAGTGTCAACTATTGATGCAACATGCTGACTCATCATGCTGACTCATCACCCAAAGCTACCTATAAATATCACACCTCCTTTCAAATCCAAAAACCAAGTTGTAAAAAGGAAGGAGAAGGAAGGGCTTAAGAAAGAGAGAGAAAAGAGAAAAGAAAGTGAGAAAGAACTTGAAAAATTTCTTTCACTGTATTCTGTCCAAATTCCTATATGATGTAGAGATACTTGCTTCTCTGTCAACTTTATTTATAATATGTTATCAACACGAGACTCTGCAAAAAACACAAAGTTAACATCAACCAAATACAAATCTATCTTTTGTAGTAAAAAAGGAGATTTCATTGTTCAAAAATTCTGAGATACGTTTTTACCGATTTCTTTCGAATAGCAAATCTTGCTAAACTTGAATTTCTACCTTTCGATATTTTTGGAAATAATTATTTATCATGGACTCTTGATATTGAAATGCATTTGAATGTGATGGGTCTTGGAGACACCATCAAAACAAACAATGTTACTATACAAGATTATGCAAAAACAATAATTTTCATTCGACATTATCTTGATGAAAGTTTGAAAATAGAATATCTTACTGTTAAAAATCCTCTTGAGTTATGAAAAAATTTGAAGGAAAGATATGACCACCTGAAAATGATCGTTATTGGTGACTATAATTTTGCAATGTTCAAAATCAGATCCCAATGAAATTGTGTGAAGAAAACATAACTGAAGAAGATATGTTAGAAAAAACTTTCTCCACCTTTCATGCCTCGAACTTGCTCCTGCAACAACAATATCGAGAAAATGGATTCAGAAAATATTCTGAATTGATTTCATATCTTCTTATGGTCGAGCAAAATAATGAATTATTGATAAATAATCATGAGACTCGACCAACTGTAGTAGTCCATTCCTTGAAGCGAATGCGACTAAATACGAATATGGAAAAGGTCGAGGTTGAAGTTGCGGTCGTGGCGGTGGTTGTGGACACGAATATGGTCTTGGACGAGATGTCCATTACAATAATGATGATCGTATCAATGGACGATCAAATCAAAAGGGCAAACATTACCACCAGAAGTGGGATGATAGTGATTGAAAAGAAAAAAGAGAAACTCTCAAGAGATTTTGATAATGTTTGCTACTGATGCAGTACCAAGGGATATTGGTCACATGTATGTCGAACCCCAAAACATCATGTTGAACTATATCAAGTCTCTTTAAAGAAGAAAAATAAAGATGTAGAAATAAATTTTGCCAGCCCATGTAATGATGTTGATATAAATATAACTCATCTTGATATGGCTGATTTCTTTGAACATCCCAAAAGAAAAATTGATCAACTGATCAATGATAGAAATATTTAGATGTATGTTATAAATGAATAAGTTATTTTAATGTTTTTGCAATATGATACACTTTATTTTTGATTGATTTAGTTGTTTAAAATTTCATACAAGTAAATTAATCATTTCTTTTATTTTCTTCATAAATAAAATATGGATATTGTTGATAACTTGGAACGTATGAGAAGTGAAGAAGATATATGTCTAATTGATAGCGCTATAACTCATACAATACTTAGAAATAAAAATTATTTTTCCAACCTGAAATTGGGAAAAACAAATGTCAATACCATAAGTGGTACTGCAAAATTGATTGAGGGCTCTGGTCTAGCAAATGTACGTCTCCCTAAAAGAACAAAATTAGTTATACATAATGCACTATATTCTACTAAATCTTGTAGAAATTTACCAAGTTTTAGAGATATCCGCCAAAATGGATATCATATTGAGATAATGAATGACAATAATATTGAGTATTTGTGTATTACAATTGTTGTTTCTGGAAAGAAACATATAGTAGAGAAAGCATCATCTCTTTCCTCTGATTTATACTATACTAAAATTAATGTAGTCGAAATGTATCATTTAGTAAACCAGAAATTTACTAATCATAAAGACTTTATTATCTGATATGATCGACTTGCATATCCTGGGTCAATTGTGATGAGAAGAATAATTGAAAATTCTCATGGTCACACTTTGAAAAATTAAAAGGTGTTGAAATCAAATGAAGTCACTTGTGCTGCTTATTCTCAAGAAAAATTTATTACGAGACTTTTATCAGTTAAAGTAGAAACTGAAACTCCTGGATTTCTGGAAAGCATTCATTGTGATATATGTGGACCAATTCATCCACCATGTAGACCATTTAGATATTTTATGGTACTAATTGATGTATCTACAAGATGGTCACATGTTTGTCTACTATCAATTCACAACCTAGCGTTTGCGAGACTTCTTGCTCAAATCATTAAATTAAGAGCACAATTTCTGAATTATTCGATTAAGACAATTCGGGTAAACAATGCTGGTGAATATTCATCCCATACTTTTGATGACTACTATATGTCTATTGGTATTAAAGTTAAACATCGTGCAACTCATGTTCATACACAAAATAGTTTAGCTGAATCGTTTATCAAAATGTTGCAATTGATTGCTAGACCATTATTAATGAGAACTAAACTCTCAACATCAGCTTGTGAACATGTTATTTTACATGCAACAGCACTTATACTTTTAAGACCAACACATTAGCATGAGTACTTTCCTCTACAATTAACTTTTGGTTATGAACCAAATATTTCCCATTTTAAAATTTTCGAATGTGCAGTTTATATTTCTGTAGCGACACCGCAATGAACTAAAATAGAGTCTGAAGAAGATTGAGAATATACATTGGGTATAAGTCACCCTCTATTATACGAATCTTGAATATTTGACAGGTGACATTTTTACTACAAGATTTGCAAAGTGTCATTTTGGTAAAATAAATTTCCCAGCATTAGGGGGAGGATAAAGACAATTGAAAAGGAAAATTATATGGAATGTATTACCATTGACATCTCTTGATCATCGTACAAAAAATTGTGAAGTTAAAGTTCAAAGAATAATCCATTTGTAGAAGATTGCAAATCAATTACCTGACGTATTCACTGACTCTAAAAGAGTCACAAAGTCGCATTTTCCTACAGAAAATACATCAATTAAACTTGATGTTCCAGCTGGACAATCTCTAAGTATTGTAGAAAATGAATCTAATACACGTTTGAAATGTGAAAGACCTCTTGGCACCAAAGATAGAAATTCTCGAAAGAAAAGATGATCTACTAATCATAATCATTTAAAAGAATCAAATGATAAAAAATCTCATGAGATTATTGATGAAAAAACTCAGACTCCTGCAGAGCCTAACATAGCTCTTGAAGAATACAAATTTCAAACTCCTGAAGAGTATGTAAGGAAAATTTCCATAAACTTCACCACAACAAGAATATGTTGAGATAGAATTAAAACAGTTGTGGATAACATTTTTACATATAATGTTGCACTCGAAATTATGAAAGAAATCAAGAATTTTGAACCAAAATCTATTGAGAAATGTCAAAAAAGAGATGATTGGCCGAAATGGAAAGAAACAATCCAATCTAAATTAGATTCATTGGCTAAACATAAAGTTTTTGGACCTGTAGTCCAAACACCTGAAGGTGTAAAACCCGTTAGATATAAATTGGTATTTGTGAGCAAACGAAATAAGAAAAATAAAATTGTGCGATATAAGGCACGTCTTATAACACAAGAGTTTTCACAAAGACCAGATCTTGATTATGATGAAATGTATTCTCTTGTAGTGGATGCGATTACATTACGTTTTCTTATAGTCTTAATAATATATGAGAGACTCGAAATGCGTTTAATGGATATAGTCATTGCTTACCTATATGATACATTAGAAAATGATGTTTATATGAAAATCTCTAAAGGATTTAAAATGACTATAGTATGTGACCAAAATTCTCGAGAAATTTACTCCATTAAATTACAAAAATCATTATATGGCTTAAAACAGTCAGAACGAATGTAGTATAACAATTTAAGTGACTGTTTGCTGAAAAAATTTTATACAAATGACTCAATATATCCTTGTATTTTTCTTCAGAAATTTAAAACATGTTTTATGATCATTGCGGTATATATTGATAATCTGAATCTTATTGGAACTCCTGAAGAGATTTCTAAAGTTGTTGAATATTTTAAAAAGGAATTTGATACCAAGGACTTTAGGAAAACAAAATTTTGTCTTGACTTACAGATCGAACATCTGGAAGATGAATATTCATTCACCAATCAAATTATACGTCTAAAGTTTTAAAATGTTTCTATATGGACAAAACACATCCATTAAGTACTTCAATGGTTGTTCAATCACTTGATATTGAAAAGGACACTTTCAGACCACAAGACAAGGATGAAGAAATTCTTGATCTTGAAGTACCATATCTTAGTATCATTGGAGTATTTATGTATCTTACTAATTGTACATGACCTGATATGTCATTTTCTGTAAATGTATTAGCAAGATTCAGTTCTTCCCCAACACAATTAGAATGGGTTTAAACATATTTTCTAATATCTCCAAGAAACGATTGATTTTGGCCTATTCTATTCAACTAATTCTAAACCAATATTGATTGGATATGTTGATACCGGATTTTTATCTGATCCTCATAAAGCACGATCTCAAATTGGATACTTATTTACATATGATGATACTGCTATTTCTTGACGATCTACAAAGTAATCTATAGCCGCTACCTCATCAAACCATATTGAGATCATAGCAATTCATGAAACAAGCCGAGAATGTATTTGGTTAAGATCAATGACTCAATATATTTTAAAGAATTGTAGATTATCCTTCAATAAAGATATTCCTACGACATTATTCGAAGACAATATTGTATGCATTGCTCAATTTAAGGGAGGATATATCAAGGGAGATAAAACTAAATATATTTCACCAAAATTTTTCTTTACACATGATCTTCAGAAGAGTGGTGAAATTGATGTGCAACAAGTTCGATCAAGCGAAAATTTAATAGATTTATTTACCAAGATACCACCGACTGCCACATTCGAAAGATTGGTGAAAGGAATTGGAATGCAACACTTAAAGATCTCAAGAGATATTCTCAACAGGAAGAGTAAATATATTTAGAATAGTGTACTCTTTTTCCTTCACTAGGATTTTTTTCCCACTGGGTTTTTTCTTAGTAAGATTTTAACGAGACATATTTTCTGTGTAATGGACATCCAAGGGGGAGTATTATGAATATTGAATAATTTGGTGGATGTCCATTAAAGAATATAATTTTATCATTAAGACGTTTATCAAAACACGAGTACCTGATGAGTCAGCAGCTTACGAAACACGTCACCAACCAACCATTGTGAGTAAATATCAACCGACCATTGTGTATAAATATCAACCATCTAAGACACATGTCAACAACTGAGGAGATGACTCATCACTTTCCTTGCCTAAAGATACATTGAACATAGACACCTCATGCCACCATATGATATCTGTATACGACATGTGTCACCTTCCTTACCAAGTGTCCATACAAGTGTCGACTATTGATGTAACATGCTGACTCATAATACTGACTCATCACCCAAAACTACCTATAAATACCTCATCTCCTTTCAAATCCAAAAACCAAGTTGTAAAAAGAAAGGAGAAGAAAGAGCTTAAGAAAGAGAGAGAAAAGAAAAGTAAATGAGAAAGAAATTGAAAATTTTGTTTTACTGTATTCTGTCCAAATTCTTATATGGCGTAGAGATATTTATTTTTCTATCAATATCATTTATAACAAAAAGATACTATTGCTTTAGATAGACAGCAGTATATAGCCTCTCTCACTCTCTCTCCTTTCTCTCTCTCTCCTTCGTTGGACATGCAAGCAATCTCTCTCTTCTCTCTTCTTCAACCTACACTCTCCCCCCTCAATCTATTAGTCTTTCTTTCCATCTTGTTATCATCTCTCTCTCTTATCAAGCCTACAACTTGAAATGGAGAGGTACCCCACGTGGAGGTAAGTGTTGGCTTAGATTGCCATCACCATCGCTGTAGAGATAGAAATTGATATCCTATAACCTAAGTGTCAGAACTATCATTCAACATCATTAGGCTTGTTTTCATTTTCGATGGTAGAGGGAGGCCAACCTCAGTAGGAAATCATTTGATGTCAGGTTTTGAGTCGATTTCTTGATTTTACAGATTTTTGCAAACCCCTAATGAAAATTATCCCATTATTATGTTTTTTTTTATTAACTTTAAACTTAAAGATGAAATTACAAAACATAATGGCATTATATCACAACTACGGCAAAACACTTGAACAAAGCTCGTTCTAATCAGATGCAAGCCTTATAATAGTTTAACGGATGAATTAGCAAAAAAATAGCAAAAATTAGTAATTATTTTTCAAATAAAACTCTTGTAATAATGAGGATGAGTAATTAATTATTACAATATAAGAATAATATAAGTTCGAATTAATTACTTTTTCAGTCTTCAAACTTTATTCGATTTTTACAAATCAGTCTCTATAGTTAAGAATATTACCTTTTAGTTTTTAAACTTTCAAAATCATAACGTATTGATTTTTTTATCCTGACGGTCAGTGAGTGGCTATTAAGTATTAACGTTGGTTAACATCGATTCCACATAAATATATGGATGATGAGGTGTCATTGTTAAATCAACACCTTCAATACATCATCTTGTCACTTAATATTGAATCGGTTAAGAAAAAAAAATCTCTCCCCTTCCCTCCCCCTTTTTCTATCTTCTCTTCTCTACTCCATCTCTCTCCAGAAAAACACTAGTCTTCTATTGCCAAAATTTGTCAAATTCATCTACCGATTCAAAGTAAAAATCAAAAACCCTACAATGCCAAAAATCATACTCGATTGCTTCTCAGTCTAAAAATCAAAAACCTTAAAACACTCCTATTCTCTCTCTCTCTCTCTCTCTCTCTCTCTCTCTCTCTCTCTCGCATTTTGAGATGACCATCTACGAGTCTCAGTCTGAAAATCTGGGCTTTGTACTCGAATTTCTCCTTCAATTTACTTTTTTTCCTAATCTCGACATTTGACTTAGATGATAGATTGAGGCATTTTTAGATCTGGGGTACGAGGAATAGGAGCTAATTTTGTAGACGACAATTTCGATGGCCTATTTTTTTTTATTATTATTATTTTGTTTGGTTCCATTAGGCTTCTAAAAAACAAAGAAAAAACATTAATTTCAACCCAAAACCTAAGTAGAAGAAAAGCGTAGAGTCAGCAAACACACCCCATCTTCTTCCTTATCGAAGCATTGGAAGAAGAAGGCGATGTTGGAGCTGGAGAAGCAGCGGTGGCGGTTGGAAGATTCGAAAGAACCGACGATGTCGATGCTTGCCGATGATCCAATTGGTAAAAATCAAAAGAAGAGAAATTGGGGGGAGATATATATATATATATATATATATATATATATATATATATATATATATATATATATATATATATATGAGATTTTAGGAAATTGTCAATCTGTTCTTGCTTCTCTTGTTTCTATGAGATTTTTTTTTTAGGGGAGAGAGAGAGAGAGAGAGATCTATGAGAAATTGTCAATCTCTTCTTATTTCTCTAATTCTGTTTGCTATCCACCGTTTGTTAAAGATCACTTTTCTCATTAACTCAAAAATTTGTTTTCATTTCTCTCAAAAGACATGAATTGTGAAGGGGGTTTATACTATTAAACCCAAATCGTGAGTTTTTTTTTTTTTTTTGGTTGAGATTTATAGGATTCTTGTTCTTAATGTTGTTGCTAAGTGTTGTTTATCCTATTAAACCCTCAATTCATTTTAGTTCGATCTTTTCTTTTCCCATCGCCCATAGATTTTGCCCAATTTCTAGAATCTCTCTCGCATCTTTGTGTAGAGAGAGAAAATCTAAAGATGGAAGTGGAGATTATGGGTTTCCTATGATGATGATGATCTGCCATGATGATGATGATGGATGCATTGGGTCCTTATTTCATTATTTATTATAATTTGCAATCCTTCTCCAACCTGGTTTGATCTACCATGATGATGATGGGTTTCCTTATTATAATTTAAAATATTTATTATGTATCATTTACATAAATTTAGAAATGATTTTTTTAATTTGTTTTTTGATTATTTCAATAATATTTTATTATTTACTAAAAAATTAATAAAATGTGAACATAAGTATTAAAATTATTTTTATATATATGGTGGTCAAGATAATTTTTATTACATTTTTAATAAAATTTTTATAGAAATTATTAATATATTGAATGTTTTAAAGTTTTGAAAAAAATTTGATTTATATTTGAAAAATTCTATATTTTTCATAAAAAATTCATTTGGGTTAATGCACAAATTGAGACAAATTTAAATGTAGAATATTATTAAAATAAAAATTGAATTAATTGAAAAGGGAAAGCTATACAGTGAAAAGATAAGAAAACCCTTCTATGTTGACATGGCATGATAGAGATGATTTCATGTATTGATATGATAATGATACGTTAATATTTGTATAATACATAAATTATTATGTTATTTTATATTAATAATTTATAGTTATCTTGTTATTAGTGATGAAAATATTAATACGTTATAGTTTTAAAAATTTAAGAATAATAATATAATATTTTTGACTGTAGATATTAATTTTAAAAATGATACAAAATTTAATAGCTGAATTTGTAATTAACTCTATATATTTCAAAACATACGCCTCGGGAAGACACCGAATCCCAAATTACCCATTCCATACCAATGGGGACAAAAAAAGCCTTGTAGGGAAGGTGAAGAAGTTTGAGCTGATGCAATCTCTTTTCAGAAAATGTGTAGACCTCATAAAGACACAAAACTTTGAAAGAGAGAGTTCCAAATTCCTATTCTTCTTATAATGAGTGATTTTGAATTCGTATTTTAATAATAAAAAAAAAATTAATAGAGTCAATCCTTAAATAAAATTATATATCAAATTCTTAAATTTTACTCTCACATCATAAATTAATCTCTGAACTTTAAAATATAACGACTCAGGACCTATACTTTCAAATTCGTAAGTCGTTGATCCCTCCGTTATTAACGGTGTCAACCTGATCGTTAAATGCCTACAGAGCTTCTGACTTGGCTTCCATGTCATGAATTGCTTACGTGTCAAATGACACATACACACTGTGGACACAAAGTGGTGTGCTGACGTGGCATGACTTGTCAGCACCCCAATAACACGTTGCGCTGCCACTTAACCAAAAAACTCTCTCTCTCTTTCTCTCTCCCCTCCCCTCCCCCCTTCTCTCTCTTCTCTCCCCTCACGCTGAAAAAAAATACTCCCCCTCTCTCTCTTCTCTCTCGCGGTCGTGTTGCAGTCGGATTTCAATACAATCCGACGAATGGTGACAGTGATTTTTCTTCTCCCCCCCTCTCTCTCTCCCCATCCCATGTCTGCAGAAGCTTCGACCCATTCGCAAAGCTTCAACCCCTCTTAAATTGCAAACCTTTCATCGGTAGGAAGTGACCCCTGCTGTTGGCATAGGAAGCTTGCGTATGAACTCAAGAGTTGATTGTCTGTTGCTCAGAATGCCAACAGTTAGAGGGAGCAAGTGGCAAAGGCAGGGGCACTGCACTTGACATTGCTGAAGGTATGCCGGTGCTGTTTATATGATGTTCTTAAGACTATCAGGTTCAGGCTCACATGAACTCCAAGTGTTATGTAACAACCCAAATCTCAGAAGGTCAGCATAAGGCTTTATACCTGTTAAATTCAAAAACACAAGGAAAACAGAGTATGGAGGAAGCAGATTAAGTGAGGGCTGTCGATGAAGCTAGGATGAATATTAACTGTTGTTTTGTATAGATTCAAGAGATTAGGGTATGGGGATGGGTGTAGAACAATTATTGAACAAGAAAATGAGAGAGAGTGTGTGTGGGGTTAGAGAGAGAGAGAAAGAAAGGAAGAACAGAACAGAGCTTGAACTTGAAGAAGCTCTTCCACAGATAACCAGAGCTTGAATATTAACTGGCTAAATGTATCTACCTGTCAAGGCCTTCCAAGTTATTTCGTTTGGATTCCAACACCCACTTCAACCTAAATAATCAGAATTTCTAACCTCTTGAATATTAACTGGCTAAATGCATCTTCCTGTCAAGGCCTTCAAGTTATTTCGTTTGGATTCCAACACCGACTTCTACCTAAATAATCAGAATTTCTAACCTCTTGATGTGGAAATTTATCTATCCCAATTGGCGGAATGCTAATAAATACAATAGGGTCATCAGCATTTTATTTCCTTTAATAAATGCAATAGTCTCCCTCTCGCCCCTTTTTTCTTCAAACCCCAGCTAACCCCAGTTAACAAATTTTTCTTCAATTCTTCAAATTGCATCAAATGGCAAAAATCTCAGATTACCAATTAAACATTCATCTTCATCCCATCTAGTGTACCTTGCAAGCAGCGTCATCGAATTGTCCGCCATCAATTAAACATTCATTTTTCCTATCCATGATTTTATTTGCCATTTATTTGCTTCTCCTTTTTTAGTTTGTACTTGGTATTTGTTCACTCCTTTGGACCCTGAGAGTTATCTTTCTTGTGGTGCAGATGAGAAAATTACATTGCTGGGTGCGATTCAGTCCCTGTTCGAGGGTTCAATATATACTTTTGTGTTTTTCTCGATTCCTGCATTGAACCCAAATGATGAGGAGATTCCCTATGGTTTTATTTTTGCAACCTTCATGCTGGCCTCCATGTTGGGAAGCTCCATTGCATCTCAACTGTTGGCTCGTGGATCACCCAGAGTTGAGAGCTACATGCAGATTGTGTTTGTCATCTCCTATGCTTCTCTTCTACTTCCGATTGCAACAAATGTATAGTCTCATATTATTTCTATCCTTCTCCAGTTCCTTATTTTTCTACCACTCCTTTTACCAATCATGATTTGGTTTAACTTACATTCTTTTGGTCATGTTCAAATTTTGGTATTTGAAACAGTTCCTAGTAGCTCCTTCAACAGTGAAAGGTGGAAGCATTTTCTTTGCAGGTTGTCTGCAGCTTTTTGGCTTCTGTACATTTGAGGCATGTGTTGGAATATTTTGGCCATCCATCATGAAGATGAGATCTCAATACATTCCTGAGGAGGCCAAGAGCACTATCATGAACTTCTTCCGCATACCCCTGAATATCTTTATGTGTGTTGTGCTGTACAACTTATGCCATCTGACTAATCTCACCAAAATTCTTCTGTTTTTGTTAGACCTTTCTAGACTTTGGTTCTTTGCATTATTAAAAGGTCCCGAATAGCCCCGCTTTATCCTTATATGTCATAATATCCAACTGAATGAACACGAGAAACCAGACCCACTTACTTACCCACATAATATCCAGGTCTCTCAAGCATATTACAAGTTTTGTCTTCTCCAATGGTGGTATCCAAAGTCAATCCGAGCCTCCTCTATTTCTCACCAAACCCACTTACCTATCTCTCTCTCACTCTTCAAACCCACCCGTCTCTCTCTCCGCCAAACCCACTAACCTCCTCTTTTCCTCCCTTTCCTACTCCCCTCTCTCCCTCAATAATGGCTCCCTTTTCACAAATGCGGCATTTTCAGCTACAATTTCACTGTAACCTTCTTCTTCTGCAATTTAAGCTTTCAAATTTTCAAAATTTTTACATACAAATGTGAGGAGCAATTTCATTCGTACGGTTAAAATTACCATGTGGAGATATTAGGGTTTTGTTGAGTTGTTGAAGTTGAAGATGGCGTAAAGGGGGAGAGAGAGAGAGAGAGAGAGGGGGGGTGTTTTCTGGTTTCAGCGAGAGAGGAGAGAAGAGAAAGAAAGGGGGAGGGGAGGAGAGAGATAGAGAAGCTTGTTTGTTTTTCAACGAGAGAGGAGAGGAGAGAAGAGAGAGGGGAGAGTTTTTTAGGGTGCTGAGGTGTCATGCCACGTCAGTATTCGTGCTGACGTGGCACCACTTTGTGTCCATAGTGTCTGTGTTATCTGACACCTAAGCAATTCTTGTCAACATGAAAGACAAGTCAGAGACTCTGTCAGCACTTAACGGTTAGTAACAGAAGAACAAACAAGTTACAAATTTGAAAGTATAGGTCGAGTCGTTCCATTTTAAAATTCAAAGACTAATTTATAAAGTGAGAATAAAATTCAAAGACTTGATATGTAATTTTTTTTCAATCCTTAATAGATTTTACAATATTCAGATCGAAAATATGTAAACCTCACGGAGGTAAAACTTTAAGAAAGAAAATCAAATTCTTTTAAATTGAGTAATCGAATATCTTATCTTTATATTATGTAATTTTGAATTTAAATTTTAAAAATAAAAAAAAAAATTAAAAGAATTAATATTTAATAGATTTTATAGCATTGATGAATTAATTAGAATAATCTGAATATCAATCGATGTAGGAAAAAAAAAGTTTGTGCATGCGCGTGTGTGGCCAATGTATCGTTGTAAGTTGCCTCCCATTCCATTTCCAGTCCAACAACAGACAATGAAAGTCCTTGCCCTTTCTTTGGCCTCCAGCATTAATGTTCACACCGATGCCTTTTTTATTTTGTTTTTACCCTTTTTAGGAGTACCAATGGTCTAATTTTTGGTTTTCGTGTGTGTCGATCCACTCCAGTCCCTTGCACTTAAATACGAACTTATCTCCAAAAGTCCAATAAAACCTCTTTGAAGTACACGTGTCAAACTGGATCTGATTTGTTTCTTCTTCTTTCTATTGCCTTCTTGACACGTCCTTCTTTTAGGGTTGGGAATAGAATATAGGAATAGGATCCGATCAAGTATTTGAAATCGAATACATTTTTTAATCTAAATATGAAATATCTTAGTTATTTTTTTTCTTTTTTGCCTTAAATCAAACCTAACAAAATTACTTATATTTGAACGGATACCCAAACCCAAATTAAAAGCCAACAAAAAAAACATCCCTGATTTTACAAAAAATTTAATAACTTCAAACTAACAAAACAAACTAGAAAAAAAAAATACAACTACTTAATTAGAACATACATCAGTATTGAGATCTGGAGGGGGGATAGACCGTGATGGATTTTGAGTCTGAGCAACTACGAACACTCTTGTTTTTACCCTACCTATGCTCATATTTTCTATCGTTGAGAAATTTTCTTGAATATTTGGAAAGTGAAATTTATCAAGACCTAAAGCAAATGTCAATAAAAAATAGACCGCAACAATGAATTGTTTAAAACTGCAATTGGAATTCGACAGCTGAAAGTAAGGAATTGATTGGTATGGTAGTGACGATCAGCAAAAGGCGTTGAAGACGAAAGAACTCGCGGCTAAAATTTGGGTGATGATAGAGAGCGGTAATGAGATAGGAAAGAATTAATGAAATTGAACCATGTATGAAGAGAAAACTCTGGTAAGTCAATCGCAAATTCCAACAAAAGCAACCCATAATGGATTGAAAATGAAAACGATAATGAAATTTAAATGGAAATCATGCAAGAAGAGTAGGAAATGATGTTCCAAGACGAGAGAAATAGAGAGATGATCGAGACAACAGAGAGAAGATCGGAGACTAGAGAATGGATTTGGAGACACGAGAGAGAGAGAGTGAGATGAGGATTGATTAGGGTTTTTTTAAGAGAATATATATAGTCCTTTTATTTAAACCCTAGTTTCACTTTTATCCCTATGATTATAACATATTTACACATACATCTGGATTAATTCGGATGGGTTAGATTAATTCGAGTTTTTTAATTATCAGTTCGAACCAAACCCGGTATAACAAAATACTCGAATTAACCCGACCCAAACACTTCGAGTTTGGATGGGCCACAGGTTTTGATCGGGTCAAACCCAACCCTACTTCGGAACCCTCACCCTCCCTTTTGCATTTCACAAATTGCTTCCCACGTGGCTTTAGCCTACCTCTTTATTGTCTCTCCTACACTTCACAAACTGCCAAACCCCATTAGAGATTGAATCAAAGCTAACCTTCCGCCCTAGTTTCAAACTTTGATTCGGGATATTAAGCTTGTTGTTGGTTTTTAAAATCGAATTAATTAAAATATGATTACAAATAATAATTGTTGAAATCAACTTTTACTCCACATATACCTGCTCTTTCGACTTGAGTAGAGAGCCAATGATGGTGGTATTCGTCGGTTCTTCACGGATGAGAAATCTGTAAAAAACCCACCGGGACTGGCCCGACGGGAGGATTTTGACGTTAAAGTCAATATAAGTGACGAAATAAAAACTGATAGTAGTCGTAAATATCATACATCCGATTGTATATAGAATAGAATACGAAAACATACCTCTGATCGTATAAGATTGAGCATAAAACCCTACCTTTGTCGATGTATGTAAATTGGTATGAAACTCTCCTCCGAATAATATAGATTTGGATATAGAACCTCCTTTGAACGATATATAGAACTGCCTCTATTTCGTGTGTAAAAACTGAGTCATCCCTGAGAGTTGTCTATACTCTGTATTTATAGCTTCCAAAGGTGTAGAAAACTCTAGTTTTCTTTTGCTTGAAATCTTTCAAGATGATTAATATTGTAATTAGAGACTTCCGAAAGATTTAGACTTTCTCAAGATTTAGAAAAGTTCAAAACTTTAAAAAGATTCATTTTCTTTATGAGAGTTCATGAGAATTATGATTATATAGAAATATGGAAAGATTTGATCTTGATTGTGATTATCTTCCTTATCGGATAACCATGTATGATTTTGGAGACCTATTAAATAAGGTACCATCATTTGCCCCTACTTCTAATTATATTTTGAAGAAATTGTATTAGAAGTAAAGTGGATTGTAAGAGGCCTCCAGGAAAACCGATAGGTCAAGAGATCAGTAGGTCAGTAGATTGAGAGATCAAATGATCGAGAGATCGATTCATCGAGAAACCAACTGATCGGGTGATCGAGAGATTAGCAGATTAACTGGTTAAGTGATCGTGAGATCCAGAGGTCGAACGATCGAGCGATTTCAAGACTGATAGATCGAACGATCGAATGATTGGGAGACCGATAGGTCGAACTATCGAGAGATTATGAGACCGATAAATCGAACGATCGAGAGAATACCAGACCATAGGTTATCGAATGATTGAGAGAATACCACACCGATAGGTCAAACGATCGAGAGAATACCAGACCGACAGGTTAAACGATCGAGAGAATAACAGATTGATAGGTCAAACGATCGAGAGAATACCAGACCGACAAGCCATACGATTGAGAGAATAACAAACTGATAGGTCGAATGATCGAACCATTAGGAGACCAATAGGTCAAACGATCGAGAGATTATGAGACCGACAGGTCGAACGATCGAGAGATTATGAGACTGACAGGTCTAACGATTGAGAGAATACCAAACCAACAGGTCGAACGAGCAAGAGAATAATAGACTGATAGGTCGAATGATCGAGAGAATATCAGACCAATAGGTCGAACGATCGAGAGAATACCAGACCGACAAGTCGGACAATCAAGAGAATGTTAGACCGACAAGTTGAACAGTAGATCAGGGCGTCATAGGACCGTTCGGGGAATTAGATCTCATCGGTAGATTGAGACGACATATACCTGTTAGGGGAGTTCCATCACTTATTGATGATACGTTTGAACGATAGGGTTTGGGCGAGTTAGGCCCGCCGTACGATATGAAACTTTTAAATAAAGGGGTCGTGTCCATCCGTTCAGCTAGTTCCATCCCTTATTGATGACACGTTCGAACAACAGAATTTGGGTGATTTAGGCCCTTCTTACAATACGAAACTTTTTGATAAAGGGGCCGTGTCCACCCGTTCGGGGAGTTTCATCCCTTATTGAGGACACATTTGAACGATAGGATTTGGACGACTTAGACCCTCCGTACGATAGGAAACTTTTAGATAAAAGGGCGGTGTCCATGTCACGCCCCGAACCGAGAATCGTGAACAGCCGCCCGTTGCCCTGGATGCCGGTTGTATTCCTACAGAAAATCGAGCAGAACCTCCACATAAATCGGAGGTCTCCCATGTACAATTTACCTGTATATCAATCTGTATAATTTAAAATCATTCTGAAATTAAAATAAAAAGGCCATCCCAGCCTCACAACAACCCACCAAACACGACAGACATCCAGAACAACGCCAGGCTAAATAAACTATCAACAATCCTAGCCACAGACCTCTACTGTCATGCCCAACTAGAGCATGAGCAGTCGCTACACCGAGCGGGCCTAAATTTATACAATTATATTACAAATTCCCAAGTTAACACTTTAAATAATTACAAATGCCTCAATGTAAATGAAATATGAGAGTTTCGCAAACAAAAGTCCAAAAATTATACAGTCATCCCAAAATATATACACGGTCAACTACGGATCTCAACAAGACCACGCAGGGTCGACAATAAAATACATAATTCATCTTTCAATTTAAACTTAATATCTCACCTTCTTGAATTACCCAATCCGCCAACACTCTATCAAGTCCTCGAGCCAAATACGTCGCCTTATCACAATAATCCTGTCTGGGGAGGGAAAAGAGAGGGGTGAGTATCTATGGGAGGATACTCAGTGAGTGAGGGGATTAATCTCAAGTACTAATAGTGTAGGTGAATATTGGAGTGTCAAATAATATCATTCGTAAACAAAAGTTCAAGTTTCGCAATAAATCATGATATGTTCAATAAAATGAACTCATTTATTCAATCACACGATATCACATACATATGCATCCATTTAAAATCAAGTATATCAAGTATAACGTAGAGCAAGCCAAAAGAATCCTGGCAAAGGTCAATCATGACCTGGGACAGGCGCATCGGGGGTTTTAATATGCAAAGTGTTTCAAAAGTAGCTCTCTACCTCGACGTTGGCCGTGGGTTTAGCCCTTGCTTACCCAGACTCGTCAATAGGACCACGTGCGGTGCTAGACGGTGATGGACACACGTCCTCCCCCAAATATGGGTTCAACCGGCCGCGCCTATGAATATATATACTCGTCAATAGGACCACGTGCGGTGCTAGACGATGATGGACACACGTCCTCCCCCGATGAGGGTTCAACCGGCCGCGCCTATGAATCAATCACTGGACGTTTGCGGATACCTCCTGCAGAAGCGTATCCGGACAACTCGTGCCTCTATAAAGTCCCTTCGTAGCTACGGAATCATCAATGTCATCATCATAGTATCGCATCACAAGTGGGCATCCCGGTGCCCTCACAGTTCATCAAAATATTTCAAATCCGTGTGCCAATACAATTTTATCAAAATCATTTCAAATTCAACAAACCAATGCAATGGTCAAATAGTAAACATTTTGTTTCTCAAATCATGGCACAATTTTATTTCTTTTCAAACAAGGATGCATAATCGTAGAAAACATAAGTACGACACTCCAATAATCACAAAACAGATTTGAATTTCAATTCCATACGTCGAGACAATACATATCAAAAGCATGTTTTGTTTAAAACACGGTAAAATCAGGTTTTCACCATTTCATGCAAGAGATTAGGGTCACACTCACATTCTAGGGAGGGTAATCACTCCCTATTTCCAAAACAAATCCGATTTGACTCCTCGAGTCTCCAACGAGATCAACCTAATCAAATTATCACAATAATCATCAAATTTCCGATTATTCTTAGGGTTTATCATTTTCCCTAAGTTTGTACAAACCTAAATTCTCTAATTTATGAATAAACTCCAATGTCATCACTGTCCATTCCATTTATAAGTAATTAACCAAATGAAAATCAAGTTAAATTTAAACCTAAAATCGTTCAAAATCGAAAACAAGTCTAAAGACATAAATTCCCTATAAATTAGAAAAATCTTTGAAAATTCATACACTGTTCAATTCTCATCCGATTTCTTCAACCCATATGTCATTTTCAAGGTATTTAAGTCTATTTTCATCATACGGAAATAGTATTTTGATTTCCTATATGTAGGACAACTTATAATGGAAAAGACTACATCGATCCTTAAGCTCAAGTCCCAAATTTCAACTGTTTTCATGCATTCGTCAAATTAAACTCTGAAGGAAACTATTCAAATCAATCAAACTCGACTCTGTTATCCTTTAACATGCTCCTTTCATATCAGACACTAGACTTGGCCTTATTGTTCAAGCATAGAATTTAAAAAATGCATTTTATTCCAATCAAACATACATCCTACACATGTACAACACTTTTTATCCTAATTTACCCTAAATGCATCCAAATAAATCGAATGAGTTAGAAATTCCTCACCTAGGGTTCACTGCGGTCCAAAACCCTAACGTCTGTGCGATATTCGATTCAGTCCGAAACCTACAATGCTTCCAATTCGAAGCAAAAATCAGCAATTTAGTATAAATCACCAAGGAATCGAAACCCTAGAATTTGGGTTAGGGTTTGATCGTACCTTTGCAGTGAACAAGGCACAGTCGACTTAGGGCTTTCGGTTGGGGCTTCCGCAGGTGGCAGAAGGCGCGCGAGCAGGGAGGGCTGTCAGCACAGCAGCGCGCGCAGGAAGGGCTATCGCACCCTGGAGTGCGCGCAGGAGAGCTGTCAGCACACGAGCAATCACGCGCAGGGGCAGTCAAGGCGAGGCCGCGCGCCGAGGCAGGGATGCCGCGCAGTCGCGTGCGCAGTTGCGTGCAGTAGCGCGAGCGCAGGCGAGGGAGGAGCAGAGTGCGAGAGACTGAGGGAGACTGAGACCGTGAGTGAGAGCGAAACATAGAGGGAGAACTCACGGGAGGGAGAGAGATATAGCGCGATAGAGAGAGAAATCGCGCGGTAGAGAGAGGGAAACAGAGAGTGAGGGATGATCGGTGGGGATGGTGGTTGAAGGTGGTTGCAGCGGCGGCGGAGAACCGCGAGAGGGAGAGAGACCGAGAGATAGAGAGAGAAACAGAGAGAAAGGGAACCGAGAAAGAGAGAGAGAGAGACAGCGGGTGAGAGAGAGAAGCCGAGAGAGAGAAGGAGAGAGCAAGGATGCGGTGGTGACCCGTGGTGGTGACCCGCAGCGGATGGCGCGGCGGGGCGGTGCAGCGCGGGTGAGGGAGAGGAGAAGACGGAGAGGCGGAGAGAGAAAGAGGGAGAGAGAGAGAAGAGAAAAGAATTAGGGTTTTTAGCCCTAATTCGGATTTTTTTTTTTTTACTATTATTATTATTATTATTATTATTATTATTATTTAATATATATATATATATTTAAAAAAAAACAAATTCATAAATAATTAGATGAGAAAATGAATAAATTAATAATTAAATAATTATCCATATATATATTTATGCTCACTTTATATTTAAAGTTCTAATCTTTATCAAAATAAGATTTACTTTGAATCAGAAGCACGGATATTTTAAATATACCTAAAAAAAATTTAAATTACACACCTCAAAATCGAAAATCAATATAATTAAATATTTTCTATATATATATATATATAAATTGATGATCATTTTATTAAATTCAAAAACGGAATTACGAACACCGTAGTGTCGTTGTTATAGTCCACCCTTCCGGAGAGTTCCATCTCTTATTGATGACACATTCAAACGATATGATTTGGGCGATTTATACCCTCCGTGTGATAGGAAACTTTTAGATAAATGGACCGTATCCAACCGTTCGGAGAGTTCCATCCCTTATTGACGACACGTTCGAATGATAGGATTTGGGCGATTTAGACTCTCCGTGCAATAGGAAACTTTTAGATAAAGGATTCGTGTCCACTCGTTCGGGGAGATCCATCCATTATTGACGACACGTTCAAACGATAGAATCTGGATAACTTAGATCATCCGTGCGACAGGAAACTTTTAGATAAAAGGGCTGTGTCCACCCATTCGGAGAGTTCCATCCCTCATTGACGACGTGTTCGAATGATAGGATTTGGTCTACTTAGACCCGTTCGTTCGATAATGTACCATGAGACAGATAATCAACAAATTATTTACACGAAGCCGAGAGAATGAGGGCGAGAAAATTACCTAACGAGGGACACCCCCGACTACCTCGTCCCGATTGTCGCATAGTCGAATGAATTCAGACTATCAAGAAAAAGTGAAGTCAGATTTGAAATTTCTACGACTGGTCAGTCAATCGTTCCCACAGACGGCACCAATCTGTTGGAGTTAACTTTTATTCCACAGATACCTACTCTTCCGACTCGTGCAGAGAGCCGATAACGGTGGTGTTCGTCGATTTTTCACATATGAGAAACTTGCAAAACCCCACCGGGCTGACCCGGCAGGGGACTCCAACGCTCAAATCAGTATGAGTGATGAAATAAAAATTAATAGTAGTCATAGATATCATACCTCCAATTGTATATAGAGTAGAATACGAAAACATACTTCTAATCATATAAGATTGAGTATGAAATCCTACCTATGTCGGTGTATGTAAATGGGTATGAAACTCTCATCTGAATGATATAGATTTGGGTATAGAATCCTCTCTAAATGATGTATAGAACTACATCTCTTTCGTGTGTAAAAATCGAGTCCTCTCTGAAAGTTGTCTATGCTCTGTATTATAGCCTTCCAAGGGTGTAGACAACCCTAGTTTTCTTTTGTTTGAAGTCTTTCAAGATGATTAGAATTGTAATTAGAGACTTTTGAAAGATTTAAACTTTTTCAAAATTTAGGAAAGTTCAGAATTTTAGAAAAATTCATTTTCTTTATGAGAGTCCACGAAAATTATGATTCTGCAAAAATATGGAAAGATTTGATTTTGATGATGATTGCCTTCCTTATCGGATAATCATATATGATTTTGGAAACCTATTAAATAGGGTACCATCAATAATAATAATTGATATTAAGGATCATTTAATGGTCATAATTTTTATTTTCCAACCACTGATCCCAATAATGGATAAAAAAAACCTTTAATTTGGGATTCTGATCTAAGGTTTTGATTTTTACCGATTTAGTTCCAACTAGAACTGATATTTGTCCAAATCATACAAGAGAAGAGGAAAGAATTATATTTGTTTACACTTATTTCTTTTCCCTTGTGATAAAAAATCCGTTGATTAGATGAAAACCAGAGTTTTAATTATGAATGATAGTCATAAAGCTTAGGGAGAGTAAAATATTTGAAATTCAATTTTCGGTAGGCCTAGTTGCTACAAAAGCGTGAGAGAGAGAAAAAAAGAGAACATATATATATATATATATATATAGGCGATAGAGTGACCGTAGTGAGGAAATTAAGAGAGCAAAGGAAATAGATAGAAGGGGAGAGGAGAAGTAAATAGTTGTGAAGCGATTTTGGTATGGAAATTTTTTTTAATATCTTATATTTTAAAAGATTTAAATATCTTTTTAGTTAAAATTTAATGAATGAAATTAAAATAGATTTTTTTTAATATTTGACATTCGAATGTAAAAATTATCTGATTTATTATAATATCATGGATAACAAGATTTATTAAAAAATCACTATTAGTTCGTACTAACTCAAAGTTTAGTTATTTAAAAGATATTTTATTCCAATCTGTTGGAGGTGGGTTATGGTTCCATAGATACTGTCTCCTTGTTGATCCGAGCGGTTATTGTCAAAGGGATGTTATACCTGCAAAAACCGCCGGAGGGTGCTCCGGCAGGAGGACTCTGATACTCAAATCAGAAAGAGTGGTTTTTATATGAAAAGAAAACAAACTGAGAGCTCGAGGGAGTAATTCCCTATGATTAGAGTGCCTAATGTGTAAGGCCCAGAGAGTGTATCTGTCTATGAGAGTTTTGAGATATCTTATACCTGTGAGAGTCATGCGCCGCTGGAGTACTTCAACCCTATTTTCCTTGCTGAACCAATCTGAAAATCTTGGGGATTTAATATTTCGAATTTATTGTAATCTTTATCCTTTAGAAAACTTTCGTATTAAAGAGGGAACATTTCCTCAACTGAAAGATCCTTAGAGTACTGTCTGCAGTGAGGGACGGGAGTTAATAGGATACTCTGGTCTTCTTTTGGAATCGTTGGTATCGTTAGTTATCAATTAGTAGTTTGACCGATCATGAGATGTTCGATCGAGCGATTGTCTTCGCTCGGAGAATCCTATTCGGTTGGCGGGGCGACTGAGACCCTATTTGTTGGGAGATCAGAGCGACAAGGGCCTTCGTTCGTGAGTCCTGGGTGACTAAGGCCCTTCAGTGAGCAATTATAAGGAGTATTCGAACGTTCGTCGGTAATCATTCCTTGTGGACTTTCGTTAGATAATCGTATATGAATCTAGATCGGTAGCTATCCTTCGTGGGCTTTTCATGTGGGCCTTTCTCAAGCTGACTCATCGGATCAAATCCTGGGACCCGGTCCCATCATTTGCCCCCGACTCATGGCTCTCTTGACGAAGAGACGTCATGAGTACTGATCGTTGGAAAAGGCGTGGAGCTTTTTAATGTGCCTCTCGTCACTTTGATTTTTGCGAATCATCTTTTGTACGCTTTATAAGGGTTTATATTCATCAGAGAGTATCCTATTCTAACTTTTCCTCATTACTTCTTTGGTTCCCTTTAAGGCTTGTCAAAGAAAACATCCTAAAAAATGATGATGAAAACACTCACTTCTCAGGCTTTTCCGCACATTAGTGACATTATGAGCGTTATGTCCTTGGATGAACTCCAAGAGGTAGAGATACTGATGGGGGATGATTATGCCTTAGTATATGCCACGAAAGCTAATAGAGCCAATATGGCGCCGGACGATTGTGTGCTGATCTATCTACAATTAGTCAGGTACGACTTGAAAATTCCATACACGGGCCCTTTCGCTGAGGTATTATGTAGTTGGAACATTTTTCAGACCCTTATGATCCTGAGTGTCTAGCATTTGGTAGTCGTTGTGGTTTCCCGATTAGGGTTCTACCGTTTTCGTTTCGATTTTATCATCTTGTCATCCCTCTTTATTTTGATGAGATATGAAAATAATGGTTCGACCAAGGGTTGGTACAAATTTCAAACTTGTCCTGAGTCTAGCTGGAAGTTTTACTATAAAGAATCTATTGATAAGAGTTAGATGCAGAAATTCTTTACGTTGAGTTCTCGGATAAGGACTGTCTGCCCCTATTACCTGAAACCGATGGGGTGCCTTCTGTGGGATTGAAACCTCCAACCGCTTTGAAGCACGGTCGTTTCATTCAGTTGGTCGGTGGCTATTATAAGTCTACCAGTTGAAGCGTATGGGTCGAGTCTCTATTGGATAACCAGATATTGTCTTTGGCTGGCTTGCTTATTAGGGAAAAGAGGAAGATCGACAGGCCCCTTCTGCTGGAGAGGGAGAGAATCGGGCTGGTTGATTCCCTAGATTCTCTTGACGACGGTAGGTTAGAGAATGTAACCATCGACAAGTTGGTTCGACCAGGTGTGAAGAGGTCCATTCAGGAGGACATCGGGGTGGCTAAAGACCTTCAAGGATCTTTTATTGGGGCATCTGAGGCCCTTCTAGGATCGCCTCCTCCTTTGGTAAAGAGGAGGGCGATTTCTTCTCCTTCGTTTGTATTGACGATTCTGCTTGACTGTTCGGTTTTGGCAGTAGGCACACCAAGGGGAACTGTTGTTTTAGATGAAGGCATTCCACCGAGTGAAGCGAGTGTTGATGTGGGTAAGTTGGGAAGATCGGGAGATGATCCTTCGTCTGGCGACAAGCTGGAGGAGAATATTCCCAAAGCTGCGAGGGGCAAAATGGCGGGGCCCTCTTCGTTGTCCCAGTTTATCCCTTACGTAAAGGGAAGCACAAATTTTTTGAAGGAACAGTGCCTCTATCTGTTATTCCTGTTCGGTCTTTTGATGGCAAGAAGGGCTCAAAAGAACGTGGGACTGTTGCCATTTGTACTGGGGACATGCACTACAGCTACATAGATCTGGCGGAAGCAAAGCGTGTTGCCAACCAATTTGACTTTCATCGATGTGAACTCAACTTCCATAGGATGTTTTATGAGCAAGTCGGCGGGGCCTTTAAGTCCTTGGGCTTAATAGTAGTGTTTTTTTCATACTTGTTGGGTTTCTTTTCATCTCTTATCTTTGTTAACCCAGTTTTCTTTGCATACGATGGCTCTCTCCCGGTTTCATGGACAGCATAGAAGGCAGGTGATAAATCACTTAAAGGGGCGTCTTTCTGAATTAATTCGTTCGGCTCAAGCACAGGAAGAGATTCCTATTCAGGAGGAGGAGACCGTGGAGATTGAGAGCACGCCTAGTGCATTGCTCAACCTGAAGGAGGAAGAGCTAAGGCAACTTCGATCGAAGTTGGCGCAGTGCCAAGGGGAATGTGAACTGTCAAAATTGGCAGTCATAACGTGCGAGGTGTGTTTGCACTCAATTGAGAAGTTGGCTCAGCTCTGGGAGGAGTCTCTTTGAACTACTGAGCGTAGAATAGTTGAGCTAGAGGAGTCTCATGCGAAGTTCACATTTGGTCGGGTTGTCGAAGCCCTCAAATTAATACTGATTTCCCCCAATGCAACAAACTGTAGCAATAGTGGTTACCAGGTCGAATCCCAAGGGAACTAATTAACTTAATCTCCTAGTTGATGTTAAAAATAAAATTGGGGGTTTTCAAATAAATTGCTAAAATAACAATTACCAAATAAAAGTTAATAACCTAAAAATAAGAAACAAATCAACAATGCAAATTCTAAAATTTAAGGAAAATAATCAATTCACAAAACTCCGATCCAAGGGTTCATATATTCGATTGTCTTATTGATCATTGGTTAAAAATATTATTCTTGCGATTCAAGCATTTAACCTTAGATCTATTAGGATAGCCGTAATAAATCGTGCGTTTTCCCAATTTAATCGACCAAACCCAGCATCCAATAAATCGTGCGTTTTCCCCAATGCGGGAAATCAGTATCTTTTTTAAGGCTCGATTATACTGATTTCCCCAATGCACGGGAAGTTCACATCCCCGGCAGCGGCGCCAAAATTTAGTCGGGTTGTCGAAACCCTCAAATTAATACTGATTTCCCCCAATGCAACAAACTGTAGCAATAGTGGTTATCAGGTCGAATCCCAAGGGAACTAATTAACTTAATCTCCTAGTTGATGTTAAAAATAAAATTGGGGGGTTTTCAAATAAATTACTAAAATAACAATTACTGAATAAAAGTTAATAACCTAAAAATAAGAAACAAATCAACAATGCAAATTCTAAAATTTAAGGAAAAGAATCAATTCACAAAACTCCGATCCAAGGGTTCATATATTCGATTGTCTCATTGATCATTGGTTAAAATATTATTCTTGCAATTCAAGCATTTAACCTTAGATCTATTAGGATAGCCGTAATAAATCTTGTGTTTTCCTAATTTAATCGACCAAACCCAGCATCTAATCGAAACTTATCATTAACCGACTGGGCACGATAGCGTTCCATATCAATATAATGATAGCATTACGTTCTGTGAAAACAGTTAAACCAAAATATAAATAATTGGGATAGCCGCAATTACTCAATTTTGTTCCATTGATTCCCTAGGTCAATTGAATACCGGTAAAAGACCCATAACAAAATAACCTAGTTACTACTTGTACCATTCGTTCATGACAATTACGGATCACTGAATTCCTGGATAGCAATGGAAAAACTAATATTGAATTAAATTGTCAGATTAACCAATATTAGGTTTCCCTAAAATTAAATCAAGAATCAACGAATACTTGAATAAAAGCAAGAAATTAAATTTAGAACATAACCTCACAATGAAGAACAATCGATTAAAATTCCCCTTGAATCAGAAATAAAAATTAGCCACACATGGTGGTAAGTATCATCACAAGAGAAAATAAGAAAAAAAATGTACTAATGAGAAAAAAATAAAATAAAAACCTAATGAGGAAACAATGGCAGCCGTGACTTGATTTCTGTGAAGAATATGCCTCCTGTGAGCAACCTAATGGTGGTACCCTCTCTTCTTTTTTCAGCAATTTCCTGTGAGCCTCTTTGTGAATAAATAATTAGGAGGCAGCCTTTGTTTTTGGAATGAATAATGAGGAGGCAGCCGGCCCTTGAGGAATTTTTGGAAAGAATTAAGATTTGATACCCTATTTTCCTTCCTCTAGACTTCTAAATCAATTAGGAGTCTCCAAAATTAGGAGATTACAAAAGTTCACTCCTACTAAAAAAAACAGATTTTACTAAAAATAAAAATACTACTAAAATGTTGAATTAAAATTCAAACTCCTCCTCTTCAAAGCCCAATAAAAAATATCTTGAACCAATTAGCTCCAAAATTGCTTCATTAAGCCCAATGTGCTCCAAATCTTCAAACCCAAACTCCTAAAATGAAAATTCAATAAAACCAATTATTAGAGCACTAGTCAATGCAAAATTAACACATAATGATAACAATAAAATCAATAATTTTACACATTATCAAATTCCCCCACACCAAACCAATGCTTGTCCTCAAGCATTCTCTATCCCAATGTCACACAACCATTCTCCTCTTCACTCCTTCCCCTCCTTCATTTCATCATCCAACAACCTCAAGCACCACACATTGAAATATTCAAATCAGAACCACAATCCAGAGAGCAAGTAATCATAGTTTGTATAACTTTAAAAGAAAATATATAGGCATCCCAATAGACTCAACAATATCATCAGAATTCAATGCAACAAGATCCGTTACCCTCACAAGGAAATCGCTCTATGCACTCAAGTGTTTAAAGGGAATTTATCGATAACTCTCAAAATCAACGCATAGTATGCTATTACCATAAGCTTGCTTATTAATCAAATCTCCACCACTGAATATATGAATTCAAAACAAAAATCCGGGGGTCTTTAAAAGGGTTGTAATGTGGCTAGGGTAAGGGTAGGGAAAAGGTAAAAATGATGTGTAATGTATACCAAAGAAGCATGTCAAAAATTTCAAAATATTCCTACTATCAACTCATCCCATAACATGAAGTACAATCAACCCAAGAAAAATGATTCAATCAAGACCTTATCATTCCTCGATCATATTTCTAAATACTTTTCTCTTCTCTCTTGTTTTTTTTTTTTTTTTTTTTTTTTTTTTTTGAAGAGAGAGCAATCGAATATCAATCTCAAGGAAGAACATGTAGTGCATATACAAATCTCGTAAATCGAATGAACAAATTTCTAAAAATACTCCCCAACATAAAATTATCCCATTTCCTTTGCAAATTCCCATCCATTCAAACCCTAACACATGCTTCTTTGATATAAGGGCCAAAAAGAAGGTTAAGAGTAAAAAGAAGGCTGTGTGTCAATTTGTGAGGTTATAATCAAAGAAAAAGGGATAAAGGCTCAATTTAGTTCACTAGGGAATAAGTATGCACGGGAAGGTCTTTTTTAAGATTATACTGATTTCCCCAATGCAACAAAATCATGCGTTTTCCTAATTTAATCGACCAAACCCAGCATCCAATCGAAACTTATCATTAACCGACTGGGCACGATAGCGTTCCATATCAATATAATAATAGCATTACGTTCTGTGAAAACAGTTAAACCAAAATATAAATAATTGGGATAGCCGCAATTACTCATTTTTGTTCCATTAATTCCCCCACACCAAACCAATGCTTGTCCTCAAGCATTCTCTATCCCAATGTCACACAATCATTCTCCTCTTCACTCCTTCCCCTCCTTCATTTCATCATCCAACAACCTCAAGCAGCACATATTGAAACATTCAAATCAGAACCACAATCCAGAGAGCAAGTAATCATAGTTTGTATAACTTTAAAAGAAAATATATAGGCATCCCAATAGACTCAACAATATCATCAGAATTCAATGCAACAAGATCCGTTACCCTCACAAGGAGATCGCTCTATGCACTCAAGTGTTTAAAGGGAATTTATCGATAACTCTCAAAATCAAATCATAGTATGCTATTACCATAAGCTTGCTTATTAATCAAATCTCCACCACTGAATATATGAATTCAAAACAAAAATCCGGGGGTCTTTAAAAGGATTGTAATGTGGCTTAGGTATGGGTATGAAAAAGGTAAAAATGATGTGTAATGTATACCAAAGAAGCATGTCAAAAATTTCAAAATATTCATACCATCAACCCATCTCATAACATGAAGTACAATCAACCCAAGAAAAATGATTCAATCAAGACCTTATCATTCATCGATCATATTTCTAAATACTTTTCTCTTCTCTCTCCCTTTTTTTTTTCTTCTTTTTTTTTCTCTTTTTTTTTTATTTTTTTGAAGAGAGAACAATCGAATATCAATCTCAAGGAAGAACTTGTAGTGCATATACAAATCTCATAAATCGAATGAACAAATTTCTAAAAATACTTCCCAACATAAAATTATCTCATTTCCTTTGCAAATTCCCATCCATTCAAGCCCTAACACATGCTTCTTTGATATAAGGGCAAAAAAGAAGGTTAAGCATAAAAAGAAGGCTGTGTGTCAATTTGTGAGGTTATAATCAAAGAAAAAAGGATAAAGGCTCAATTTGGTTCACTAGGGAATAAGTATGCACGGGATGGTCTTTTTTTTAAGATAGATAAAGTGTGTAAACCTAATTGCCCCCATCATATTAATGCACGAATTCATGAATGTGATCTTGAAAAGCATTGCAAAGCAAGTTCTAGAATAAACACACTATGATTGATGCACACTCATGAAAAAAAATTAGAGCAAAAATGATTATATGCTCTCAAGGCTCAAATGCTCACAAAAGTATGTAATATTGTATCGAATCTTGCACATTTGTATCTAATTCAATCGTCACAGTCAATAGGATGCTTAAAACAATTTTTATCCAAAATACAACTAATCACACTTTCCTCTTTCATGGATTCCAACTCAAATCAACAATGAATGCTAACTCAAAGATCATTTTCAGATGAAAATCAAAAGAGTATGGAATTCGAAGGAAAATAGAAAGATGACATGGATTCGTGAATTCCTCCCCCACACCTAAATGCTGCATTGTCCTCAATGAAGTAAAAAATAATGTCTAGGCACAATGCAAAAAGAAGTCACCACTAACACTATCCTAGCCCAAAAACTAGAAACAGAAAATGAAAGTAAAAGAGATATACCAACTAAAAAAAAACTAACTCAAAAATGAAGACAATGAAATGAAATGCTAAAATTGAAGACAATGAAGAAGGGAGAGAGAGAACTCCCCTAAGGTGGTGACAGGAATGGGAGCTCTTGGTCAGCAGATGGTTGCTCGGCAGGTGCAATTGGGGACTCTTCCAGTTCCATTGGTAGTTCTGCAGTCGGCTCGTTGGCAATGGATGAAATTGTAGAATACCGAGGAAGCATCACCTGCGGCTGGAGGGGAGGACTAAAGGTTGATCAAATGAGGCGATTTCAGAGAGTTCGTAGGAGAATCGAGAGAGAGAATAGAATTGGAATGTGTTGTGAACTCTTCTCCCATTCGACCCCTTGTTTTTGGTTTTTTTGGTTTTTTTTTTTTTTTTTTTTGGTACCCAATTCCACGTGATCATCTCCTAAGAGAAGGAGTGCTTCTGCCCATTTTTTGGATTAAGCCTTCAGAATACCGCGTGATCATCTGGTATGAGAATGACTGCTTCTGCCCGAAATCTGAATATCACTCCATTTGTGACTTGACTTGAGAAAATTACTGGACACAAGTAAAAATTAAAAGGGGAGATAAATAACATAATAAAACACCCAAAAATAAATAAATAAAATTACTAGAAAATTAAATCAAACTCTTAAAAAAATTTGGGTTGCCTCCCAACAAGCGCAATTATTTTAACGTCGTTATGCTCGACGATCTTCATTTGTTTCTCTTCAAGGAGGTTTCAACTTCAACTTGGGAACCTCATGTAACCTTCCTTCCATATCTAATTGTGCATTCGACTCAAAATTAATGACACGCTCTTCTTCACAAATTTCCTGCATAACATCAGCAAAACAAATTGATTGACACTTATTTGGATATTTCATAGGATCAAAAATAATGAATTTAACAATCTCGCCGTCGAACTCGACGGAGAGAGTACCCTCGTCCACATCTATTTTTGTCTTTGATGTCTTCATGAACGATCTTCCTAATAAAAGTGGAGCTGAATCTATGATAGTGTCTTCTTCCATTTTCAATATGTAAAAATCTGCTGGAAATATTAACTCGTTCACCTGTACCAACACATCTTCAACAATCCCCTCTGGGTAAACATAAGAATGATTAGCCAACTGAATAACAACCTCAGTTTCTTTTACGGGATCCAATTTTAGAGCACTATAAACTGAATAAGGCATGATATTTACAGGTGCTCCTAAGTCTAACATGGCATGCTCAATTTTTTTCTTACCAATAACACAAGGTAGAGTGAACATACCTGGATCCGCACATTTTTCGGGTAAAGTTCCCTTGATCACATCAAATACATTCTCACCTATTTCATCACCTCTTAACTCCTTAACTTTCCTTTCTGAATTCTCCAATCTGCTAGGAAAAAATGGCACAATTGTATTAGAAGTGTTAGACAAAGAAAACTCGGATGTTACCTTGATTGAACTTCGATGCATGCGTTCATCTTCCTTGTCCATGTCCTTCTCTTCATCCACATTTTTAGATGGAGTAGAGACCGAGTGAAGTTCCTTCCCACTTCTCAACATTATCGCACTGACGTTTTCTTTGGGATTCATGACCATTTGTGAAGGTAATTTTCCTGAAGTTCGAGCCTCCAAATTACTAACCGAAATTGCTAGTTGAGTGATTTGCTTCCCCAAGTCTTGAATGCTAGCTCTCGTTTCCTGTTGAAATTGTTGGGTATTAGTCACGAGAGTTTTCACAATATCTTCTAGGGACATACCTGAATTAGATGATTGTGTCGGTGCTTGTGTTGGCCTATTGAATTGCTGAGGAGGATATCTTGTCTGTCCTCCTTGATTCCCGTAACTCAGGTTTGGATGATCTCGCCAACCGGGATTATAATGAGTGGAGTAGGGATCGTACTTCCCTTGAGGTTGGCTAGGAAATCCTCCTACGGCATTTGCTTGATGAATAGAATTTTCTTGCAAAGATGGACACATATCCGTAGGATGTCCAGGTATCGAGCATATGCCACAGACTTTGGTTACATGTATTTGCCCTACAGCCATCTGACGAACCAAAGCAGTCAATTCAGAAATTTGATTTTCAAGGTGAGAATGACTTACCTCATTGACACGTTTCGTAACTCCATTCGTTCTCAACCCAAATTGTTGAGAATTTTTTGCCATGTTTGTGATCAATTGTCTGGCTTCTTCAGGTGTTTTATTTACCAAGGCTCCTCCGCTGGCCGCATCTACCATACTCCTATCCATGGGTAGAAGTCCTTCATAGAAATATTGTATCAAGAGTTGTTCCGGTATTTGATGATGTGGACAGCTAGCGCAGAGTTGTTTAAATCTCTCGAAGTACTCATACAGCGTCTCTCCGCTAATCTGTCTGATCCCACATATCTCCTTTCGAATGTTGGCAGCCCTAGATGCAGGGAAAAATTTTTCCAAAAATAATCTCTGCATCCCATTCCATGTATTGATCGAACCCGGAGGTAAATAGTACAACCAGTCTTTTGCCTTTTCTTTTAGGGAAAAGGGAAAGGCTCTCAGTTTAATCTGTTCCTCGGTCACACCTTGAGGTTTCATACTCGAACAAACAACGTGGAATTCCTTCAAATGTTTATGTGGGTCCTCACCTGGAAGACCACAAAAAATAGGAAGTAAGTGAATTAAACCAGATTTAAGTTCGAAAGCTACCTCAAGATTTGGGTATTCGATACACAAGGGCTGTTGATTCAGATTGGGTGCAGCCAATTCCTTCAAGGTTCTCTCACGATCGGCCATCTTTTCCTCTTCTTCTTCAAAAATAGACCTGTCACAAATTGTCAAATCAATGTTAAATTTTTGTCTTCGACGCAACTTACCTTTCCTCTGTCTGGCCTCCTTTCTCAATCGGCGAGCAGTTTTCTCAATTTCAGGAATATATTCTAATTCACCTCCTTGAGAAGAACGGGTCATAAAATAAAAGAGGTCAGCAAAACAAATAATAAATAAAACACAACTAAGAAATTAAAATAGCTCCCCGGCAACGGCGCCAAAATTTGGTCGGGTTGTCGAAGCCCTCAAATTAATACTGATTTCCCCCAATGCAACAAACTGTAGCAATAGTGGTTACCAGGTCGAATCCCAAGGGAACTAATTAACTTAATCTCCTAGTTGATGTTAAAAATAAAATTGGGGGGTTTTCAAATAAATTGCTAAAATAAAAATTACCAAATAAAAATTAATAACCTAAAAATAAGAAACAAATCAACAATGCAAATTCTAAAATTTAAGGAAGAGAATCAATTCACAAAAAATCCGATCCAAGGGTTCATATATTCGATTGTCTCATTGATCATTGGTTAAAATATTATTCTTGCGATTCAAGCATTTAACCTTAGATCTATTAGGATAGCCGTAATAAATCATGCGTTTTCCTAATTTAATCGACCAAACCCAGCATCCAATCGAAACTTATCATTAACCGACTGGGCACGATAGCGTTCCATATCAATATAATAATAGCATTACGTTCTGTGAAAACAGTTAAACCAAAATATAAATAATTGGGATAGCCGCAATTACTCAATTTTGTTCCATTGATTCCCTAGGTCAATTGAATACCGGTAAAAGACCCATAACAAAATAACCTAGTTACTACTTGTACCATTCGTTCATGACAATTACGGATCACTGAATTCCTGGATAGCAATGGAAAAACTAATATTGAATTAAATTGTCAGATTAACCAATATTAGGTTTCCCTAAAATTAAATCAAGAATCAACGAATACTTGAATAAAAGCAAGAAATTAAATTTAGAACATAACCTCACAACGAAGAACAATCGATTAAAATTCCCCTTGAATCAGAAATAAAAATTAGCCACACATGGTGGTAAGTATCATCACAAGATAATCAAAATAAGAAAAAGAAAAAATAAAAATAAAAATAAAACCTAAATGGAGAGAGTGACCCCTGTAGCCGTCCCTTGCTTTTTCTCCTCAAAGAATGCCTCCTGTGAATGCCTCCTTGTGTGAATAAATAGTGGTGAGGAGGCAGCCATGCCTTGTAGAATTTTGGAAAGAATATATATTGACTTGTTGCCCCTTTTTGCCCTACTTCTAATTTAACTAGGACTCTCCAAAATTTAGGAGATTACAAAAGTTCACTCCTACTAAAAAAACAGATTTTACTAAAAATAAAAATACTACTAAAATGTTGAATTAAAAATTCAAACTCCTCTTATTCAAAGCCCAATAAAAAATGTCTTGACCCAATTAGCTCCAAAATTGCTTCAATAAGCCCAATTTGCTTCAAATCTTCAAATTCAACCTCCTAAAAATAAAATTCAATAAAAACAATCATTAGGGCATTAAACAATCAAATTCAAACCATGATAACAAAAAATAAATTCAATAAATTACATGTTATCACTCAACCTGAAGGAGGAAGAGCTAAGGCAACTTCGATCGAAGTTGGCGCAGTGCCAAGGGGAATGTGAACTGTCAAAATTGGCAGTCATAACGTGCGAGGTGTGTTTGCACTCAATTGAGAAGTTGGCTCAGCTCTGGGAGGAGTCTCTTTGAACTACTGAGCGTAGAATAGTTGAGCTAGAGGAGTCTCATGCGAAGAATGAAATCCTCTTCAAAAACTCTTAGCGCAAACTGACCGAGAGATTGAAGTGTACTGAAGAGATAATTCGTTGTATGGATCTAGGCGATGTTTTATCCCCGGTCGAAGGAGAAGCAAATGCTCGGAGCCCGGTTGTATAACTCTTTCATAAATTCTGTATCCAGCGGCTTTTGTCTGTTTAATGAGAAAATCTTGTTTTTTGTCATTTTTAGCTATAATCATTGTTGTGTTGTCTCGGCAGAATCAAGGGGACTTAAATTCTCTGACAGGAAGCTTTTTGGTAGAATGGTCACGTTCGCCTGTTCAGGGAGTCTCACCTCTCATTGTGTTCGAACGATAGAGGCTAGGTGGCTAAGCCCCTTCTAACGATAGGAAATTTATAAATAGTGGGTTACGTCCACATACGAACGATTGGAGCTGGGTGGCTGAGGCCCTCCGAACGATGGGAAATTTATAAGTAGTCAGCTGCGTCCACCCGTCTGGGGAGTTGCATCCCCTATTGACGATGTATACGAACGATTGGAGTTAGGCGGCTGAGACCCTCCGGATGATAAGAAATTTATAAGTAGTGGGTCGTGTCCACCCGTCTGGAGAGTTGCATCCCCTATTGACGACGCGTACGAACGATTGGAGCTGGGTGGTTGAGGCCCTCCGAACGATAGGAAATTTATAAGTAGTGGGCCGCGTCCACCCGTCCGGGGAGTTGCATCCCTAATTGACGATACGTACGAACGATTGGAACTGGGCGGCTAAGACTCTCCGGATGATAGGAAATTAGGCATGGTCTTGCAGAAAAACCCATTAAGCTGATTGCTTCAAGAATCCAAGAAATATCCCCGCAGTCCGGAAGGAAAAAACCACTAGTAGTTGGATTTGATAACTACTTAGGAGCGGAAGTCGAAGGCTCCTGATCACATGACAACGTCCTGATCCCTGACGACGTTTTGAACTTGATCTTCCTGTGCTTAGTGCAGGGCAAAGCTTCCAAAATTTTCAGACCCAGCCTGCCCAAGATAACATTATAGAGTGAAAGAAGATCCACCACATTGAATACGACGGAAGTTGTTGCATTATTAGGAGGTGCCCCAAGGGTAACCAAAAGTGAAATAATACCGTCGGGGTATATCCATTCGCCTGAAAGCCCTTTGACTGGGCCTGCGTGGGGTTGGAGATCGGCAGGAGTAAACCTCATTCGTGCAAAGGCGTCACGGTGTAAGACGTTGCAGCCTGCCCCCTGATCGACGAAAATTCTTCTAACTTCGTATTGCTCAATCTTGGCGGTTATCACGAGGGAGTCGTAATAGTTCGGGTCTATCCCAAGTAGATCCTCATCTGTAAAACTGATGACGGGCCTTTTTTCCCTCAATCGTTTATCAGCGCTTGTCGCTAGGACTTCCTGTAGCGCGGAAGGAGGCGTCTTCGAGTAGTAGAAGATCGGTGTGGTCAAGAACCCCTCCTTATTCCCTGATGGATTACCCTGGATCTGGAGTATTATTCCATCTCTCCTGTCGACCTAGGATCAGGTTGTTTGTCGTTCCTCTGCCTGGTTGCGTCGTTGCGGTTCGCGCCAATAATCATTGGGGGGATTTATTTCCCTTCTGATGATGAATTCTTGCAATCTCTCATCGCATACCAGGAATTCCAATTCGTCCTTTAGCTTTTTACAGTCGTCTGTTGTATGACCGTAATCCCGATAGAAGTGACAGTATTTTGTTTTGTCTTTGTTAGAGTCGTCCTCAGTTGACTGTGGGGGCCATCGAATGTACAGCTTATCTTTGATCAAAGCTAAGACCCGACCGAAGGTCTCGTTCAGTGGAGTGTAATTATTATATCTTCGTGGAGGAGGATAACTCGTTCGGCTCTTTCTTGGTGGAGACCTTCTGGGCGATCGGTTGTGTTCTTTTCGAACGGGTTGATCCCCCATACGGTCGAATGCCTCGACCCCTTCAGCAGCGACATATTTTTCGGCTCGGGCATAAAATTCCTGAATAGTAGCAGGGGTTTTTTCGTGATTGATACCTTCATGCCGGAAAGCCTTAGCCCTGTTAATAAAGCAGCCAACGCATTCGAATGGTTCAAGGATGGAACCCTCATCATCTCTGCTTTGAATCTTTCCAGAAAATCCCTTAGGGATTCTTTTTCCTTCTGGTGTAGTGATAATAGGGCGGTGGACTTCCTCTTGACCCCTCTGCTTATTACAAAGTGTGACTCGAACCGCTCACACAGTTGGGAAAAATTCTTTATACTCAATGGCTGGAAAGAATCGAACTAGGTAAGTGCATTTCCCAAAAGAATGGTGGGAAAGTGCTTACACATGGTCGCGTCGGACATGTCTTTATAGATCATCACAGTTACGAAATATGCTACATGATCCTGAGGATACGTTGTCCCATTATATCTTTCCATAAGGCATAGGAGCATGTTACGGGGCATAAGCTCTGAAGAGATCTTGGGATCAAAAGGTGAAGCATGATAATAAGAGGAGATTTGATCTCCTTGGGGATTGACTCGCCTAAGCTCATTGGCAACAAGTTGCTCAACCGGTTTTTGAAGATCATCAGGGACTGGTTTGGAGTTTTCGGATGCTTCGCGACGTGGGGCTGATGGTCACCACTGGGGACGCCTAGATCCCCCTACAGAAGATTGGCCTTCGGGCCTGAGGGCGCGGCTAATGACCTCCAATTGCTTGCTTATGTCCTGGATTTTGGACTCCAGCCTCTCTATCTGGGGGCAGCTAACTTGTTCTGGAACAGGGGCTTCAATTGGTTGGTTGGGGATTGCAGGTTGTAGGGCATGTTCCTGATAAGGTAGGTCAAAGGAGGCTGTCTGATTGTGAGTGAAGTGATCGGGCGCCACAGGAGGAGAGGCCTCAAAAAGTGTGGTCGTGCGTCCTTCCACAATAGGAATGGCTTTTGAAGATGCTCTAGTTCTCGAAAGCATAGCTGTCAGAATAACAAAAATCGCTCTAGTTTGTTTCCCACGGATGATGTCAATCTATTAGAGGTGGGTTATGGCTCCATAGATACCGGCTTCTTGCTGACCTGAGCGATTACCATCAAAGGGATATGATACCTGTAAAAACCGCTGGAGGGTGTTTCGGCGGGAGAACTCCGACGCTCAAATTAGAAAGAACGGTTTTCTTATGAAATGAAAATAGACTGCGAGCTCGATGGAGTAATTCCCTATGATTAAAGTGTCTAATGGGTAAGGCCCAGAGAGTGTACCTGTTTATGAGGGTTTTGAAATATCTTATACCTGTGAGAGTCGTGCGCCGTTGGAGTGCTTCAACCCTACTTTTCTTACTGAACCGATCCAGAAATCTTGAGATTCAATATTTCGAATTGATTGCAATCTTTATCCTTTGGGAAACTTTCGTATTAAAGAGGAAACATTTCCTTAACTGAAAGATCCTTAGAGTATTGTCCACAGTGAGGGACGGGAGTTAATAGGATACTCTAATCTTCCTTTGAAGTCGTTAGTATCGTTAGTTATCGATCGGTAGTTTGACCGATGAAGGGTCTTTAGAGCTCTCTCGGCTGAGGAGCCGACTATTGGATGCCCGATCGGGGCGATTGTCTTCGTTCGGTGAATCCTATCCGGTTGGCGAAGTGACTGAGACCCTATCTGTGGAGAGATCGGGGTGACTAAGGCCCTTTGTTCGTGAGACCTAGGCGACTAAGGTCCTTCAATGAGCAGTTATAAGGAGTATTCGAATGTTGGCCGGTAGTCATTCCTTGTGGATTTTCGATAGATAATCGTATATGAATCTAGATCGGTTATTGTCCTTCGTGGGCTTTTCATGTTGGCCTTTCTCAAGCTGACTCATTAGATCAAATCCTGGGACCTAGTCCCATCACAATCAAATCCATTTTTTCTTTAGACGACGATTTAACTGTGGTCTGACTTAAGCATATTCTAGTTTTGATAACACTGAATAGAAGGGGGAGAGAGAAGTGAGGAAAGAGAGAGTAGCACCGGCCATCATTAATGGCAGATGTGTGAGAGAGGATATAAAAAGCAAGCAAGAGACAAGAAAATAGAAAATGGTAGCCAAAGAAAAATGAAGGAAGAAAGTATACATGACATTATCAAAATGATAATTTTATATAGATAAACAAAAAAAATAAAACGTTAATAAAAGATTAAATTCTTAGTGCATCGAGATCTAAAATATCAAATTTTCACCTTCCTAGCTAGAGATGTTTTCTAACCCTTTTCCATTATTTATTTCCAATTCATAACGGAGATTCTGTCCTATCTAAAAAGAAAACCTTTACAAATGAAAAATAATCTTTTATTAATTATAACTCATTTCTTTTTCTTAAAAATCTCAATTTTAAATCTTTTCTATATAATAAAAAAATCTTGGCATTAGAGGTGATTTTAAAGAAGTAAAATGGTCGAATAATTTAATCCATTGAAACTACTAAACCCTATTTGAAAAATGTTTTTGATGATACGGACCTGATGGCCTATGATCATACAGTCCATAGTCATCATAGCCCAAATCCCACAGGGTATACTAGGCTACATCCAAGCCCATGGAAAACCAAATTATTGCTTGGCCATTATCGGATAGATCCGTTAGCCCCTCGGTTCCTTGGTCTCCCTGGCTCCTCGATCATTTTGGCTCTCGGTTCTCCAATTCATTAATCTATCCCATGCCTCAATGAGTAATTGTGGAAGTAGTTCCTGCTATATAACGAGTTTAAAGTATGATTATCAAATAAGAAAGAAAATTTTTAACAAATTCAAGCTTTCCTCATTCAATATGAATCTATTGTAATCTAACCTGATAAGTAAATAAGTACTCATAACAATCAAAGTATTTCCTAATTCAAAAGACTCCCAATCAATAGGAAGTCTACATTTATTACTTTTACAATCTCGGAAGATCTTAAATAATCTTTTCATAAGAAAACTAGGGTTTCTACACCCCAAAAGGAATATACAACTTGCCTTATAGGCATGATATATATATAAGTACTATTCAAAGACAACCTACCAGATATGTTTCGAGACTCTACACAAAAGCATACAAAGACAGCACAAGGTGAACACCAAGCTCTCCTAAGCTTGTTTCTCATTTTTTCTAAAAATCGCTCTTTTTAATTTAAGTGTTAGAATCTCCTCGCTAAAGTATCCTCCGGTGGTACTTATAGGTTTTATCCCTCACAAAGGCTCGAAAGACCTCTCAACATTAACTTTACTCTTGAGTCATAGAGCAGGTATCCATAGAGTTAAACCCATCTCCAACAGATCGGCGCCGTTTATAAGAACAAACTAGAAAGATACTTATTTCATGCTTTATTTTTTTTATCGCCATTGTCACCGTGTCGCAAAAGAGGAAGAGACCACTAATTGGTTTTGAATATGATGATCTTGTCAAAGTCACCTCAGATCACCATGTTCCATTAGTCATCATGGCCAAGATAGGTCCATACACCGTGAGGAGAATTCTCATTGATCAAGGAGCAGATCGTGATGTTCTTTATTGGGATGTTTTTCAACAGATGGGTTTCACCTCCACAAATTTACAACCCTAGATAACTCCCCTAAAAGGACTTTCCGACGAATGTCTGTATCCTGAAAGCACTATTTCACTTCTCGTAACTTTAGGGACACCTCCAAATCATGCTATCATTATAATCACATTTAGCATAATCAAACTTTCAATCTCCTTATAATGCTATCTTAGGCCACCCTAGTTTAAATAGCATGAAGGCTTTGCGAAGCACCAAATACATGAAAATCAAATTCAGAATGGCGGAGGGTATCACGACCCTTAACTGCGATCCTTCTCCACACACTACACCTTCATCCAAAGGGAGTAGGGAAAATCTTTCAATAGGAACAGTAGAATCCATGGATGATATTGCACAAACAGATACACCATAGCCTATTGAGGAAGTAATCGAGATCCCAATAACTAACATCCCTGGAGAAACCATTCAAGTCATAGTTCATCTATCATCATCGTTGCGTGAGGCCATCATCGAATGCCTTTGACGTCATTCTAAAGTCTTCATATGGTCACAGGAAGATATGTCGGGGATCCACCCCTCAATGATTGTCCATAAATTGATTGTGGACTTGAGTCGCAAGCCTATGAAACAAAAGAAATGTTCGCGCTAAAGTGCCAACAAGCAATTCAAGAAAAGGTCCAGAAACTTCTAGTAGTAGGTTTCATCAGAAAAAGCAAAGTATTCCAAATGGTTGGCTAATGTAATCATGGTAAAGAAAGCGAATGCAAGTAGAGAATGTGTATTAACTTTACCAATCTTTATAAAGCATGCTCAAAATATAATTATCTGCTCTTTAACATCAATAAGCTTGTGGACAACTCCTTAGGTTATCAGCTCTTAAGTTTTATGAATACATATTCCAGTTATAATCAAGTACACATGGCCTTAGAGGATGAGGAGAAGATAGGTTTCATTACTAAGTTTGGTAGTTACTACTACAAAGTTAAAAATTTAAGCCTAAAAAACACAGGAACAACCTTTCAATGATTGGTCAACAAAGTCTTTAGTGAGCAACTCAGTAGGAACATGAATGCCTACGTATATAATATGCTCATTAAGAGACCGTCAGAAGATCATGTAGCAAACCTGGAGGAAACATTTTAGACACTAGAACATTACAACATGAAGTTAAACCTGGCAAAATACACCTTTGGGATTATATCGGGCAAATTCCTCAGCTTTTTAATCACAAATCGAGGGATCAAAGACAATCCAGAAAAGATTCAAACCATTATGGACATGGCACCTTCCAGAACACTAGAGGAGATACAGCATCTTATTGGATGGATCACTACCTTAAGTCGGTTCATGTCTACATTTGGAGAAAAGTACAAGCCTTTTTTCAATGCTTTGAAGAGATCCCACAAATTCATATGGATATCAGAATGTCAAGCTACTTTTGATAAGCTCAAGGAGTATTTTTCATTGCCCTGCTACTTTTTCAACCTACTCTTGGTTGAAACTTTATCTCTACCTATCTATTTCCAACCATGCCCTTTGCTACGTGCTAATAAGACAAGAGGTCGACAAACAAAGGCTTGTATACTATGTTAACTGAGTCCCCCAGGAAGTAAAAGAAAACTATAGACTTTTTGAGAAGTGAACTTCACACTCATTATAACAGCTCGCCGCCTTTGCTTATACTTTCAAGCTATACAATTGTGGAATTAATCAATCAACTACTGATGCAAATCCTACAAAAAAGAGATATTCAGGTTAGCTGATCAAATGAAGCATCCAACTTGGTGAATTTGACATCGAGTAGCAACCAAGGCCCGCCATCAAAGGTCAGGTACTTGGTTATTTCATTCTTGAATGCACGCTTCCAAGCTACATAGAACAAGTGCCCGTTAGCCGTCAAGTAGAGTGTACATTTTTCAACCTGCACATTATATATAGATGGATCCTCCAACTCATCAGGAAGTGGTGTCGGACTCATACTTACGGGTCTTGATAATTTCAAAGCTAAATATGTTCTTCATTTTGACTTCCAAGCCTTAAACAACCAAACTGAATTTGTCGCGATCTTGGCGGGGTTGTGAATCACAACATCATTCGGAGCCTGAAATATTATTGTAATCACCGATATCTAGCTTATAATCAAACAAGTCAAAGGGACCTATGAAACAAAGAACCAATGATGGCAAAACATTTGGCAAAGTTACAAGAAGTGATGCATGAATTTAGTAAAGTTGACACAAAATAGATCTCTAGATTAGAGAATGCCAGAGCTAACACACTCTCTAAGTTAGCCAATTCAGATTCAGTTGCTACATGTCGAACAGTATATATTGAGAACCTTCCCTACCAGAGCGAACTAGAATAGGCCTACTTGAGCAATGGTTAATTGTCAAAGTCATCTACAGAAGCAATCAAGATTAACCAAAATGTTGTACAATATGTTATCATCAACGAGGCTTTTTATAAGAAGTTTTTCACTCATCCATACCTCAAGTGCCTAACTCTTGAGGAGGGAGACTATGTTCTCCAGAAAATACACGAAGGAATATGCAGCAATCACTGGGTGCATAGAATCTGGCTAACAATGCTTTGCAACAAAGATTTTTCTGGCCTACTATGAAAGCTAATGCAAACACATTTGCCAAAAGGTGCGACAAGTCTTAACATTTTTTCTCGGTTCCTCACCAACCCTCCACTAAGCTCTACTTGTTCATAAGTCCCTAGCCATTCACACAATGGTGGATGGAAATATTGGGCCCATTCCCGGGTGTTACTGGATAACAAAAATTTCTCATCATTGTCATCGATTACTTTACTAAGTAGATAGAAACGAAACCGTTAGCCCAAGTTATAACCAAGAAGATATAGAAATTCATGCAGTCATCAATAATCACAAGGTTTGGATTATCCCACGTTTTGATTACTAACAACAGCATACAATTTAACAACAAACAATTCAAAAAATTCTGTGACAAGTTGGAAATCCAGCATCACTTAATGTCAATCGTCTATCTACATTCCAATGGTTTTCTGAGGTAATAAATCGAAGAATCCTTCAAGGGCTCAAAACGATACTAGACGATGCAAAAAGTCATTAGGTGAATGAACACCCCGAAATTCTCTGGGCGTACCATGCCACACTGAGAAAGGTCACTAGGGAAACACCATTTAGCATAACTATGGGTCTGAAACATTGTTATATGTTGAAATAGGAATTCAATCTTTGTGAATAGAATAGTGCCAACTGGAGCTAAACAAATATGCTCTATGAGAACAATTAGACATCTTGTTAGAATTAAGAGATGCTACATCCACCCGAATGGCGACATATTAATAACAGATGGCACGGTATTACAATAGAAAAGTCAGGGCTAAAACTTTCAGACCAAGAGACCTAGTACTCCAAAGGGTAAAGGCAACAAGACAACCTCCATCGAGGGGCAAACTTGTACTTAACTGGGAAGGCTCATTAGGGTAAACTTGATGGTCCATCCCAGAACCTATCGACTCAACCATTTAGACAGTTTGGTCATAGTCTGTACATGGAACTCTAAAAATTTGCGTATTTACTATCAATGGATTTTTTAATTTTTTTTTATTTTGAACATTTGTTATTTCACAATTTGTTAATGGCGGTGTCATGCTTATAATATAACGAGCAATTCACCCTTCACCTTGAACCTATCGTTTTTCCTATAACAGGATCAAACCGGCTCAGCAATAAACAACAATAATATTTCAGCACAATGCCCGAGGCATACAAATTCAAGATGCAACGCCTTCGAGTATCGTTAACGCAATGCTTGATATGCTATTCACTTTCAAGGCACAATACCTTTGAGTACCATCGGCACAATATCCAGTATATTATTCACATTCAAAGCACAACATCTCCTACTATCGTCGGTGTAATATCCTGCACGTTATTCACATTTAAGGTGCAATGCCTCTGAGTACTGTTGATACAATGCTCGATATGATATTCTTATTCAAGGCGTAACGTCTCCAAGTACTCTTGATGCAATGTCTGATACACTATTCACATTCAAGGCGCAATGTCTCTAAATACCATTAGCGCGTCATCCGGTATGCTATACACATTTGAAACCCAATATTAACGATAACTCTCAGTGCAATATTGTGAAATCCTCTATGAGTGCAACGCCAACGAGCTCTTTTAGCATTATATCATCAAACTCCATCCAAACACCATGCCTTTGAATGATCTCAGCATAATACAGTCAAAGATTCCCCGACCCTTATTTTTTTGGCCCTACACCTTAAACAAGTTTTGTACCCTCTACAATACTGTCCCAGTGAGGGTTCCAAATTTGGTCACACCAAGAAAAAAAGGCATTGCTTTAACCTCTCGGTATAGGGAAGCAATTGTACAAAATAAACCAGACTTTCGGTATCCTCTCGACTATTCTCCTGAGGGCACAATTGTTATCAAATTCAGTGACTGGGTAAGTCATTAGAACTAGTATTTTGACTTTGGCACATCAACTGATCCACTAAAGCTTCACCATTTCAGTCGCTCTGTCGGTTGCATGACTCTCATACCATTCTCTTAAACTACATATAGATCAAACACTCCTCTATCGATAACGGCAAGATTAGCAAGTAAGTAATAAAAAATTTATTTAAATGCAATTATCGTACATCAGGGTACATAGTTGAAAACAATAAAATAGAAGCATTACTTTATACATTTATATGTCAGTGTATATACTGACTAGGTTACACCAAAGGAAAATTGCCCCGAAAAAGGCAAAACCCAAAAAGAACAACCAAAAGGAATGCCCAGACAAAACCCTTCACCTTCCCAAGCAAGTTAACCCTCCAAATCCTCGATTCTTCCTTTTGACAAGCTATCCAATGCTCTTTGAATGATCTCCCGATCGACTCCAGTTCAGCACCCAGTAAGATACAAAAACTAGAAGAGCACCTAGATGCCAACCAGAAGTTGAGAGGGAGACAATAAAAATGTCCCTTACAGATCATTGAACCAAGCCCCGGTAATTAAGGAGTGTGAGAGCAATGATGAGCTGCAAGAAACCAAATGGAACCCGTCGGCACAAACCCATCACAACAGCAAGCAATAATTCTCCTATTATCACGATGGAACCTTGTACCCGTGGTTCCATTACTGATGGAGCCTTGTACTTGCGGCTTTCACTGCCACACCTCCTTCTTGCAAAAAGACAAAAGTCCTTTCAAACTTTAAACTCTCTTAAAAAGTGTAGCTCTTTCTTTGACAATCAAAAATCCGATCACCAATTGGAATATATATAGCCAAAGGGTGGAAACTGTATAAACAAAATCCCTCGAAAATTGGAAAACATTAAACATTTAATGGACACATTCCACCTCTAACGCTCCCCCATTATGTCTTTTTCGTTTACCCACAACATTTTGTGCCTTTTTGAATTTCCTAATTATTATAGCATTTACTCTACTCCTCATGCCACTTTCTCAAATTGACATCAGGAGTGACGACAAATGATGATACCGAGCCTGACAGTCTATGATCATCTAGTCTATAGTCATCGTAACCTAAGTCCCATTGGGCCTACTAGGCGATGTCCAAGCCCATAGAAAACCAAATTATTCCTTGGCCATCATGGGACAAACCCATTAGCCCCTTATTCCTCGGTCTCCCTTACTCCCCAATCATTTTAGTTCTTGGTTTTCTAGTTCATTAGTCTCTCCCGCGCCTCACCGAGCAATTGTGAAAATATTTCCTACTAAATAACGAGTCTAAAGTATGATTATCCTATAAGCAAGGAAATATTTAACAAATTAAAACTTTTCTAGTCCAATACAAATCTATTTTAATTTCAAATGGTAAGGAAATAAGTACCCATGACAATCAAAGTCTTTCATAATTCAAAGGACTCCCAATTGATAGGAAGTCTGCAATTATTATTCTTGCAACCTTGAAAGATCTTGTATAATCTTTTTATAAGAAAATTAGGGTTTTTATGCCTAAAAAAGAATACACAACTTTCTCTATAGGCATGATATATATACTATGCAGATACAATCTATCAAGTATGTTCCGAAACTCTACAGAAAGGCACACAAAGACAGCATAGGGTGAACACTTAACTCTCTTGAGCTTGTTTCTCAATTTTTCTAAAATTCTCTCTTTTAATTTGAGTGTCGAAATCTCTCTTATCGAAATTTTTTACGATTATACTTGTAGGTTTTTATCTTTCATAAAGGCGACCTCTCAACATCAACTTTCCACTCAAGTCAATAAAATAGGTATCTGAGTAAAATCCACCGCCAATAATTTTCAAAATCCATCGCTAATAATTTTATTAAATTCAGAAAAGTCAAAGATTTTCAAATATCATCTTATATTCCAAAAACCAATCTCCCTTGAAACATTATCAAATTGCAATGAAAAACCAAACTCTTCGTAATATTAAACCCTTTAATCACCTAAACCATTCGATGATTGAGATTGTTATTTGACATCCTTGCCCCGGTTTCCCCGGTTCTTGTGCAAGGTCCACTCATTGGACAGATATCATGTGCAGGAAATACATACAAATTCAACAACTCATTATTATAAAACTTTTGCTTATATTCGGTCATTTTCATGGAATTTATCTTTAGAAATTAAGGCGTATTATTTAAGTAGTTTTCAATCACATCAACTTAATATTAGAATATCATACACTTATTTTTTTAATAATTTAAACATTGAATCTCAAAATTATACCCAAAAAAAAATATAATTGTTAAATTATTTTCATCGAAAAATATAAGACACTTCTATCGGAAGAAGGGAGGGTGAACCAAAGGGAGAGGAACATTATAAAATTCCTCAAGGGTGATATAATTTAAATTTGAGGTTAGAAGTCATAACCTTGACAAATGTCTACTCTTTCCATAAAATGGTCGCGAATTTATTTGGACATAATTTGATTTAATTATACTTAAATTTGATATCTAACCTAAAGTTTGTCATTTATTTACTGCAATTAATCTATAAACAAAACCAAATTAAAAAAAATAAAAGAACCCCACAAAAAGTGTTTATAACAAAGTGGGGGAGAAGTATTCGGGTTTTCTTTTTTTTTTTTCTTTTTAATTTAATAGTTCTTTAACATAAGGTTTATAAAATAAAGTTAAATCTTCTAGTACAATTATTAAATAAATTAAAATTACAATTAAAAATCAAATTTTGCTATCTAAAAATTATTAAATAATTTAACTTTGACACTACGTGCGTGTTTAGCATATCTTTTAAAAAAAGAAAAAGAAAAAAAAAACTGGTCAGTTTAAAGTTAAATTTATAACAAATGGTTTTTTAAAAGCTGCTTAAAAAAAGTCAAGAGGAGTTTTTGTTTTTTATTTTTTTTTTAAATGAAAATGTGGGTGAGCCAAATTATCACTAAATATTTCAAATATTACTATTTTATCATATATATATATATATAAACCTAAAAAAATATTTTAATAAATTTAAAAATATTTATCATATAGATATATTTAGTTTAACCATTTATAAAATTATCTTTTAAAAAATATGAATTTTAAATATTGATGAACATTTTTTAATTTAGAAATATTTTAAAACTATTTATAAAATTAATTTTTACTCAAAATTTAAATTTTTTATTTTGTAAATTAAAATAAAAACTTTTATCATAGAAAAATTGGACAAACATTAGCAATATACCAAGTTTCTGTAATTATTTTTAAGATAAAACAAATCTTATCTTGTCTTTACCAAAAAATGGGCGATCCCTTGAGTCAACTCAAAGTCGCGATCAGAGGATGGGATGGTAATAAAAGACGAAGGACAAATCCATTAATTTCAGGATCTTGTATCGGATTCTCTAATTTATGAGTTGCCATTTTCTTGTCTTTTTGTGCCATCCTTTTTCTTTTCGTCGAAACCTTTTTCTCTAACTCCTTCGCCGTCCATGTTTAATAATTAATTTATTAATCTTAATTAATTAAATTTAAATTAATTATTAAATCTATTAAAAAATAAATTCTGACCATATTTATTTTTATTTTTAAAACCTAAATTTAAAAATTTACTAAAAAAATTTAATATTTCCATTGTTGAATCAAAATAAAACGTTGATTATTTCGAATTTTCAATTATACTTCACTTTTTCTGAGTCATATTTTCTTGTTTTTATAGTGTGCTTGAGTTGAGCTTTTTTTTTTTTTTTTTATAAATACTTTTAATCTTTTCATTCTATGCTCGTGCTTGAAATGATGTTATATTTATTTTGATATTTAAGAACAGTTTTCAACGAATGAACTACACAAGGGTAGAAGTCATTTTCTGTATTTCACAAGTATATTGTTAGTATTTCTCTTGAAGAATATTATTAGTCTTCACAATTATAAAATCTAAGTTTTTAAAAAATAAGTCTATATATGATCTAGTCATTTATTTGTTTATATAATTTGTTTGGTTTTGTGCATATTCAATATACAAGAGTCAAAAAATAGTAATTAAGAAGTATAACAGAGGCATTTGTTTCTAATTTATTGATTTATTATTTTTTTAATTTATTTAGAATAAATTATTAGTATTCAGTAATTATTGGAGGTGAGTTGTGACTCTATAGATACCAGCTCCTTTTTGACCCGAACAGTAGCCGTCAATGGGTGGATACACTTACAAAAACTGTCGCACGGTGCTCCAACGGGGAAGCTCTGACGCTCAAGTCAGTAAAAAACGGTTTTCGATTGAAAGAAACAGACTGAGAATTAAGGGATGTTATTCCCTGTGATCAGTGTGCCCAGAATGTTAGGCTTAGAGAGCGTACCTCGTTCTGAGAGTTTTTGTGATAACTTATACCTCTGAGAGGCGTGCGCCGCTGGGAGACTCAAACCCTATTTTTCTTATTGAACTGATCCGGGAATTTCAGAAGTTAATATTATGAGTTGATTACGATTCTCATTTATCGGTAGAACTATCATTTTCGGGAGGAGTTCTTTCCTTATTTGAAAGATTCGGAATTGGTTGTTATGAAATGAGAGACTGAAATTAAGAAAATCCTGACTTTCCTTTAGAATTGCTCGGAGTGTTGCGTATCATTCGGTCATTTGATCGATAAGGGGTTTTCGAAACTCGTTCAGTTGGAGGGCTGACATTTGCTTGTCCGATTGGGACGACTACCCCTGCTCGGTGAGTCACGATCGATTAACGAGACGATTGAGCCCCTATCGTTTGATAGATTGATCTGGGCGGTTAAGACCCTTCGATAGATTATCATGACGATCGTCAAGTTCTACTCTGTAAGCGTCTTTCGTGGGCGAGGATTTTTTCTTTTGATATGGGTCTTGAACAATGTCTCATCAGTAATTATATTGAATTTGATTAAATTCAATTTAAATCAAATGGAATCATTAAAAAGCAAAACTTTGTACTACAAAAATTAATATATTAAAAGTAAATTGTGAGGTTAACTTCACCTCTTGATCGGAGGAAAAAAATTGAAGGGGAGGAAGAAGAAGGTCAAGTGCCGTCAAATAGATCTTCCAATTCATCTATCTATAAAGAGTTGCCTCCTTATAAAATAAAAGGTTAGATGGAAATTTTTTTTGTTCTTTTAAATATATTGTGTTCTAAAGAAATAACATGACAAAAAGGTTTTTCCTTATAAATTTTAAAATAAATAACACTTTTCCATTGTATTTACTCAATTTAAAATGTGTGTGCAAAAATAAAATTAATAACTACTAAAAAAGGCAAGTTAATTGAAAATAATGCGCTAAATGATTTATCTTATATTTTTTAAAATTTAATAGTGAAATATAAGCCTACATCAGAATTTAATCAAAAAAATTATGAGTTTTTTTTTTTTGAGTTAAATGATTAATCAAATAAAATAATTATGAGATGCTGAATAATAAATCAAATCTAATATAGTAAAAAAAAGAAAAAGAAAAAACCTCTTCTTTAGGAGTGACTACGTGTTATTGTTCTAATGACAAAGATACTACACATTCTGAATTAAATTTTTAGATTTAAATTTTAAAAATAAAAAAATAGAAATTAAGAGAGTTCATTTTTTAATAGACCTGATAATTAAGTCGAATCAGATTAATCAAAATTAATAAATTAATTATTCGATCCTGACCAATAAAAAATTTTATCAACTACGTGACACGGTAGCAAGACATCATCACCCTCTACCTGTGAATAAATTTTGCTTATATTGCTTTGATCCTACAAATTGTATTCAAATTTAAAAATTTTATACCATTTCTACGAATAAAATTTTAATTTTCCAGGTTAGAGATTCAAAAATAATAACCAGTAAATAATAGTAATTAATCAAAACAATGATATCAATAATTACTATTTATAGGGATAATGATATCCATAAAAGAATGTATTTTATATAGCAAGTAATTTGGCTTCTATTATTCTCTTCTTTAATTCCAATTCCAATTCCAATTAAATATTATAATTTAATATTTAATTTGTATTAGTTTAATTTAGGTCTTTTTAGAGTATATCATGTATAGTACGTGGAAAAAGAAAAAACCATGGACCATAGCTCATCAACTAATTAAATTTCCTACCAAAAAAAAATCAACTAATTAAATTGATTTTATTTGGTTGTTTTCCTTATGATGTTTAAAAATTTATAAATTTTAATTGACCAATTATGATTGCTTTTTGATACTTATGTTGTTTTACTTATATTATGAATTCTGTTATTATATATAAATTTTATTAATTTTTTAATTTGAATATCTGATTTAGAAATTTTCATTAGATCGATATGTGTGATCTTATGAAGTGAATTGAGTCGTTGATGAGTTTAGTGTGATTCAACTTGGAATGATTTGAGTGAATTTAAAAAAATAGCTCACCAAAAAATGAGTTCAACGATGAATTGAATAATTTTAACTGAACTGATTGTGAGCTAACTTCAATTTAGTTGAGTTCTAACTCGACTTATTTTTCTACTCAGCTTTCAAATTTATAAATAATTAATCAAATCATCATGTGTTAACTTTGATGGTAATGAAAGATAAATGAAACATCATATAAATTGTAAATTTATGATTTTTTTTTTATTTGGAGGGGGACTATAAGCCTTATAAAAATGAAATAACGTTTCATTTGATACACATGACACATAACAATAGACTCTAGACGTTATAAATTTACGATTAATTAGTCGATTCTCACAGGTATAAGAGATCTAATAATATACTTACACATAAAATTATTTTGATATTATATTCATAACATTAATCGATTATTTTAGCAAATAATTAAAAAAATATTGAATATAGTTTTGAATGATATTAAAAATAAAAAATAATATGAATATAAAAAATAAATAAATCTTATTGTGAATATTAGGAAAGAAAACAATAATAAAATATAAAACCATGATACTTTATTGATTGATTGAATCATTATAATAAAGTAAATTTATTTAAAAAATTTATTATCATAAATATAGAAACAGTATTATGAATATAGAAATATAAAAATAAAAAAATTAAATATATATTAAAATTAAATTAATAATTGATTTGATTTTAATATATAATGTAAACAAAAAGTAACAAATTATATTGGAAGAAATATTAAAAAGAAAAGGTTTCGGTTTAAGTATTATTTTAAAATTGAAAATAAAAATTTTAATAAAAATGTAAAATTTTTGTACCGTTGAATTAACCTAAACCTTCCGACTTAACTTTTTTTTTTTTTTCAAGTACCCTTTTAAAAAGTTAAAGGAAATATATTTTTTTTAATTTCACATTTTTGTTTTATTATCTCATTAAAATTTTTTAATTTTAATATGATAAAATTAGTTTTTTAAAACGTAATTTAATAAATTATTATTATTTTATTATTATTATTATTTTTAGAATTATGATTATTTAATTATTTTTTAATAGGTATTTGTTTTGTATTAGATTTAAAATTGAAAATCTTGAAATGGTTTCAGAAATCACTTGATTTTATTTTTATTTTATTGATCCAAATAAATGATATGATTTGGTTCACTCTAACGATCACCTAAAAAGACTCTGAACTTGAAACGGGATTCTAATGCTGTTTATGTTCATCCTCTCTCTCTCTCACTTACCTTTATAAGCCAAACCCCTCATCCTCATCTCTCTCGAGAGAGAAAACAAGAACCTCAAAGAAAGAGAGAAGAGGTATGGAAAAAAACGATGGCTCGTCTTTCTCAAGCCTCAAGGCCTACTCTCAAGCCTTATCCAACCTCCCAAACCGGCTCGCCAGGCGAGCCTGTTCTGTCTCCACATCTTACGAGGAGATGAGCCGGGTCAAAGCCCGCTCCGGTTCAACCATGCAGAAATCCCTCCGCTGGTTCGACCTCGTCGGGCTCGGCATCGGCGGCATGGTTGGCGCCGGCGTTTTCGTCACCTCAGGCCGCGCCGCCCGGCTCTATGCCGGCCCCGCCGTCGTCATCTCCTACGCCATTGCCGGATTCTGCGCCCTCCTCTCTGCTTTCTGCTACGCAGAGTTCGCTGTCGACATGCCCGTAGCTGGCGGCGCCTTTAGCTACATCCGCGTTACTTTCGGTATCTAATTCTTTCTCACAAAATCCGAATTCCCAAACATTGAGATTTTTTTTTTGAAAATTTTATGGATTATTAATTTCTTCAAAAATTCTAGGGGAATTTGCGGCGTTCTTAACGGGTGCAAATCTTGTAGTGGACTATGTTCTATCCAACGCCGCCGTTGCGCGGAGTTTCACGGCCTACTTAGGGACTGCAGTTGGACTCTCAACAGATAAATGGAGACTGACAATTTCATTTCTCCCAAAAGGATTCAATGAAATTGATTTGGTTGCTGTTCTTGTTGTCATAATTATCACTCTCATCATCTGTTACGGGTACCCCACATTTTCTCTCACCACAACTTCTCTACTTCCTCTCTGTTTTTCGAAAATGACATTTTTGTTTTTGGGTGTGTTCTTATAGTACTCGAGAGAGCTCAGCGTTGAACATGGCGCTGACGGTGATTCACATTCTGTTCATAATGTTTGTGATAATTGTTGGGTTTTGGAAAGGGGAGTCCAAGAATTTTTCGGAGCCATTGGACCCGCAAAATCATGCGGGTGGGTTCCTTCCGTTCGGAGTTTCGGGTGTGTTTAATGGAGCTGCGTTGGTTTACTTGAGCTATATAGGATACGACGCCGTTTCGACGATGGCTGAAGAGGTTAGAAACCCGGTTAAGGATATACCGGTCGGAGTTTCGGGTTCGGTTGTTATCGTCACCGTGCTTTACTGTTTGATGGCTGCTTCAATGTCCATGCTTCTCCCATACGACGCCGTATAATCTCTCTCTCTCTCTCTCCTCCCCCTCGTGTTTTCTTTGTGTTTATTAATTAAGATTCTGAACTCCGAATTCGTTTAAAAAAAAGGAAGTGAAATGACGGTTTTAACCCTGACCGATTGATGGATACGATGGTGGCAGATTGATCCGGAGGCGCCATTTTCAGCAGCCTTAAGGGAGGAATCGGACGGCTGTAGATGGGTGTCTAACGTGATAGGTGGTGGGGCCAGTTTCGGGATATTAACGTCGCTGACGGTGGCGATGTTGGGGCAAGCAAGATACATGTGCGTGATTGGACGGTCGAGCGTGGTTCCCAGATGGTTCGCTAAGGTCCACCATAAAACGTCAACGCCCGTCAACGCCTCAGCTTCTCTAGGTAACGCCTCCAGTTTCGGTTACAGTACGTGTGAGTGTTTTGTTGTGAGCCTTGCAGTCTTGATAATGATGTTTTTTTCTTTTTTCTTTTTTCTTTTTTTTATCTGGGACATTGTGATTTGTGGGACCCACTTTTGAACCGTTTCTGTTCTAACCTAATCACATAAATTTTTCTTGGGGGATTGGTGTTGGCATTTGTGCTGCTCCTATGAAAGACGCTGAGTGTGTTTGAATCCCATCAATTTCGGCCTGTTTTGGCTCTTCCTTTTGCGATGGCGCTTGAAATTTATTATTATTATTATTATTTATAAATTTTAATATGTTCTAAGGTAAATTTGAATCCTGTGATTTTATTCAATTTTGATTTTTATTGGGCATGGCATCAATATGAAATTTTAGAAATTTTACCATCTGAATGAGTGGATATTTAATGAAATATGGGTCTCATTTTTCTTTATAGAATTGAAAAATTGTCATGATTAGGTTTAATCTTGGATGGGTATTACTCATTTTCATTGAATGAGCACTTTTGCTTAAACCGATCGAGTGATTAGGTATATTAAATTGACTAGGTAAGCATCCTAGTGTAAACGGGAAAAAGGGCATAATGAATTCGCTTATCTATTGGAATATCAATCTATGTTGAAGCTACCTGACATTCTTTGCATTCAAATAATATTTTTTTTAGTGGCATCCATATCAGCAAATTGTCCACCAATCCACACTCTTGATTCACATAATGTCTCTTCTCTTTCTGGCCTGCCCTCTGAAAATGACCTTTGGTTCAATCGTATAGCCATGAGCACCTAACATTAAATTCCCTTTCAAATGAATGCCTTAAGCCGTGCCACTGCCAAATTCTAGTCTCAAAGTACCAAAATGTTGCTTGTAATTTTCCCTTTTATGTATGTATGTCTTTATCCGTTAGAATGGTACTATGAAGTTAAAAGATTAGTACATGTTTTGTTCAGAATATTGTTCTCTTGTCTGAGTTAGAGGGATCTAGGATCAAATTTTGCTAGGAAGTCATGTGAAGGCGAGTAACTCGTCAATTTTTTGTTCATAAAATTTTGTTATTTACATGTCGAATCCCTTTCATTTTCAGGCTTCTTGACGGCGGCAATTGCCCTTTTCACTGATTTAGACATACTCCTCAACCTAGTCACCATAGGGACGCTCTTTGTCTTCTACATGGTTGCCAATGCTGTGATTTATAGACGTTATGTCGTGGTGGGGACAACGAATCCATGGCCCACATTATCCTTCCTCTTATGTTTCTCACTTACCTCCATTGTCTTCACTCTCATATGGCAATTTGCTCCTGCAGGCAAGCCTAAGGCCTTCATGCTTGGAGCTTGCGCTGTAGTTGCTGCTGCAGTATTGCAGATGTTCCATTGCCTAGTGCCTCAAGCTCGAAAACCCGAGTTCTGGGGTGTCCCTCTAATGCCATGGATCCCTTCCATTTCAATCTTTCTTAACGTTTTCTTGCTTGGAGCTCTTGACAAGCCATCCTACCTAAGATTTGGAATTTTCTCTGTGCTCACGGTGATTGTATATGTTTTATATAGTGTTCATGCTAGTGTTGATGCCGAAGAAGATGGATCTCTAGGCATGGAGATGGGTGACAGAATGTTACAACCAGAGGAGCATGACCACAGTAGTCCCAAAGTATGAATATTAATATTTGTAATCACTTTCTTTTTCTTCTTTTTCTAGAGCCACTTTTCAGCCTAAACTTTTTTTCCTTAGTTGATGGGATAGATAAAGAAAGGGAGGGGTGAATAGGGCTCCAATTTTGCACTTGGGGTGTATATGTTGTACAGTTGGTGGGTGTTCGGAGTGGAGTTGGGACTTTTGATTCCCTAAGGATTAGGTCATGTAATCTAATCTCTCACTTGAATTGTATGCTTTTGACCTGTAATTGTGAATGAAAAGAAAAAGCACAAAAAAAGCGTGAGAAAAGCACATCGGCATATGCTGGGGATCTTTTTCTTTTTGTGATTTTATTTATTTATTTATTTTTTTTGTGGAGGGGAGATTTCTTATGACAAGTTGATTACGGATAAGACCGTATCATTGTGGTTGGTTGCTCGAAGATTACCTGACTAGGAGTTGACATCGTGGGTTCACAATGATTGCATCAGGAGCATCTTGAAAAGTTTGTACCCTTTTTGATCTTCATTTGTGGTAAAGGGTAAGTGGGAAAGTTGAGAAAAGCAAACCAATTATGGATGAATTGATGGCAGAGCAACATGAAGAAAAGGGCAAAGGAGAGTCTACCATTTTGTTCATTAGAGATCCCATGTTGGCATTCCTCTTATGGGTGGATCTATTTTTATCTTTTACTTATGTTAATTTTGGAAGGGTCCACCATTTTGTCAAGTTTTAGGATAGGTCGTAAAGCTATCACATTCTTCATTTTTGGAGGTGCGAAAGTATTCATGTGGGTGCCTATCCCTTCGAGGCTCTTAGCTCAATTGAAGAAGTGTTAGCATCAATATGGAGGATCAAGACTTGGATTTGAGTTTCCACGGGAGCCAATGATCCAATGCTTTTCTATGAAGTTTCTTGAAAATCATTCCTCTTCTTCATTTTTTTTTTTTTGGATGTTTTGTGCCCTTTGATTCTTCTGGTTCTAGTCCATGAATCTTTTGAGTCTCTTTGACAAAGTTGAGAATAGTTTTAACTGAATTTATGTGAGTTTTCAAATAAAAAATATTTATTATTGTGATGATAATTTTAATACTGATTTTGTTTATAAAGTCTTACATTTTTTATGAATATTTTTTATTTTAATAAAAAGGATTACAAATAAAATAAAATAAGTGGCACAAGTTGAATTTCCCAAATGCACCCTTTGACGTAAGGAGAATGAACTGCTCTTATGGTTTTAAGTCCACATATTAAATATGAAAAGGATAAAAAATTACCAATTATTTGGATCAGGGCCTTGGTTGCTGAACATTGGCAATACTAGCACAAAGATCTAATATTTTTTAGTACATAGAAGGGTCTCGAATTCCAAACTTCTAAGGGAAAGGGAAGGGTATCAATTCTAACTCATTTGTACAAAGATCTAAGTCCACAACTATTTCTTTTGTCATTTTGAAAGCTCAATGAAGATTTACAACTTGAAGGCTATTATGGTTTTTTTTTTGTTTGTTTATTACATAAAGATTTGTATTCTGAATCAAGAATTAGGGTAGGGGGTTGTGATCACTGAACTATTTCTTTAGAGGCTATTTTGTATTTTTCATTTCAATTGTTCAAACATTTTAAAATAAATAACACTTGCTTTATAAATAATTTAATTGAAGAAACTTCTTAACTTGGCCTAAATTTCTGTTAAGAAAAAGAGGTTTGAATTTGGATAAAAGTAGATGTCCTACAAGTTGAATTCCATGCCACTAAAGGCCCATATGTGACCTCATTGGAATCAAAATTTTGCCTTCATATGCTTTTTATAGGAGTAAGAGAGAGAAATGAGAATAACAAAAGCAATAAAAACAGGACCACGCCCCTATCAATATGTGAAGCACAAAGACAAGAATCCCATCTTGGCAAAATAGAAATGGGAACAAAAAGGCATGGGCCATCCTACTTCTCACCGATTCCCGTGTTTTTTTTTTTTTTTTTTTTTTTTTTTTTTTTATACCACTGTTATTCGAAATTACACACCGATTAATTCGTTTCGAGCATGTGTAAGGGTCCTATTTAGGGGATAGTTCTCCTGATACAGTTTTTTTCATTCTCAAATTTCGAATTCAAAATTTAATTAAAAAACCTAATATCTCATTTCATTAGATCGACTGTTTGTTTATCTGATTCTCCTTTTGGAGTCGATTTTTACCCCACAGATATCTGCTCTTCCGACTCAAGTGGGAAGCTGATGGCGGTGGTGCTCTACGATTCTTCACGGATAAAAAACTGGCAAAAACTACTCCGACGCTCAAGTCAGTATGAGCGATAAGATAAAGACTGATAGTAGTCGTAAATATTATACCTCTATCGCATGAAGGTCTATCTCTGTCGGTGTATATAAATGGGTATGAAACCCTCTCTGAATGACATATAAGATTGGGTATAGAATACCCCTCTGAACGATGTATAGAACTGGGTATAGAACCCCTTTCTGAATGATGTATAGAACTGGGTATAGAACCCTTCTCTGAACGATGTTAGAACTGGGTATAGAACCATTCTCTAAACGATGTATAGAATCGCCTCCCTTTCGTGTGTCAAAAACTGAGTCCCCTTTGAGGGTTGTCTATGTTCTGTATTTATAGCATTCCCAAGAGTGTAGAAAACCCTAGTTTTCTTTTGTTTGAAATCTTTTAAGATGGTTAGGATTGTAATTAGAGATTTATGAAAGATTTAGATTTTCTTCAGAAATATAGAAAAATTTGATCTTGATAGTGATTGTGTCACGCCCCGAACCGGGAATCGTGAACAGCCGCCCGTTGCCCTGGATGCCGGCTGTATTTTTATAAAAAATCGGGCAGAATCTCCCCATAAATTGGAGGTCTCCTATGTACAAATAAACCTGTAAAATAAACAAATGGCCATCCCGGCTTCAAAACAATCCACCAAATCTCACAACCGACATCCAGACAACGCAAGGCTAACAAACCACAAACAGTTCTAACCACAGACTTCTACTTTCATGCCCGACTAGAGCATGAGCAGCCGTTACACCGAGCGGGCCTAAATTATACAAATATATTACAAATTCCCAAGTTAACACTTTAAATATTTACAAATGCCTCAATGCAAATGAAATATGAGAGTTTCGCAAATAAAAGTCCAAAAATTATACAGTCATCCTATAATATGTACACGGTCAACTACGGACCTCAATATCAAGACCACGCAGGGTCAACATAAAGTACGAAATTCATATTTTCAATTTAAAACTTAATCTCACCGTCGTAAACACCAATCCACCAACGAGCTATCATACCTCTAGAGCCAAATGTGTCGCCCTAACACTATAATCCTGTCTGGGGAGGGAAAGAGGAGGGGTGAGTACTCAGGAAAGAATACTTAGTGAGTGAGTGGGTCAATATAATCGTCTAATATGAGGTGTGAAACTGGAGTGTCAAAGTATAGATATACAAATCATATTTCAAATCATCATGCTTTTCATTTCAATAATATATCATTAGCACGCATTGTCAAATCAACTATGCATTCAAAGCACTGTCAATAAAATCATAGAGCTGTCAGCCGAAAGTGTCATGGCAGAGATCTACCTCGACCTATGACAGGCGCACCGGAGGTGTTATATGCAAATTTATTTAAAATGCTCTCTACCCCGACATTGGCGACGGATCTCGTCTAGGTGCTAGACTTGGAGAGAGTATCTAAATCCTCCCCTTTTCGGGTTCAACCTGGCTAGTACCGTGTTGTAAATATAATCTCGACAACTCGTGGGATACCCCATGCCTAGGCATATCCGGACGCCACACAAGCGCCTCTCACGGTGTCCTTCGTAGCTACGGAACAATACATACCAAAGCCCTCAAAGCCAAAATCAATATCATATCAAACATGTGCCGTAAATCAGGTTCACAAACCAAATGCAACATATAGCATAAAATGACACATTATACATTTCAACCACATGGATGCATATTTTCATAATTCAACCAATTTTTGGATACTCCATCGGTTCACAAAAGTCAGTTCCAAAACCAGTCAAAACATTTCAAGCACACGATAAATCATGCTCATTTATCAAAATGTTGTAAAACAGGGTTTACATATTAAACGAAAACATTGAAATAAATCCCACTCACAGTATACGGGAGGGTCAATCACTCCATATAATGCACAACAAGTGTCGAAACTGTGCTCCCCTCGATCGGTCTCCAAGCAAGTCACTACAATTATAACACATCACATATGTCATGAATTGAAAAATTACTAAGTTAGTTAGCATTTTAACTAACCCTATATCTAGGCCAAAACTAGGGCATACTAAATACTCTCTCAATTATGCGCATTTCATCTTCCTCTTTCTCCATCACCAACAACTTTCATGTTTCATAGATTCATTCCTCATAGTATCATCACCAAGCATACATGCCTCTCATTCCAACCTTTGATTACACAAAACAGTTTGCATACAAACATATTTATTTTTTATCAAATTTTCTCCTTCAACATAAAATTTTAATACACATACCTTGATCATACATATATATACATATATTCCTTACACCTTGACCTCAATTATATATCCATGTACATTCACAGCATCACAAAAATTATGCACACTTTCTACCATTCTCCTTGGCCTTTAAGGTGATTTTAGCACACAATAACATCCCATTATGCTCAACCAATAATATCACACTTTTAAGCCCATATACACTTGTATATACTCACAATTCAATCAAATGAAATCTTACTCGATCCTCGATTGACCTTTCCTAATACAAAATCATAATTATGTCATCAATTTCCATTTTCTCTAATTTTTGTATAAATTTCAATTCTTCAATTCATGAATACACTCTAATGTCATCAATTGCATTTCATTTATAAATAACACATTGAATGTCAAGTTTAATGAAATCCTAAAGATCATTCAAGATCGAAAATAACCATGAAATAATAAATCTTCTCCCAAGATAGAAATTCTTTGAAAAATCATGCACTTTTCGATTCTCATCCGATTTCTTCAAACCGTATGTCATTTTCAAGGTATTGAAGTCTATTTTCATAATATAGAAGTTGTATTTTGATTGCCTATATGCAAGACAACTTATAATGAGAAAGACCGCATCGATCCTTAAACTCAAATCCCAATTTCTCACTGTTTTCATGCATTCGTCAAATTAAACTCTAAAAGCAACCATTCAAATCAAGTCAACATAATTCTATCATCCGGAACATTCTCTTTCCATATCAGACACTAGACTCAACCTAAATATTTTTCATACACATTTCGAATCGACTCTAAGAAGAGCTATTCTAATTAACTCAACAAATTTCTAATTTCATCAAACACGTTTCTTTCATATTAATCCACCTAAATTCATATAGAATTTGGATGTAACCCTAGATATCAATTTTTAAGAAATGCATTCTCTTCAAATTCCACACATTTTCAAGACATACAAAAATCTCATCCTAAATTCAGCCTCAGCTAAATCAGTTATTAAATGCATTTAAAATTCCTCTCACCTAGAGTTCCACAATTTGCAGCCTAAATCGAACGCCTCCTCAGTCTTATCGGTGATCTGCAGTGCCTCCTAACCGAATCAAATATAGCACGTTAGTCCAATCACTTAGAGAAATTGAAACCCTAGAATCAAATATCAGGAAGTTGTTCTTAGCTATGCAGTGAGATGATCGTAGGAAACCGAAGCCTAGGTTTCTTTGTTCTGAAGATTCAGTGGGCTCTCGAAGGAGAGAGCAGAGTGTTCGAGCGTGCGAGCAGGGGCAGTCTCGCGCGGGGTCACGCGCACATAGGGCTGGGCTGTCGCGCGAGCAATCGCTCGTTGCGGCGTGCTCAGTCGCGCGCTATCGCGCGAGTAGGGAGAGCCGTCTGTCGCGCGAGAGAGAAGAAATAGAGAGAGGCAGAGATGGTCAGATGAGAGAGAGAGATGGTGCGGGATAGACAGGTGGCGACTGCGGTGGCCACGGTGGTGGCGATCGATGGAAAGTGAGGGTGAGATGGCGAACGGGGAAATCGCGAAGGGAGAGAGAGTGCAGAGGCTGGAAACAGAGAGAGAAATAGAGAGCGAATAGAGGGAGAGAGAAGACGGTGGGGTGGTTGCGGTTGCAGCGGCGGCGGCGGAGGAGGGCAACGGCTGCCGCAGGGTGGAGGCGCGAGGAAGCCGTGGGAGAGAGGGAGTAAAGAGAGAGAGAGAGAGAGAGAGAGAGAGAGAGAGAGAGGGGAGTGAGATTAGGGCTTTTAGCCCTAATCGAATTTTTGGGGAGGGGATGCTGCGTTTTGGCCAAAACGCAGCATCTCCTCTCTCTCCCTTTTTTTTTAACTAAATAAATAAATAAATAAATAAATAAATAAATATTTATTCCTGCATTTTTATTAAAACTCTAAATTTATCATTAAAATAGAATGTACTCCGAATCGAAACACGGATATCCTAAATATACAAAAAATTTTAATTTAATACCCCAAAATCAAAAATCAATAAAATTTAAAATTTTATATATATATATATATATAAACGGAGGAAATATTTTTATTAATTTCAAGTACAGGAGTACAATACAGACACCGTAATGTCGGTGTTACATTTTCTAACCCCCTAAAAACAAGTTTCGTCCTCGAAACTAAAAGGAAGCTAAACAGTAAACAAATGAGGGTACTGTCTCCTTATAGTTTCATCGGGCTCCGAGATTTCTTCCTCAACTTGTTCACTCCTCCACAAGACTTTGACCAATGAACCTTCCTTGCTCCGTAGCTTTCTGAGCTGCTGATCTAGAATAGCCACGGGCTGACCTAGAAGACTAAGGTCCTCACGCAACTCAACAGGTGGAGGTTCAAGTACATGAGAAGGATCAGTTAGGTACTTCCTTAGTACTGAGACATGAAAGACATCATGAATACGAGATAGTTCATTTGGCAACTCCAATCTGTGTGCCACACTTCCGACCCTCTCAAGGGTACGAAAGGGTACAAATATATTTGAGACTCAGATTGTCCCGCTGCCTGAACAGTATAACTCATTTTAAAGGAAATATCCTCAAGAAAATCATATCTCTTGTGGCAAACTCAAGGTGTCGCCGTGCTGAATTCCGCGGCAATCCTTGTCACAAAATCCATTGTGACGTGTTTCTACTTCCACTCGGGAATGGGAAAAGGCTGCAAAGCGCCTGTGGGTCACTGATACTTGGCCATCATCTACTGACAAACCAGGCATCAAGCAATGAACTCTCTCTTTATACCAGACCACTAATAACTATCTCGGATAGTTAGGTACATTTTTGTACCTCTCAAATGCATAACGTAAGTGGAGGAATGAGCTTCCTCTAGAATATCTCTACGAAGATTCACTATCGGCAGGAGTGCAAACCCGCTATCGATATACTACTAGTCCGTTATCACGGACTCGGAACTCTCTGTCATCATCTCTATAGATCTATCAAGAACACCTTGGAGCTCCTCGTTTGCTCCCTAAATCTCTCTAATGTGGTCGAGCAAGGTCGACCTCATTTCAAATCAAGCTAGTAATGCTGCTCGATCATCACTAGTCAAACTAACTCCTAATATACGGGGTCCCATCAAACAAGAGAGATAAGCACTCTCTATACACTGAATTTTCTGACCAATTGCTCATCAGGAGGAGTGATAACTAGTAGCTCCTCATCTAGCGACAATAACAGTCTACCCAATTGTCGGGCGAAATAATACTCTCACGTAAGAAAAATCTGAACCAGTATCAATAAGAACACGGGCATCGACTCTGAATATTTTCATGATACTCATGATGCGAGAAATTGAAAAAGGAACCAATATAGGATACGCAAAAGATATACGTATATATATATCAAGTAGTCAAGCCTCTAAGGCTTTAACCAGTCATAACCGTACATATCATCATGAGATGCATGGTTTCAAAAGAGGATCACAATAGTTAAGCTTCTAGAGCTTTAACTAGTCAAGACGGTACATAGCTATCATGATATACATGATTTTAAAAAGGAGAGTATCTATAAACTCCTAAATAATAGAATCCGTGGAAGTATCACCCATCACATCTGGGTTCACCTAAGCGTCCTCCTGTGTCATACAAGATATGCGGGTCTATGCCCTCGACTACTATCGAGAAGGGTCTAGTGCAATATTGCTCCTGGCTGCAGTCCATGGAGCGGTGTGTACTGAGTATGCAGGTACCCCCTGCTAACCCGTTCGTGATTTACCCGTGTGTATCTACGGTACCTAACCTCTGCAACCTAGGTCAGACAAGTACTCCAAATGTGTCCTTGCTTCCTATATTAGAAACATCTAAGGGGAGTTTCGCAAGCTCCAAAATGACATCAGCCGCAATCGCGGCAGATAGGATGGTACAGTGCTGTGGAATAACTAGAGGCACTAGGGGCCTGTACTCTAAAACTCTAGGGACGTGGTCCCTGTCCAACTGTGTTGATGTAAAGTGAGATGGGCTTTCCTAAAAGTTAGAAGTCCTACCCCACTTTGAGCTCTTGCTCGTTTGGGTCTCAACCCTTTATGGTCCTACTAGGACTCCATAAAATATCTGCAGTCGAACTCCCTCAAGATGTCCTCCTACCGCAGTGAGTCAATAGCCTCGTCACAAATAGTCTCCCACCAAGTGAGGGCATTACCATTGAGGAGTCTCTCAACAACTCTCAATCTGAACTCCTCTGACAATCCCACATCAGTAAGGATCATACGAATCCTATAGATCCAGTGCTTCGCCGCTACGACATCACTAGATCCTGAAAAGTCTGTATATCTGAGCAGTCGTAACTCTGTCACCAACTGAGTAAGCTCATGGATGCGCCTCAAAGTGACCGATGTCTCATCGATCGGAGTAGAAACCGAAGGACCGGCCACCGGAGAAGGAACCGGTGCCGTAGGAGCAGGTACGGCCGCAGGTGCGGTCACTGGAGTCTGTAGTGTAGGTGGGGGCATTTGCGCCCCATATCTACTAAGCCACTTCTGCCACTGCCTCAAAGCGTCGAGCGGTGGTGGAGGGATCTCGGCTATACCAGTCGGCGGAGGTGCTAGGGGTGGCACCGGGGAAGGTGCGTGAGTAGAAGAAGCACCCTCAGGTACTCGTGGGGCCTCGAGTGCCCTAGAAGCCTCAGGCACTGAGAGACTCTCCGGTGGTGCACTGCGCCTACCACGTCTAGGCGGCATAGTTCTGCAAAGAGAGCACCATATCATTAGATAAAAACAAGGATTAGGGTTAGTTACTGGGTAACTAACCCCCTAAAATAGAATTCAAATTATGAATCAAGGTATTTGAATCCAATGGGAGGTGTACCACTCATACACCTGCCTAAATGCATCACATGATGGTGATGGAACCGTGGCTATAATAGCCGGCTGAGAAAGTGCCAGAAGGATATACCTGACAAGGAAACATCCTCGAGTATTCTAGGTGTCTCAGGTACAAATCTAGTACCTCATCTAGCAATCATAATCTGACAAAGAAAGAGATTAAATTAGATATGATTCAAAGATTAGGGTTAGTTACAAAGTAACTAACCCCTTAAATGAATAAATTTATCAGTTTAAGAATTGATAGAACCAATATGCTAGGTTAGATACGCACCATATCTAACCCCCTAAAAAGAATAACTCATATATCTAAGACCATGTACTGGGATCCCATGACTGTAATGAAACTCTCATATGCATTGAGAACTTTTAAATCATACTTGGGAATATTTTCAAACTATTTTATCAAACATAGCTCTCAACCTAGAGTTCTGATACCAACCAAACTGTCACGCCCCGAACCGGGAATCGTGAACAGCTGCCCGTTGCCCTGGATGCCGGCTGTATTTTTACAGAAAATCAGGCAGAACCTCTACATAAATCGGAGGTCTCCCATGTACAAATAAAATTGTAAATTAAACAAATGACCATCGCGGCCTCAAAACAATCCACCAAATCTCACAACCGACATCCAGACAACGCAAAGCTAACAAACCACCAACAGTTCTACCCACAGACCTCTACTGTCATGCCCGACTAGAGTATGAGCAGCCGCCACACCGAGCGGGCCTAAGTTATACAAATATATTACAAATTCCCAAGTTAACACTTTAAATATTTACAAATGCCTCAATGCAAGTGAAATATGAGAGTTTCGCAAACAAAAGTTCAAAAATTATACAGTCATCCCATAATATGTACACGGTCAACTACGGACCTCAATATTAAGACCACGCAGAGTCGACATAAAGTACGAAATTCATATTTTTAATTTAAAACTTAATCTCACCGTCGTAAACACCAATCCACCAACGAGCTATCATACCTCTAGAGCCAAATGTGTCGCCCTAGCACCATAATCCTGTCTGGGGAGGGAAAGAGGACGGGTGAGTACTCAGGGAAGAATACTTAGTGAGTGAGTGGGTCAATATAATCGTCTAATATGGGGTGTGAAACTGGAGTGTCAAAGCATAGGTATACAAATCATATTTCAAATCATCATACTTTTCATTTCAATAATATATCATTAGCACGCATTACCTCGACCTATGACAGACGCACCGGGGGTGTTATATGCAAATTTATTTAAAGTGCTCTCTACCCCGGCGTTGGCGACGGACCTCGTCCAGGTGCTAGATTTGGAGAGAGTATCCAAATCCTCCCCATTTCGGGTTCAACTTGGCTAGTACCGTGTCGTAAATATAATCTCGACAACTCGTGGGATACCCCAGGCCTAGGCATATCCGGACGCCACCCAAGCGCCACTCACGGTGTCCTTCGCAGCTACGGAACAATACATACCAAAGCCCTCAAGGCCAAAATCAATATCATATCAAACATGTGCCGTAAATCAGGTTCACAAGCCAAATGCAACATATAGCATAAAATGACACATTATACATTTCAACCACATGGATGCATATTTTCATAATTCAACCAATTTTTGGACACTCCATCGGTTCACAAAAGTCAGTTCCAAAACCAGTCAAAACATTTCAAACACACGATAAATCATGCTCATTTATCAAAATGTTGTAAAACAGAGTTTACATATTAAACGAAAACATTGAAATAAATCCCACTCACAGTATACGGGAGGGTCAATCACTCCCTATAATGCACAACAAGTATCAAAACTGTGCTCCCCTCGATCGGTCTCCAAGACTAGGGCATGCAAAATACTCTCTCAATTACGCGCATTTCATCTTCCTCTTTCTCTATCACCAACAACTTCCATGTTCCATAGATTCATTCCTCATAGTATCATCACCAAGCATACATGCCTCTCATTCCAACCTTTGATTACACAAAACAGTTTGCATACAAACATATTTATTCTTTATCAAATTTTCTCATTCCACATAAAATTTTAATACACATACCTTGATCATACATATATATACATATATTCCTCACACCTTGACCTCAATTATATATCCATGTACATTCACAGCATCACAAAAATTATGCACACTTTCTACCATTCTCCTTGGCCTTTAAGGTGATTTTAGCACACAATAACATCCCATTATGCTCAACCAATAACATCACACTTTTAAGCCCATATACACTTGCATATACTCATAATTCAATCAAATGAAATCTTACTCGATTCACGATTGACCTTTCCTAATACAAAATCATAATTATGTCATCAATTTCCATTTTCTCTAATTTTTGTATAAATTTTAATTCTTCAATTCATGAATACACTCTAATGTCTTCTTCAATTGGATTTCATTTATAAATAACATATTGAATGTCAACTCTAATGAAATCCTAAAGATCATTCAAGATCGAAAATAACCATGAAATAATAAATCTTCTCCCAAGATAGAAATTCTTTGAAAAATCATGCACTTTTCGATTCTCATCCGATTTCTTCAAACCGTATGTCATTTTCAAGGTATTGAAGTCTATTTTCATAATATAGAAGTTGTATTTTGATTGCCTATATGCAAGACAACTTATAATGAGAAAGACCGCATCGATCCTTAAACTCAAATCCCAAATTTCCACTATTTTCATGCATTCGTCAAATTAAACTCTAAAAGCAACCATTCAAATCAAGTCAACATAATTCTATCATCCGGAACATTCTCTTTCCATATCAGACACTAGACTCAATCTAAATATTTTTCATGCACATTTCGAATCGACTCTAAGAAGAGCTATTCTAATTAACTCAACAAATTTCTAATTTCATCAAACACGTTTCTTTCATATTAATCCACCTAAATTCATATAGAATTTGGATGTAACCCTAGATATCAATTTTTAAGAAATGCATTCTCTTCAAATTCCACACATTTTCAAGACATACAAAAATCTCATCCTAAATTCAGCCTCAACTAAATCAGTCATTAAATGCATTTAGAAATTCCTCTCACCTAAGGTTCCACAATTTGCAGCCTAAATCGCTCGCCTCCTTAGTCTTATCGGTGATTTGCAGTGCCTTCTAACCGAATCAAATATAGCACGTTAGTCCAATCACTTAGAGAAATTGAAACCCTAGAATCAAATATCAGGAAGTTGTTCTTAGCTATGCAGTGAGATGATCGTAGGAAACCGCAGCCTAGGTTTCTTTGTTCTGAAGATTCAGTGGGCTCTCGAAGGAGAGAGCAGAGTGTTCGAGCGTGCGAGCAGGGGCAGTCTCGCGCGGGGTCACGCGCTTGTAGGGCTAGGCTGTCGCGCGAGCAATCGCGAGCTCAAGGAGCTGTCGCGTGTTATCGCGCGCGTAGGGAGAGCCGTCTGTCGCGCGAGGGAGAAGAAATAGAGAGAGGCAGAGATGGTCAGATGAGAGAGAGAGATGGTGCGGGGCAGACAGGTGGCGACCGCGGTGGCTCGCGGTGGCCACAGTGGTCGCGATCGATGGAAGGTGAGGGCAAGATGGCGAAAGGGGAAATCGCGAACGGAGAGAGAGTGCAGAGGCTAGAAACAGAGAGAAAAATATAGAGCGAGTAGAGGGAGAGAGAAGACGGTGGGGTGGTTGCGGTTGCAGCGGCGACGACGGAGGAGGGCAGCGGCGACCGTAGGGCGGAGGTGCGAGGAAGCCGCGGGAGAGAGGGAGTAGAGAGAGAGAGAGAGGGGAGTGAGATTAGGGCTTTTAGCCCTAATCGAATTTTGGGGGAGGGGACGCTGTGTTTTGGCCAAAACGCAGCATCTCCTCTCTCTCTCTCTCTCTTTTTTTTTTAACTGAATAAATAAATAAATAATTAAATTAATAAATAAATATTTATTCCTGCATTTTTATTAAAACTCTAAATTTATCATTAAAATAGAATATACTCCGAATTGGAAACACGGATATCCTAAATATACCAAAAATTTTAATTTAATACCCCAAAATCAAAAATCAATAAAATTTAAAATTTTTTCTATATATATATATATAAACGGAGGAAATATTTTTATTAATTTCAAGTACAAGAGTACAATACAGACACTGTAGTGTCGGTGTTACAGATTGCCTTCTTTATCGGATAACCATGCATGATTTTGGAGACCTATTAAATAGGGTATCATCATTTGCCCCCACTCTTAATTGCATTTTGAAGAAATGGTATTATAAGTAGAGTGGATTGTAAGAGATCTTCCAGAAGACCGAAAGTTCAAGAGATCAGCATACCAGTAGACTGAGAGATCAAATGATTGAGAGATCGAGTCGTAGAGAGACCGAGTCATCAGGTGATCGAGAGATTGGCAGATTTACAGGTTGAGTGATCGAGAGATCCAGAGGTCGAACGATCAAGCTGAATACCAGACCGACGGGTCGAACGATCGAGAGAACATTAGACCGACAGGTCGATCGATCAAGAGAATACCAGACCGACAGGTCGAACGATTGAGAGAACATCAGACCGACATGTCATACTATCGAGAGAACACAAGACCAACTGGTCGAACGATCTAGAGAATACCAGATTGACAGGTCGAATGATCGAGAGAACACCAGACTGACAGGTCGTACTATTGAGAGAACACAAGGCCAACAGGTCGAAGAGTAGATCATGGCGTCAAAGGCCCGATCGTGGAATTAAATCTCTATTGATAGATCGGGGTGACATGGACCTGTTCGGGGAGCTCCGTCTTTTATTGATGACACGCTCGAATGATAGGATTTGGGAGATTTAGGTCCGCCGAACGATAGGAGATGGGCGACCAAGACCTTCCGAATGACAGGAGTTGGGCGACGAAGGCCCTCCGAACGACGGGAGCTGGGCAACCAAGGCTCTCCGAATGACAGAAGCTGGGCGATGAATGTCCTCCGAACGATAGGAGCTAGGCGATTGAGACCCTCATAATGAACGATAGGAGTTAGGAGACTGAGACTCTCGGAACGATAGGAGCTGGGCGACTGAGACGCTCTGAACGATAGGAGTTGGGCGACTGAGGCATTCTGAACGATAGGAGCTGGGCGACTGAGGCCCTCCGAACGAATGATAGAAACTGGACGACTGAGTCCCTCCGAACAAAAGGAGCTAGGCGACTGAGCCCTTCCGAACGAATGATAGGAGCTGGGCGACTGAGGCTCTTCGAACGATAGGAGTTGGGCGATTGAGACCTTTCGAACGAACGTTAGGAGCTAGGCGATTGAGTCCCTCCGAACAATAGGAGTTTGACGATTGAGCCCTTCCGAACGAACGATAGGAGTTGGGCGACTGAGACCCTCCGAACGATAGGAGTTGGGCGATTGAGACCCTCCAAACGATAAGAGTTGGGCGACTGCAGCTCTCCGAATGATAGGAGCTGGGCGACTGAGACCCTCCGAACAATAGGAGCCGAGTAACTGAGGCCCTTCGAATAATAGGAGCCGGGCAACTGAGGCTCTCTGAACGAACGATAGGAGTTGGGCAACTGAGACCTTCCGAAAGATAGGAGTTGGGCGACTGAGACCCTCCGAACGATAGGAGTTGGACAACTGAGGCCCTCTGAATGAATGATAGGAGTTGGACGACTGAGACCCTCCGAACGATAGTAGCTGGGCGACTGAGACTCTCCGAATGATAGCAGCTAGGCGACTGAGGCTTTCCGAACGAACGATAGAAGTTGGGCGACTAAGACCCTCTGAACAATAGGAGCTGGGCGACTGAGTCCCTTCGAACGAATGATAAGAGCTGGGTGACTGAGGCCCTCCGAACGATAGGAGTTGGATAACTCAGGCCCTCCGAACCATAAGAGCTAGGTGACTGAGGCCCTCCGAACGATAGGAACTGGGCGACTGAGGCCCTCCGAACGAACTATAGGAGCTGGACGACTGATACCCTTCGAACAATAGGAGTTTGGCGACTGAGCCCCTCCGAACGAACGATAGGAGTTGGGTGACTGAGACCTTCCGAACAATAATAGCTAGGTGACTTAGGCCCTCTGAACGATAAGAGCTGGGCGACTGTAGCCTCCGAACGATAGGAGCCGGCGACTGAGGCCCTTCAAACAATAGGAGTCGGGCGACTGAGGCCCTCCGAACAATAGGAGCCGGGAGACTGAGGCCCTTCGAACGAATGATAGGAGTTGGGCAACTCAGACCCTCCGAATGATAAGAGCTGGGCGACTGAGGCCATCCGAACGATAGGAACTGGGTGACTGAGGCTCTTCGAACGAACGATAGAAGTTGGGAAACTGAGGCCCTCCGAACAATAGGAGTTGGGCGACTGAACCCCTCCGAACGAACGATAGGAGTTGGGTGACTTAGGCCCTCCGAACGATAGGAGCTGGGCGACTCAGACCCTCCGAACAATAAGAGCTAAGCTACTGAGACCCTCTGAACGATAGGAGCTGGATGACTGAGATCCTCCGAACGATAGGAGCTGGGCGACTGAGGCCTTCCGAACGAACGATAGGAGCTGGACGACTAAAACCCTCCAAACAATAGGAGTTGGGTGACTGAACCCATCCGAACGAATGATAGGAGTTGGGCGGCTGAGACCCTCCGAATGATAGGAGCTGGGCGACTCAGGCCCTCCGAACGATAAGAGCTGGGCGACTGCGGTCCTCCGAATGATAGAAACTGGGCGACTGAGACCCTCCGAATAATAGAAGCCAAGCGACTAAGGCCCTCCGAACAATAGGAGCCGAGCGACTGAGACCCTCCGACTGAACGATAAGAGTTGGGCGACGAGCTGGGCGACTGAGACCCTCCGAACAATAGGAGTTGGGAGACTCAGGCCTTCCGAATGATAAGTGTTGGGCGATTGAGACCCTCCGAATGATAGGAAACTTTAGATAAATAGGTCGATAGGCCGAACGATGGAGAGACTGATAGATCGAAAGTCAAATGATTCGGGAATCAGGAAACTGATAAGAGATTGAGAGGTTGACAGACTGAACAATGAAGAGACCGACAGGTCAAAAATTCAAACGATCCTTGAGTCAGGAAACTGACAAGAGATTGTGAGGTCGACCGGCCGAACAATGGAGAGACCGACAGGTCGAAAAATCAAATAATCCAGGAGTCAGGAAACTGACAAGAGACTGAAAGGCCAACAGTCTGAACAATAGAGAGACTGACAGGTCAGATAATCGAGGGGGCATAGACCCATTCGGGGAGATAAATCCTATCGGTAAATTGGGGTGACATGGCCCGTTCGGGGAAATAGATCTCATCAGTAGATCAGGGCGATATGGGTCCGTTCGTTAGATAATGTACCTTCCTCCCAATTGTCGCATAGTCAAATAAATTCAGACTGTCAAGTGGAAGTGAAGGCAGGTTTGAGATTTCTACAATTGGTCAGTCAGTCGTTTCCCACAGACGACGCCTATTGTTGGAGTCGATTTTCGCCCGATAGATACCTGCTCTTCCGACTTGAGCAGGAAGCCGATAGCAGTGGTGCTCTACAATTCTTCACAGATGAAAAACTATAAAAACCCCACTAGGGTTGGCCCGGCGGGGGGATTTTGACGCTCAAGTCAGTATGAGCGATAAGATAAAGACTGATAATAGTCGTAGATATCATACCTCTGTCGCATGAGATTGAGCATGAAGGTCTACCTCTGTCGGTGTATGTAAATGGGTATGAAACCCTATCTGAATGACATATAAGATTGGGTATAGAACTCCCTTTGAATGATGTATAGAACTAGGTAAAGAACTCCTCTCTGAATGATGTATAGAACTAGGTGTAGAACCTTTCTTTGAACGATGTATAAAATTGGGTATAGAACCTCTCTCTGAACGATATATAGAATCGCCTCCCTTTCATATGTCAAAAACTGAGTCTCCTTTGAGAGTTGCTTATGTTCTGTATTTATAACTTTTCAATGGTGTAGAAAACCTTAATTTCCTTTTGTTTGAAATCTTTTAAGATGGTTAGGGTTGTAATTAGAGATTTCTGAAATGTTTAAACTTTTTTTAGAAATATGAAAAGATTTGACTTTAATAGTGATTGTTTTCCTTATTGGATAATCATGTATAATTTTAAAGACCTTTTAAATAAGGTATCATCACCTACGAACCCCCTTTTTCATTTTATAATCTTAATTGAACCGTTTTTGTCTGGGGCACAAGTCAATTCTTATTTCACTACTTTTTATTTTGTTCTCTCACAACTGATTTCTTGTCCCCATTTTTAATTTTTATTTTGTTGGGTGGCTTGGACTGTTGGCTGACACTCGCATCTCCTTATCCTTCGATTTCCACTTTTTCCTTTTATCTTGTTGGGCATCAAATCCAGTTAACTGAAATTTGAAATTAACTTCAGGGGTGTAGAATTCTTTTCCCTTTTCTTTTTCATTGCACACGCAAATGATATGACTTCAGGGGTGATTGTGCATCCAGTAACTTACTTAAGGCATGTAGATTTGTATTTAATTATCAATTTTGATTTATTTAATAATTGTATAGAAACAGACTATTTTTTCATCGTACAATCCAAAACCTCCGGCCTTCTATCAAGAAAAAGTTTCATTCCCAGTCCCTCTCATTATATATTGATTTGTCTATGCCATAAACAACCAATTTAAAAGTAAAATTCTCCATTTATATTTTTTTGATAAACCATTGATATATGGTAATTATGATGAATCAAATTAAATTAAATTTAGAATTAAGTTAGTCTCTTAAGTGACAAAACTCTTATAATATCTATTTATTTTTTTCTTACTTAAATGATACCAATTGTTAGAAAATATATTACTTACTAAAATCAAATTAATTATTGATATATATTTGACTTTTTATATTTTTATATTTTTATATTTATAATAACTATTTTTATATTTGTGACATTTAACTTTCTATAAAAATCCCAACTTATTGTAATAATTCATTGAGTCAATAGAGACAATTAAACATTAGGTTCCATAGTATTATATTACTCTTCATCTCTAACATGGAACCACATTCATGTTCATATATTCTTGCTCATTTATCTTTTATATTCATATTTTTTATATTTTTTTCAACATATAATAAAAGATAGAAATTTTTTTTCTCTGACATTAGTTCTTTCTCTATTTTTCATATGGTATCAGAACCCCTTTGCAAAAAAAAAAAGGTTATCTATGCATCTGCATGTGCATCTAGAAGACTTCTGGTTAGTTTCAGAAAAAAGCTGTTCTTTAGTAGTGTCCGAACATACATATTTGCATAGACTTCTGGTCCATTTTCGAAAAAATTACTCTTCAATATACACTTATTAATATACACTTATTTCATATTATAAATTCAAATGATTTTTATTATATTATATTAAATTTGAGAAAAATATTAAAAAATATATTATATATCAAAATCAAATCTTAATACATATTTGATTTTTCATATTTTTATATTTCTATATTTGTAACAACTATTTCTATATTTTTATGACAACCCAATTTATTATAATAATTTATTGAGATAATAGAGACAATTGAGTATTAGATTTCATATTATTATATTGATATTTATCTCTAACATGATATTATAACTATGTTCATTTATCTTTCATATTTATATTATTTTTATATTTTACGGACATATAATAAAAAATAGAGAATTTTTCTCTCCCACATTATCTCTCTCTCTAATTTTCACACTAGTGTCCAACCACCAAAACAACTTGGGATCTTTAATATTCTATTTTTGAACTTGCCCACATCACAATTGATTTTGTGCAAATTCTGTAAGGTGGGTAGCTTAAAGTACTTAATTATACCAATTCTTTTATGCACTGCATGGGATTCATATTCCTAGTTAATTAGTATACATAGACAAGTGATACCAATTGTTCCCGACAAATAATTTTATATTAATAATTTTTTAATTACGAGTCGTTCAATTATAAATCGGGTTGGTTGTGATAATTTTCCTATCAAATAAAATTTATGAACAAAAAAAAAAAGATTAGAAAGAATTGACTTTTTAAAAATATTTTTTGTAATTATAAAGTTGATATAGCAGTGCAAGACTAGTATTATCATATCCTTTAATTTTAATTAGTCATTTTAGTATGTAAAATAGAGCTTCTGACTTGAAATCGCATTAGTCCATTTTAATAAAAATATGGGTGGAGGAAGCTCTCCTTTAGCTGGAAATACCACTTATTAATGAAGTAAAATTCACGATTGTATTCTTAATTATTATTAATTGCCAACTTGTTATACATAGACTGATGTATTGCAGACATAATTTACGTCAAAACAGATTTACGAGTGTATACTCGAAATGATTTAAAAAAAAAAAAAAATTATGTTGATGCTTTGTGAAATCCTGGCGAGCTCCATGAGAACTCCAGGCTAAATGGCTCGAAAACCACCGGAAAACTACGCTGGAGGTCTTGGTGTTGGTTGCTTCTCCTAAGGCAAATATCGCCCTATATTGAAATTTTGCCCAGAAATTTTGCAAAAAAGTAGTCTTATATTGCACTTATTCTATACATATGGATTGAGCACAAAATATTATTAGAATTGGCTACCAAAAAAAAAAAAAAAAATCTGAGATTGCAAAACGAGCAAAAATCTTAGCTGAGGTCTTAAGAACTTGAAAATTATTTAAATTATTTTATATAAATTATTTTACCAAAATCAAACTATATGGGAGGAATATTAGTCTCAACAATATCTGAATCCAATAAAAAATTCATTTGGGACTTATGTGTATCTTTCTAGAATTTATTCAATTTGATAAATTTCAATATGCTTTGTAATACACTCTGCGCGCGCGTGCACACAGATATATATATATATATATGTTTAATTTTATTAATTTTAAAAAATTATTTGATGTGGAAGGATGTATATGAAAATGACAAGCTTTTTCTGTTTTAATTATTTTAAAACTGACAAGCTTTTTCTCCAAACCACATAATAATGATACCGGTTGACATGGGATTTTCCAGTTCTGGTTCAACTTGATTCGACCATTTACCTCAAAAAGAAAGTGAGCACATTTCCAGTTTGAGGCCTTTGAACTGTTAATTGACTAAGAAAAGTTTTCAAAAAGAGAGATGGTAGGACTTGAGAGAAGAATGTGAACCACATTTCAACTCTTTAACTCTCTCTCTACGTAAATAATATTTGGTATTAATGGGTCAATAAAGCACTGTTTATAATGCTGCAATGGGCATCTTGAGATTGAAAAAAAGTGTCATGGAAGGAATTTCAAGGAGGAATCTGATTGCCCTACAAGTGGAGCTTGCAATTGGGGGTCTTCCACTACCTTAGAGTCTGGGAATCAGTAGAACCATAAATCATTTAATTACAGTTTAAAATAGAAAGCATAATCTTCTCAAGACAAATACAAATCTCTCTCTCTCCCCTTTCTTCTTTTTTGATTATAATAGGAGTCGAACCTTGGATCACAGAGTAGGGGGAGAAAACTATTGTTACTGGGCTGTCCCTTTGGACACTCCTCTCCTTTTCCTTATGATTAAGACTTAGTCTTACATAGAAAACATCTAGTTTGTAAGCAACGCCAATCTCTAAGAATGGGTGTACTCGAGGTTGATTGATAGACCCAAGTTTTAGTGTGTTACAAGATGATTCAAGAATGCCATTGCGCTATATAACTCTATTTACACCATCTGCATCCCCACAAAATCTTGAATTTAAGCCTTTTTTTTATGTATAAAAAAAAGATAATTTAGGAATGAATATATCCAAGACAAGTATCGGGGAGCTGGAATGCGCTATCATTATAATCAATAACTGGGTGAAATTCATTTTAAATGTGTGGCCAAGCATAAAATAGAGGCAATATATCAAAATTCTCAAGCACTATCCTAAACCGTATTGCATAAGAGGAGAGTTGGATTAGTGATAAGGAGCATCATTAATCTCTGAAACTATCAAAGGAACATTCTTCCTTTTTGAAATTATTGAACATCAAACTTTAGTTATGGTAAAATTCGCTTTTTGCATAACTAATAGACTAAACTTTAAAATTAATAGGAGGAAAAAAATAATAATTATAAGAGTGGGCTCTTTATCAAAGGAAAAAAATAAGAGCCAAAGCCATCCCAGTGCACCAATGGACAACACATTGCCAAAGATTGAATCTTTATTACCATTGAAAGAGGCACTTTACAATTTGTGGGGTATGATTGTTTGGCCCATTTCCTTTTTGGTCGCTCTCAAAGTTTTGGTTAAGGTTTGAGTTTGATGTAAAGTGGGATATAAAAGCAAAAGCTTATTAGAAAGTAGGTTTAGTAGCTTGAGATATTATATTATTTAATCAAATTTTGGATTTAAAATTTGAAAATAAAAAAAATTATATTTAAAATGTCATCCCTTATAAAGGATCTTTATAACGTTTGAATCGAATTAATATAAATATGACTCCAGATATCGATAAGTAGTCTTAAAAGAGAGCACCAAAAAAACTAAAAGTATGGTGGCACCAAAAAAATAAAAGGAAAAGCTTTGCCTTCAACATGAACAAAGAGTGGTCTAATCATTAACCCAAACCACAAAAAATCACCTTGAGATTTGTCCCACTATGACTTATGATAGCCATCTAAGGTGAAGAAAATCTTAAGTGGTGTATCTCTTGTCTGTCTGTTTGTATGCTTTTAGATGATACGAGTAAGTGTTTAAGAAGACAGTCCAGTGATAACAGCTTTCTTCTTTTAATTTTATGATTTAAGGTTTAATTTTTATTATAAAAAAATAAAACGAGCAATTAAAAACTGGGTAAACCTTTTAAAAGAAACAAGACAAAATTATAGGGATGGGAATTTGCGGAATGAATCAACATGTTCATTTAATTTTAAATTTTGATAAGAGAAAGTGTGCTCTCCCCACTAGCCTAAACACTTTAGAGGAACAAATAAGAACCCACAAAATCTATGTGACCAATAACTTTGGATCTTTTTCATCCGCCCTTCAATTATTTTTTATTTCAAAAATTGTGTTGCCAGACTCACCCTCACACTCTCTGAGCACACACGATTTTTTCTTTTTCTTTTTTTGGGTGGGGTATTGAGCACGAAACTCAAAATTTCGCACTTGACAAAGAAAATCGTAATTATAGTGTTAAAATTATGAATAATCCTCATTTTGAGATAATTTTAAAATTATTTTGGTCAATAAATTTTGTCTTATATATATTTTATAAATCCTAAATACGGTTCGAGCTGAATTGAATCTTGAAATATAAAATTTTTTCGATATTTATTTTCACTATATATAAAATTCAAATATAAGAATTTACTTAAGAAATATCAGTGGTTAATTACTATATCAACACCGCATAAGGGTGACTCCAACTTATTCTCAAACTATTTTTCATCAAGAGAGTTTTATTGTCGTGTGTAATGCTGATATAACCAATCAAATCCATTTATTTAAAAGTAGTTTAGAGGTGATCCTAAAATCAGAATTTGATTTTGCCTTTATCATGTCTTAAAAATGTACTTGTAACCGGGTGTAGTAGTAGGGTATTATATTTCTTTAATCATAGGTTTTAAGTTTGATTTATGAAAATAAAAAAATAGAATTTGAGAAAGTTAATTATTAAATGGGCTTCATAATATTCAGAATGGATTAGTCATATAAATTTTGAATATTGATCGGTGACAAATAATCTACTCGAAAAAAAGGGTACCGGTAAAGAAGCCCTAATGGGGTGGCAACCTGTGGGCTGAGTGAGGGCCACTGAGAGTTTTCTTCGGCTTGAGCCCCGCCTCGAAGTTGGCCCGTTCTTTGTTCCCAAGTCTGTCCAAGTGTAAGTGAGGAGCCGAGGCCCCAAAGAATTGAGAACGATTTATGGTTAGATGCACAACAATCTCACCAAAAAAGAAAAAAAAAGTTTGTTAAAAAATTGTGGAATGCCTGCTTTTTGACTATTCTCTTTTCGTAAAATTCTACTAAAACCCATGATCAGACCTTCTCTTTTCGAATCCAAGATGGTTAAGGGATCTCTTACTTTTACTCTTAAGCCACTCTCCGTTGGTCATGCCAAAAAAATTTTACCAAAGTTTTGCAAATTCCATGGCAATGTGAAAGGATGTGAAGTCTCCATGGCGACCGATAAAGATATTAGTTCATAACTAGTCCAAGAACTAATGCAGAAGAATCACATTGTTCATCAAGACAACTAGACTAAAATTTTCAATATCTAAAACTTCACGATTAAATAGTACATGATCAACAAGTTGCGGGATAGGACTGATTTCATTGGTGTCGTCATAATCTGGCTGATTTTGTCTGACAACGTTTTATAACATATGCATCTAAGTTAAGATTTGGGCGGGTAGCCCAAAGTGTCATCTATGAAGTAGGTATTCCTTATAGTCCATGTCTGAATCATTTTTCTTTTCAGGTAATGGATTGCTGCTTCCAGGCAAGCAACTGTGGTTGACTTCTGCAAGAAAGTTCGACGATGTTATGCCTACAACTCTGGTCGATCTCTTCACCGAAGTAATTTGCCATTCATAAATCAATAATTTGTAATAATCGGAACCATTTCTGTAATGTCTATTGATTAATTAATAAGTTTTGCTAGTATTGGAACTATTTTGTTGGTGCTCTTAATTAAATGTGGGGTAGGGGTCATGGCACATGCCAGAATTTCTTCCATGAATAATTATCTGCAATTTGGAAAATTGCTCTGTTTCAAGAAAAATACAGAGGAAAAGGGAAAGAAAATTAAAGGAAATGAGACTTAATTTATGCGTGAGAGAGAGAGAGAGAGAGAGAGAGAGAAGTAGAGCACTAATTTGAGAAGCATGGAAGCATCTCCTAGTCAAGGACATTGATTCTCATCAGAAATTGTCTTAAATTTTATCAAAACCCCAGTATTATTAATAGCACTAAGACTCGAGTTTTTTGAACATATTCCAACAGTTGTTTATATATAATTTATACGTAAGTGGGAAACCTACTCAAATAGTGGGTTGTTGAGGCCATGCTTGTTGAAGAACTTGGCAATATGGCATGCGCGCTGGTCTCTGAACCAAGTTCGAACGTGCTTCCGGCAAACAGTGAACCTGTCAGGCGGCCCAATACACCAATAATCGGAAAGGAGGGGATTCGCGATAATGGGAGCATGGAGGAAACATAACCCTTTATTAGTGTTTGGAATTTTCTTTTCCTTAATGAGCAGGAGAGGGGAATGAGGATGTTCTTATGATCACAAATCCCCTCCAAACAAGATAAAACTATTTTGACTTCAGTTTTAATAAATTTTTAAAAATCCAGACAAGGGGAGGGTATACCATACCTTTCTGAACTAATCCCCTCGCTTTGGTTCCCCCTTATGAGCCTTCTGGTCCCTCCCCTTCAAAGGCTACAGAATTATACAAAAATAGAAATAAAAAATAATATTAACACTTGTTGGAGGTGAGTTTCGTCTCCACAGATTCGACTCTTTCTGGACTCGATCGGATAACTGGTTGTGAGGCTTGAGATCTGCGAAAGACCGTTGGAAGATGCTCCGGCGGAGGAGGCTCCGACGGGGAGATTCCGACGTTCAAGTCAGAAAGAATGGTTTTCAAAAGGAAAAGATAAACAGATTGAGAGAGGAGGGAAGACGGATCTCCCTCTGTACTCTGTGTGCCTTGTATAGGGTTAGAGGATTTACCTGGACTGATACCCCTATTGCTGTTATATAATGCTTTTCTTAGATCTGTGTCGCTGCGGACTCTGTGAAATCCTAGTTTTCTTAAGAATTCATCCGGGGATTCCAGATCTATGATTATGAAAGATTTGATATTGCTACTATTTAGCCCATTGAATTATACGAGGAGATTCTTTCCCTTATCGATTAGATCTATTAGGTTTCCTTCCATATATGGAAGATATGTTTCGTGCCGAAGTAGAGAAATCAGTTAGTTAAGCAATACTGACTGGGTACTAGTGGCCGAGTGAGACGGATGTATCCGGCCTATTTGGTAGCTATCGGTTAAGGATGTTCAGTTCTCCTTGTAAATTGAGTCGAACAATAGATCCATTCGGTTAGATGGAGTGACTGAGGCCCTTCGGGAAGGTAACTCCCTTCGAGTAATCGGGGCGATTGAGGCCCATTCATGAAAATGAATCTCTTCACTGAACCGGGGCGACACAAGCCCATTCTCGCTTGAGTGTATTGGTATCAAAAGAAAGGGAGGCCCACTTTACATAGTAAGACCTTCTAAAAGAGGGTCCTTCAGTTGCCCCCGACTCATGGTGTCGTTTTGTGAGAAAGGGGCCATGAGCAGTGGCTGTTCGGAATAGGTGTTGATCTTTTAAGGTAAAGAGTGTCTCTTCGGCTTCTGTGAACCATCTTTTAACTATCCTTATAAAGGCTTGCATGAGACAAAGTTTGCCATTTTCATTGCTCCGTGCTTATTCTTTCTTTCAAATTTTCTCCATACGTTGAAAAGTTTTGTGAAACTTATGATAAAGAGTCCATTGCTCAAGGCATTAATGACATTAGGAGTTCCATGTCGGTATCGGAGCTTCAAGAGGTCCAAACTGCCATGCTAGTAGGCGACAACTATGCCTTAGTCTCTACTACTAACGAAGATAGAGGGAATAAGGCCCCTGAGGCTTGTGTCCCGATGTATAAGCAAACGGTGAAGTTTGGTTTGAAGGTGCCATATACTGGCCCATTTACTGAAGTATTGTAACAATAGAATATATTTCCAACCTTGTTAACTTCCGGCTCCTGGCATCTCATTGTCGCTGTAGTTTCTTTGTTAGGGTTCTGTCGCTTCTGTTTTGATTTCGACATTCGAGTGACACTTTTTTCTCTGGTGAGATGTACAAGGAAGGGTTTGGTCCAAGATTGGTATAGACTGCAAACTTGCCCAGAGTCTGATTGGGGATTCTGTTATAGAAAACCTACTAGCAGTGACTGGGTGTGTAAGTATTTATTTGTGGAATTCCAGAACAAAAATCTCATGCCAGTGCTTCCTAGCACGGAGGGAAGGCCTGCACTCGGGTTACAGCCTTCAGACCTTTCTCGTCATTTTTGTTTCATACATTTGGTTGGTTGTTACTTCCGTTCCACGCAAAGGGTTATTTTGATTGATGTTTGACAGATAATCAGATGCTTTCGTTGGTGGGCCTGTTGATAGGGGGGAAGAGAAGTATAGATAGGCCCCTCCTTATTGACAGGAAGGTCATAGAGTTGACGAACATCTCTGGATTCATTGATGACTCTGTGTTAAGGGAGGTTACAATTGACAAGGACGTACCCCTCGAGAATCCTTCCACCGAGGCTAGTGGATTATATGAGACCCTGCCATTGGCAATACTTCCTTCACCGAAGAGGAGGAAATTGGTTCGTCTTGATTCTCTGCAGGAGGAAGATCATGAAGCAAGTGAGGAAAAAGGGGGATGCACCCCTTCGGTTCTATCCATGGGGTTCAAAGGTGAAACGATAAAGTTGGGTAATACTGATTTTGTTCCGCCAGTTGGGGATGAGGGGGCCTTGCCCTTGGAAGGGCCTATCGAAAATCTATCAACTGATGTGGAAACCGAAGCATCAAGAGGGGCAAGAGTGTTTGTCCAGAAGTTGTCCAGTTCGTCAAACACGATTCCTTTGTGGCCTTCCTGTAAGGGTAAGCATAAGGTATCTGACGGAATAGCCATCCCTTCCTCTATTCATATTCATTCTTTTCATGGTGACAATGGCTCAAAGGAGAGAGGGACGGTAGCCATTAGCTCTGGAGACAAGTAGTATAGTTATGTAGATTTGTCAGAGGTAAAGAGAATAACCGATCGGTTTGACTTTCATCATTGTGACCAAGAATTGCATAGGATGTCTATGGAGCAGGCTGATAGGGCTCTTAAGTCCCTTGGTTTGATGGTACTATCTTGCAGGTTCTCTCATTTCTTTGTTTTCATCGTGAGTAACTTTTGTTTTTTCATAGACGATGGCACTCGCTGAGTTTTAAGAGCGACGGAGGAAGCAGACCGTTGGCTATTTAGAGGAGAAGGTTCACCAATTAAGCGCCCAAGTTGGGGCTTTTCAGGATGCCAGTGGTCGAAAAGAAAAGGGCACGGAGACGGAGGCGTTCAAAATCTCATCGACTGAAGAGGAGGTTAAAGGCCTATGAAGTTATTGTGAGCAGTTAGAATCTGAAAAGAAGACTTTTGAGGTGCGGTTGCACACTACCGAGGTATTGGCCCAATTGCGTGAAGAGTCTCTCCGACTGGCGGAAAAGAGGGCACTTGAATTTGAAAGAGCTCTGTTCCAGTATGTCGCTTTTGCTAGAGACGTAGTGTGAGTTGACAGAAAAGCTTCGGTCTGCTGAGGGGATGATTCATCGGTTGGGATTAGAGGGAGCTTTGCTCCCCACCAGTGAGGCAAGTGGCCAAAATACGACAGGTGGAGGTGTAACTCCCGTTGGATTAGCCAATACCTGGGTTGAGACAGATTCAGTTGATATCTGTACTTCTAAGGCCCCTATAACTTCATGTTCATCGGCTCACAATGATTCTTAATAAAGATTTGCTTTTGCTCAACATGTGCTGATGATTGGGGGATATTCCCTTTGTGATTTCGAATGAATTCCTAGGTTTGGTAGTCTCAGGGAGACAAACTCCTTCCATTAGGCTGGGTGGTCAAGACCCTTGGGGGAGATAGATCCCTTTGAATGTACGGGACGATTGAGGCCCTTCGGGGAGGTAGATCCCTTCGAGTGTACGGGACGACTAAGTCCCTTCGAGGAGATAGATCCCTTTGAGTGTATGGGGCGAGGAAGCCCTTCGGTGAAACAGATCCCTTCGAATGTACGGGGCGATCGAGGCTCTTCGGGGAGATAGATCCCTTCAAGTATACGGGGCGACCGAGACCATTCGGGGAGATAGATCCCTTCGAGTGCACGGGGTGACTGAGACCCTTTGGGGAGGTAGATCTCTTCCAATGTACGGGGCGACTGAGACCCTTCGGAGATGTAGATCCCTTCGAGTGTACGGGGTGACTAAGACCCTTCGGGGAGGTAGATCCATTCAAGTTTACGGGGCGACTGAGGTCCTTCGAGAAGGTAGATCCCTTCAAGTGTACAGGGCGACTAAGACCCTTCGGGAAGGTAGATCCCTTCGAGTGTATGGGGCGACCGAGACCCTTTGGGGAGATAGATTCCTTCGAGTGTACCAGGCGATCGAGCCCCTTCGAGGAGATAGATCATTTCGAGTGTATGGGGCGACCGGGACCTTTCGGAGAGATAGATCCCTTCGAGTGTACGGGGCAACTAAGACCCTTCAGGGAGATAGATCCCTTCGAGTGTATGGGGTAACTGAGCCCCTTCGGGGAGGTAGGTCCCTTAGAGTGTACGGAGCGACTGAGACCCTTTGGGGAGATAGATCCCTTCGAATGTCGTTTCTCTTGTAGAGGATAGAAATTCAGTAGAGTGCAGTAGAAAAAGGTACGCGTGCATATATTACTAAGTGGAAGATCATCGTAACGAGAATGCAAAAGTTGTGCAAAACTTATCGAAAGGTACCTGGGAGCTATTTCGAGGCAGAAGCTGAGGGCTCACGATTGTAGGACAAGGTCCCTACTCCAAGAGAAGTTTTGAACTTTAGCTTCATGTATTTGGTGCTAGGTAAGACTTCTAGGGCATTTAGGCCCGGTCTCCCTAAGATTGTGTTATAGGGCGAAGGGAGTTTAACCACATTGAAGGCCGTTGTGGCTGTCGTGTCATTAGGGGGTGTACCCAGAGTGATCAGAGTGAGATAATTCCTTCGGGATATATCCATTCGCCAGAGAGTCCATTGACCGGATCCACGTGAGGTTATAAATGCGAAGGGTTGTAACCTATTCACTTGAAAGCGTCCCAATATAGAAGATCACACCCCACTCCTTGGTCAACAAAGATCCTTCGCACTTCGTATAGGCCTATCTTGGCCATGATAACTAATGGATCGTGGCGATTGTGATTTACTTCGACTAGCTCCTCGTCGGTGAACCCGTTGATCGGTCACTTGCCTTTTGTTTCATTTTCAGTTTGAGTTGCAAGTACTTCTGGCACAGGAGCTGAGTGTCATCTGGATGGTTTGAGATGTTTGATAGAAGCTGAGTGGTTTGAGGGGTTTTCTCCTTGTGGACTTGGAGTATGACTCTGTCCTGATGGTTTGTCGATGATGGCTCGACAAGTCGGTTGCCTTGCTCAGCTAGCTTCAATGTTTGCTTGTCGGAGCTTGATTCGTCCCTAGCTTCTTTACTGATGAACCTCTGCAGTTTCCCACTTTTGATAAGGAACTCAAGTTTATCTTTGAGCCTCATGTAGTTGTTGGTCATATGACCGTAATCACGATGGAAGTGATAATATTTTCTTTTGTCATTCTTAGGGTCATCTTTTGTGGGTTGAGGGGGCCACCGGATGTAAGGATGGCCCCTGATCTGTAACAGAATCTGACTGGGGGTTCCATTCAAAGGGGTGTAAGTATTGAATCTTCGGGGAGGCAGAGGAAGTAGTTGATTTGTCTTGGGTATAGGTCATTGAGGTGATCGACTATGTTCCCTCCTGGACGTTAGGGTTTCCTTTTGGTTGAAAGCCTCTGCGTCTTCGGCAGCAATGTACTTTTTAGCGCAAGAATAGAACTCTTAAATAGTGGGGGGAGATTTTTTCTTGATTGAGACATTCATACCAAGGGCGCAGCCCAATGAGTAGCGCGCTTAGCGTGATAGAATGGTTAAAAGACGTAACTTTCATCATCTCTGCCTTGAATCTTTCTAAGAAGTCATTCAGGGACTCGTTCTCCCTTTGATGTAATGATAATAGAGAAGTGGACTTTCTCTTGGTCCCCTACTTATTACAAAGTGTACCTCGAACTGTTCTCGACATTAGGAGAAGGTTTTATACTCAATGGCGAGAGTGAGTTGAACCAAGTCAACGCGTTCTCCGTAAGAATAGTGGGGAAATGTTTGCACATGGTATTGTCAGTCATGTCCCTTAAAATCATTATCGTCACAAAATGGGCCGTGTGATCGCGAGTGATCTGTTGTCCCATCATATCTTTCCATAGAAGGTAGAAATATATCGCGAGACATAGGTTCCGAAGAGACTTCGGATCGAGAGGTGAAGCATTAGAGTAAAGGGGAGTTTGGCTTCCCTAAGCATTGACTCGCTTGAATTCGTCGGCAATAAGTTGTTTGATCTGTTTTCAGAGGTCATCAAGGTTGTGGTGAGAAGTCACTGAGTGCTCGTGATTAAATGGTGGTCGTTGACGGCGGCTATCACGACCTGATCCCCCCGAAGATGAATGACCTTCGAGTCTCACAGCACGGCTAAGACTCTCGAGCTGTTTGCTCATGTCTTGGATTTTTTACTCTAACCTGTCCATCTGGGGTTGACTGGCTGGCGTTGGAGGTATTGGCACAGGAATCGTGGCGGGGTGTTCCTGGTTCCCGAGTGGCGGGAATGGTTCTGACCGAGGAGGTCAGTCACGAATAGGTGAAACGGTTGATCGAACGGGTGTCGCCGAAGGGGCGGTGTCAGTGGGGTTAGTGGCATGGCTGTCTACTATGGATGCGGCCCTTGAAGTTGCTCTAGTTCTTCTTTTCGGAGGTATGTTCTCTTTGATGTTTTCTGGTGTTCAGCAGGGATTCTCAAGTCTGTTTCCTACGGATGACGCCTATCTGTTGGAAGTGGGTTTCGTTTCTATAGATCCGACTTTTCCTGGACTCGATCGAACAACTGGTTGTGAGGTTTGAAAATTGTAAAAGATCACCGAATGGTGCTCTGGCGGGGGAGGCTCCGACGCTCAAGTTAGAAAAAGTGATTTTTAAAAGGAAAAGATAAACAGACTGAGAGAGGAGGGAAGACGAATCTCCCTCTGTACTCTGTGTGCCTTATGTAGGGTTAGGGGACTTACCTGGACTGATTTCCTAATTGATGTTATATAATACTTTTCTTAGATCCGTGGCGCTGTGGGCTCTGTGAAATCCTAGTTTTCTTAAGAATTCGTCCGGGATTCCAGATCTATGATTATGAAAGATTCGATGTTGTGACTATTTAGGCAACTGAGTTATATATGGAGATTTTTTCCTTTATCGATTAGATCTATTAGGTTTCCTTCTGTATATGGAAGATATGTTCCGTTCCGAATTAGAGAACTCAGTTGGTTAAGCAATACCGATTGGGTACTAGTGGCCGAGTGAGACGGATGCGTCTGGCCTCTTTGGTAGCTATCAGTTGAGGTTGTTTAGTTCCCCTTATAAATCAAGTCAAACAATAGATCCTTTCGGTTGAATGAGATGACTAAGGCCCTTCGGGGAGGCAAGTCACTTCGAGTAATTGGGGCGATTGAGGACCATTCACGAAAATGATCTCTTCATTGAACCGGAGTGACCAGGCCCATTCTCGCTTGAGTGTATTGATATTAAAAGAAAGGGATGCCTACTTTACACAGTAAGACATTCTAAAAGAGGTTCCATTAATACTAAATTACATATCCCTAGCCCGTGAGTCACAAATATGGCTATAAAAGAATCAAACTATTTGAAGATCGACTAATCTTCTTCACCATGTCCTCTTAAATGTACAAACTACTTTAAATCGATTCGAATTTTACTAGTAAAAAATTGTTCGAGTTTAATTCTTCTAATTGAGACCAAACTCAGTTTATGTGTCAACGAATTAGGTTTGAGCAACCCACTGTTTAGCCAAATTAATTATATTTTGCCCCTAATGCAACAATGATGCATACAAAAAATAAAAATATAAAAATGCGAAAAGTGTGACCACTTATGCATTGTATACATTCAAACTTTCCAAAGCAACGTGTAAATCTTTTTAATCTTTTATTACGTTTTTCACTTGATACATTAAAAAAAAAAAAATACAAAACCACATCCTTTGCTTCCTTATGTGTCCTTTTAAACATTTTCCTTTCTTCTGGTGACTATTGCCAATTCTAAAATTTGGGAAGTATGTGATGCGTAAAAGATATTTTCTCTACTATTTTTGTTTCTGCCAGTAAATGGTATTAAAAGATTTTATTTTATTTTATTTTTTAGATTTTAATTTTGGTGAACTATATGATCTCTAAGTATTTTCCAAAAACGAATAAACCAAAATGAAGTTTTTCTAAGTCAATTTTAATTTGTTATAGTTTCCAAACACCATGAATAATGACAATATATGATGTTTTGCCTGACCAACTGTAAGCCATTAAATTGAAATAAAGATTATAAGAAGACATGCAAATCTCATATTATACAATTTTAACCTTGATTTTTTTATATAGAATATTGACAAATAGTAACTATTTTGTCCAATTGATGTAAAATATTATATAAAATTGGAACAAAATGATACGAAATATATATATATATATATATATATATATATATATTTATATGATACGAAAACTTGCAAAATCTCAAAGCGTCAAATTCAATTCATTTTCTTTTTAACTTTCCAATTTAGTTTTTAATTTTCCAAATAATTGTGAAAATCTTCTCTTTTGTATCATTTATTACCTTTTTACCTGATACAGTAATGTACACAATTCATTTATCTTCTCTATTTGTCTATTTAACTAAAATCTTATATAATTAATCCTTTTAGTTATAATCGTCCAAATTATACAAAAATCATAGGAAACCACACAAAATTCCAAGGTATCCAGTATTATTAATTGAATTTTTTTTTTTTTTTTTTTTTTTTTTTTTTTTGGTCCTTTTGAAATAAATGCGTGTTGAGTGGATGTCTTGGACTATTTTATTTCTTAGCGATGATTTTCTTGATTACTTCCCAATTGTAAATTTGAGGTTACTGAGGAGATGAGGGTTGGTATAGGTAGACAAATATCATTCAAGGCAATAGTTTTTCATCACATGTATGTGAAGTGGCAGCACAAGCCAATCACTTGTTGCCTTTTTTGTGTAAGTAATTGGCAAAATTGCTTTTTTCAATTTAAGAAAATGACCTCTCAAATACAAGGTACACCAGTTATAAATATAAACCAGAGAACGCCACATTAATATAAGCAAGGGTGGAAAGAGATTTCACCCTTCGCGCTATACATCTCTCTCTCTCTCTGCCCATACTTTCTCCCAGAAAAAGGCCTCCTTTCTCTCTCAAAATCCCCTCTCTCTCTCTCTCTTTGTGAGAATGTCAAATCCCCTTGGGTCACCCTAGTAGCAAGAATTTTGAAAGATCTGAACCAACATGACCCACTTAAGCCTTGACAGAGGAACAAAAAGAGACGCCAATGGCACGGACAAGGGAATGACAATCGTTGAAGCGAGAGGAATAAAGCAAGAAGCAGGTTGAGTTATCTTTCTTAGATTTTATCTTTATCGTTTTAATGTTAATGATTTACATCATAATTTAATTTTACATTTATTCTTAGATCAAGATACTCTTGAAGTTGAAGTGAAGAAAATAAAAGCCATCAGAGGAGAGACAAGTGAAGTAAGAGAAATAAGAGTAGAGCCAGGAGCGGAGCCAGGTTTGCTCAATTATCTCCCTTCCACATTTGATCTTTATGGTTGTAACGCTGATCATCTCTATCGAGTCATTCATCTGATTTTGGAAATGTTAATGTTCATTCCTTTCTTTTAGATCCAGACCTAATTAAAATTCTATTTTTTTGGGTGATAATTAAAATTCAATTAATAAAAAAGAAATTCTACTTATATTACTGTATCCCATTTCCATTTTCTTTTATCATTTTTTTTCTTAATCTTGTATTAACAATGTTTGAGGAGAGGGGTAGAGGATCCATCAAATTTTAGGGTGATTCTTTGAATAATATTTGTAAATCAGAGTCAAAATTCTAACTTGGAAACATCTATTTTCTTTACCAAACCAAATTTCCCTATAAAAAAACCAAATATTGTCATTATTAAAATAATTTTTAGTTTTGAAAATATTCTTATTATTTGCCATAAAGCCATTTTATCGAGTTCCAATCGACTCCTATTTGGCTCTCTTATAATTAATTTTATTTTCTTGTTTTCTCTTTTACAATTTTTTATTTATTATTTATTGAAAAGCCATTTAACCTAAACTGACTTCCAAAAAACACCCCCAAAGATTTCGATTTGAATTTTTAACCTTTGATAGTTTATGAAATGAATTACTCGATGGATGTTGTCAGAGGGTTACAAGTTTGTCAGAAGCCAAAATGTACAAGTTTTTAAGCATAAATTCTAAAGGTGAAAGCTTTTGAATCATCTATTCTCGGTTCGGTGTCTTTATTTTTTTTGATTAAAGAGGGAATGTACTTTGGGATTAGGGCTCGAAGACATGTTTATTTATAAGTTTCTTAACCATGCTTAAGCTTTAGCTCTGCAAAGTCTTCTTCATTATTGATTAGGAGTCCAGAGAATGTTTTTGTAAGTGACCCCTTTTAGTTTTTTAATGTGGATTGAAGTTAAGCTCAAGACACTACAGTGAAACATGTCTTTCTATGAAAACGTAGAATGTCCATTGTCTTTTCAGTGAAACATTTAGAGATATCAGATTCTAATGCGGAATTTGATGTTTTGATAGCTCAAGACACTATAGAGAGCGTAAAGAGCGATGTGAACAAGATGGCAAAGGGAAAACAAAAGATAAATGAAAAAGAGTTGCAAGATGCAAAGGCAAAAGCAAAGCAAAAAGCGATAGGAAGGTCGAGCAAAGGGGTGATAGAGATACAAAATGAACCAGGTTCACTTATTTATCTCTTTTATAAATTTAATGTTTATAGTTTTAATGTCAGTCATTTACATCTTTTTGTGGTAATCACTATCATATGTAAGTTAATCGTGAATCAATTCCTAGGTCCAAATCTCACTCAAATAACTATACAATACTACTACAGCTTGCTATTTTTCATTTTGCATTTTTTTTTTTGTATTATTTGAAGTTTGAGAAGAGGTGGTATTTCCATCAATTTTTTGTCATTGACATTAGATTGAGGGCATTTTTCGTGAGCATTCCTCTCACTCTTAATTCTAACCTCTCTTGATAAAATTCAAAAAAATATTATTCATAAATTATAAGAAAAATAGACAAGAAATTATAATTTTTCAAATGAAACTTATTAAAGGATTTTAAATTGTCATTATTAATAGCACTAATTTCTATACACATGAATTATTTTATTTTATTTTATTTTAGACTTTATTTATGACTTTTAGGACTATTTTAAACTTTATTTTATGATTTTACACTAATTAAATTTGTGGGTTTTGTTTTAGGTAATATTGGGTTTGTTTAAAGAAATTCGGATTGCAGAGATAGCAGTTAGTATTTTAGGTATTACTTTTTGCTCCACTGTTTGATTAAGGCGATTCTTGCTGCGTTGTAAAGAAGATTTCAAGAACTACAAATCTTATGAAGAGTCTGGAAGCTAATTCAGGCCAAAAGATGACAAAAAATTTGGATAAATTTACTGAAGTGCTTGAAATCAAGGATAAGGATGAAGTTTCCAAGTCAAAGTGAAAGAACCAAGTTTCCAAAGGGCTCACAACTTCTTGTAGATCTAGGATTTATCTTTCTTGTTTTTCTTTATTATATCTATCTAATTTTATTGTTCTAAGAACCCGATGAATTATGTTCTTTGATTAATAGTATGATTTGAATTTATTTCTTTTCTTTAAGATTTATTAGCATGACTGTTATTTGATGAGATTTTATTATTGATCTTAATACTTCAAGAATTTTAGGATCCTTTGTTTTGATGAATTGAGATCGTATGCTTGTATAACCAATATAATTGTATGAGATTAATACTTCAAGAATTTTAGGATCCTTTGTTTTGATGAATTGAGATCGTATGCTTGTATAACCAATATAATTGTATGAGATTAGTATAATACAATAAAATCTATAGAGAGTTATGAAATCGATGGATGATTACTTCTGTGTATGAGGTTTTAGGGGAAAACCTTAAGTTATAGATATTCCATAAAACTTAATGCAATCCAATCTAATCAAAATTGCATAACTATTATATTTTGGTTAGTCGAATTAAGGATTCATTGTATGACCATTGGATTAATCTAATTTAGGAAAATCTATCATCATTAACAATACTCTTTAGTCTATAAATTTAAAGGAATTGAAAGGATTTGATCATGTGAAAGATTAAAAATAGATGAAGTCGATGTTCTATGGTTTTTATTCATTGATTCAAATTTTTTAATATTTTCTTAATTTTTAGCATCTTTATAATTGTGATTTGATTTATCTAATTTAGATAGGGTAATTCATAGTTAGTAGTACAAAATATTTTTATGGGAGTGATAATTGCTCACATTACACTCAATACTCGACATAGTATATTTATCTGAAATCGTGATATCAAAATCACATACTAAGATTTTGGTACCGTTGTCGGGGATATCCTTGTATATCAATCAGAATAATTTTGTTTGAGATTGGATACTATCTTTTATATTTGTTGTTACTTTCTTGTTCTTATTTCTTGGTATGTAGTCTTATAGGGTTATGTAGGGTTTGGATTTAATGCAGATTTAATCGGAAGTTTTTGGGGTTTGAGAAACAGTTTAGGATCTAGGGTTGAGTGAATCACTTTTTCCAAAAGATTTTGGGGTACTGAGCATAGCCCTCCACGGACACCACACTATCCTAGTCAAATTCCATCATTTTTATTGGTTTTTTTTTATTTTTCTTTGATTTTTTTTTTATTTTTAGGATTTTTCGATTGTTTTCTTGGGTATCTTTTTGTATTATTTTGTTGTTTACTCATGAGTGATTCATGCAGACTATTTTGAAAATCTAATTTTGTGCTATTTTTGGTGTTGATATAGTAAGTGTTGCAATCAAAGAGTTTTGATTTAGTCGAGTTTGACCTGAGATAAAGAGAACTTTGAGATCCATTTGTAAACAAGTTAGAGAAGTCAAGGAAAAAGCAATAGCTCAGGATGATAGAGCTATGAGGGAATATTTAATATCTAGACTTCAAGGTATTCAGACTAGTATTGCACGACCTACAGTGGAAGCAAATAAATTTGAACTAAGACCTAGTATTATTGGCATGGTGTAGGTAGATCAATTTAGCAAAAAAAACTTTAAAAGATCCAAATAGTTATCTGAAGAACTTTTTAGAGATCAATAACACAATCAAACTAAATGGAGTTAGTCTTGATGTAATAAGGTTATGACTATTTCTTTTCTCTCTTTGGGGAAAGATAAAAGTATAATTTAATTCATTTCCTACTAATCATTTTACCAATTGAGAGAATTTGTTTCAAATATTTTAAATTAAATATTTTTTACCTAGTAAGACGGCTAAACTATATAATAATATTACTAATTTTAGACAATTTTGAAAGTGAGTCTTTATATAATGATTGGGAGCATTTTTAAAGATTTGGTTAAAGGATGCCCACATCATGGTATACTTGATTGGTTAGTTTTGTAAACTTTTTATGGTGATCTTTTACAACCTATCGAAATTACTATTGATGCTACGGCAAGTGGTGCATTTATGAGTAAATCTTACCATGAAGCATGAGTATTACTTGATGATATGGCCACTAATTAGTATAATTGGTTTAATGAATATGAAATTCTTAGGCAAAAAGCTAGTGTGCGTGAGGTCGATAGTCTTACCATGATTAATGTAAAAATTGATTCATTAATTAATGTTATGAAAACTATTCAAATCAATGGTGTGACTAACTAGATTTTATCTTGTGAGTCATGTGCAGGTTCTACTCATATGGTTTCTGAGTGTTCATAGGTATAGCAAGCAAATTATGTTTCAAACTTTGGTAAATCTCAAGATAATCTTTACTCCAACACATACAATCCTGGGTCAAGGAGTACCACCGAGACCAAATAATCCTCTAGACTTTAACCCTAGAAATTAACAACCAAGGGAGAGCAATGTATCATGGGAGATTATAATTCAGCATTTAGCAATAGCGACTAATAAAAGGATTAAAAAACCTAAAAACAAAATTGATCAATTGACTAATGTCTTTCATTCTTATGTGCTAGGTAAACTGCTAAGTGATACTAAAAAGAATTTTAGATAGTAGGCCAAGGTAGTTTCATTGAGGAGTGGGAAAGAATTGCAAGAGAAGCCAATTCGACCCAAGGAAGAGGATAAACAAGAGATTGAGGAAAAGAGCAAACAACTCGAGTAACCAAATTCACAACATGATATTTCCTTGCCTTTGAGAGAATATAAGTCCCTTGTTTCTTTTCTTAAGCATCTTTTGCACGTTAATGCGGAAAAACAATTTGAAATATTTTTAGAAAATTTTAAGAAATTGCGCATTATCATTTCTCTTTTGGATACAATCAAGCAAATGCCGAGTTGTGGGAAATTCCACAAGGATATGATCACCAACAAGAGGAAGTTGGATGAGATTTCGATGGTCAAGCTTATGGAGGAGAATTCTGTAATTCTACAAAAGAAGATGCTACCGAAACTCAAAGATCTAGAGTGTTTTTTTTATCCCTTGCACTATTAGTTTTATTGATTTTTCTAATATTTTATGTGATTTGGGCGTTGGTATTAATCTCATGTTATATTTTATATTCTTGAAGTTAGAGTTAAAAAAATATTGATCTACTAATATTTCTTTACAATTAGCCGATAGGAGTGTAAAATATCCAAGAGATATTGTTGAGGATATATTGGTTACAGTTGATAAATTTATTTTTCCTGTTAATTTTGTCATTTTGGATATAGATAATGATGAGGGTAATTTATTGATTCTAGGTGGACCTTTCCTTGCCTCCGCACGTGCATTGATTGATATTTCTTGTGAGAAGTTGATTTTGAGATTGAAAGATAAGAAAATTGAATTTAGTGTCTTCCATTCCCTGAAAAGTCTTAATGAGCAAGAAGTTTTTAGATTAGATTGTATTGAGAGAATTGTTGAGTATGATTTGAATGTCTTTTATTCTAGCAATCCTATTAAAACTTGCATTGCTAGTTCCTTACATGTGAATCATGATTTTTTAGACATTGAACATGTAGATGTGTGTACTGCTTTAAATGTGAGTTTGATTGAATTTTATACCTTTCCTTTATAAATTGAGAGCTTGCAAAATGTTGAGATGAAAAGTAATAAACCACTGTAAACTGCTTGACCATCTTTCACACCTGAACTTAAACTGTTTCCTTTGAAATATGTCTTTTTGGATGGTTCTTTAATATTTCTAGTGATTATATCTTCTGATTTGATAGATTTAGAGGAGGAGAAATCGTTGCAAGTTCTACAATAACACAGGAAAGCAATAGGCTGGAACATTGTTGATATTTGTGGTATAGATCCCTCAATCTATATGCATAAGATCTTGCTAGAAGACGGGTTCAAAGTCACAGCTTAACCAAAAAGGAGGCTAAATTAATATCTTAAGGAGGTAGTAAAGAAAGCGATCATTAAATGTCTCGTTGCAAGTATTATCTTTCTTATATCAGATTTTGTTTGGGTAAATCCTTTGCAAGTTGTGCCTAAAAAAAGTGAAACCACTGTGGTTGAGAATGATAAAAACAAGGTGATCCTTACACGTATAGTCACAAGTTAGAGAGTTTGTGTGGATCATAGGAAATTAAATGATACTATTAGGAAAGATCATTTCCCCTCCTCTTTCTTGATTAACTTGTTAAAAAATTGACTGGTCATGCATTTTATTGTTTTCTTGATGGTTTTTCTGATTATTTACAAATTGCCATTGATCCTGTTGACTAAGAAAATAACCACTTTCGCATGTCTATATGATACTTTGCATTTAGACTCATGCTTTCTGGTTATTGTAATGCCCATCTACCTTTTAGATATGCAAGATATATTTGCTGATTTCATTGATGATTTCATGTGAGTTTTCATGGATGATTTGTTTGTGTTTGGTTCCTCATTTGATAATTGTTTGAAAGAAGACTTTGTTATAGGACATAAGGTATCTTCTAGGGGAAAGGAAATTGATAGGGCAAAAGTTAAATTAATTGAAAAATTTCCTCCCCCTAAATCATTAAAAGATATTAGAAGTTTTTTAGGGCATGCTTGTTTTTATCGTAAATTTATCAAGAATTTTTCTAAAATTACTAGACCTCTAACCAATTTTTTAGTGAATGATACACTTTTTGTAATCAATGATTTTTTCTTCAATGCCTTTAATTTCCTAAAATTGAAATTGATTGAGTCTCCTATTTGTGTAGCCACCTAAATGAGATTTGGCTTTAGATATTTATTGTGATGTGAGTGATGATATTGTGGGTGTATTTTTAGGCCAAATTGCGGATAGGAAATTTCATATTATATATTGTGCGAGTAGGACTATGAATGAGGCTCAACAGTTCTATACAACTAATGAGAAAGAACTACTTGTTATGATCATTTCTCTTGAGAAATTTTGATCTTACTTGTTACTGTCTGTTATGTCCCGATTCTCGAATCGAGTACGCAATACCTCTTGCGATATCTCGGTATGTAGGTAAGCCCTATCCGTACATCAGGATAACGCAAGGTATTCATCAATATCCAATCATATTTCTAGAATTATTTAATCATAAAAAATAATTTAGCATGCATTCATCATACAATCAAGGATCAGCCCGATCCGTCCCTATTTAAGTATGCATGCAATTTGGCCAAGCTTGGCCAACCCGGCCATTCCAATCCAAATAATCCATAGATTTTTAAAATGAGTCCATACTCAAGGGATCCTTATCAAAATTTTCCATTAAGACAATTCTCAAAGAAAATTCAAGAAAATAAAAAAAGAAGATCCTCATTTTAAGTTTACAAAACCATATTTAAATTACAGAGTAAATAAATAGAGTATAAAATGAGTCTTTTAAAATAATTACAAAGTTTGTCTCCTATTTGGGTCCACTAAATACCTCGACTAAAAGAGAACTATTACCCGGTGATGTCCAACGAAAACAAGTTTCTTCAAATCACTTTAAACATCCACAAGTCTCAATTAGACGTTCTTTGTAAAATGGAAGGGGAGGGTGATTATAAAATATATCCAGTGAGTGATATACAAATTGTACAAAAATAAAAATTTGTGTGATGGATATATCAAATGTATATTTTTCGAACTATTAAAGCGTTCTCAAATTCATTCAATGTAAATAATTTCAAATCATTGTTTTCAAACCATCATAATTGACAATGATCATAATTTGATTTCATATGCATCCACTACTTTACAATTTCAAACATAAGGCTACCTAAAATCAATGTTCCCAACAAAAATCTATCACGACCTAGGGTGAGACCGTCAAGAATTTTAGAAGTTTTTGTTTGAAAATACCCACATCTTTGATATTGGTTTTGGTTTTCATTGGTGGTGCAATTAAGTGTCTCATGCCCTTTAGATGGCATGTTATTCGATAATGGTTATACCGTCACGCTCGGCTATACACCATGTCTATTAACATTAACCTCACCACGTCACTCCATCGAGTTATACCATGATGGGAAATAATTAGTCATTTTTATCGGGGATCAGATATTCCCCTACAAGCCCATTACACCATTTCACAAAATCATAAATCCATTTCATGTATCATTAATTTTAATAATTCTTCAATCGTAATCAACACACCAATATGTTTATCATCAATAAATTCACATGGCACATTCATTCATTCAACATATATACTATGCATAGAAAGTTCAAACTAAATCTTTGGGATATTCCACACACACTAAAACATATAAATCAATGATTCAAAAATCATTCAAAAATTCAATAAAAACATTCTTGACAAAAACAATTTTTTTTTTTAATTAAGTACAAACATGAAATCACTCATCTCTTGGAAGGGTGAACACTCTCAATTAAATCCACAATGTTGTTCGATCAAATAAAATCCTTCCTTTGGTTCCAATTGCCTTAACACTAAGAAAATAAATACCTATTAATCATTCAATCACTTGTAGAACTAGGGTTAATTGGTTTTCTCTAACCTATCACAACCCCTGGTTTTCAAAATCTGTAATTAAATTCCAAAGTAACTCTTTCTTGGTTTCCACTTGATTTATTCTAATTCAATAATCACAAGTTCAATGTTAAATTACATCCACTCTTAGGGTTTATGCACTTTATCCAATTTAGCACAAATCTTAATTTCTTGAATTCACAAATTTATGTTGTAATTTCATCATTCACAATTCATTTCCATTATTATTGACAACTTCACAAAAATTTTATTATACACGAACCCTAGATTTAAATCCCCAAAGTTCACATTTTGTCAAGTTTATGATTCAATGTTCTAATTCCATAATCTACATATAGTTTGCCTCAATATAAAATTTTCATTTACCATTTTCCTCCAATTTTATCATTTACCAACCCTCGGGTTTGATTTCTAACAAAACTCCTCAAATCTCCACGATAAATTTTAATATACTAATAAGGAAGCTAAATCTAAGTTTAGGGAGAGAATATTACCCTAATTGTGAGATTGGATTGAGTTGTGAATGTTGAGTTTTAAAAATCCTAACTTTCTCTTTCTACAAAAATCCGAAAATTTCAACTATCAAAATTAAAATCATAAATAATGGTACTAAATCCTTGAAGATGACTAAAAATTTACCTTGATTCCTTGATTGGATTGAGCTTTGACATCAGATTTCAAAACCCTAAGTTTTTTCCCCTTTTTGAGCAAACCCTAAATTTTCTTTAAATTTGCCTTTCTGTAGGTTTGATTGGGGTTTTGGAAAGATTAATGAAGTGATATTGTTGGGAAGTAATTTATTTTAGATGAGAGATTGAGTAAGAGATTGAATAAGTGAAAGAAGGGAGAGAGAGAGAGAGAGATGGTTAAGCAAGAGAGAGATGAAAAGTGAGTTGAATGAAATGAAGAGAAACAAATTTGGACTTTAATAAATAGTGGGCGGTGAAATTACTAATTTACCCTTCATGTATTTTGAGTTTGGAGGGCATTTCGGTCATTTCCTAATCTTTCCATGTGTACAAATCGATTTGTGGCCTCTGAAGTCGATTCATGAGTTTGGGGTATGAAGGGATCAAATTAGTTTGCAATAGGTGAATTGACTCCAAAATGCAAAACTGAATCGACTTGTGCTTCCCCCTTCAGTAGCCAAATTGATTCGTAGACACCAAGCCTCAGAGACACCTTCTGAAACACAAACTGAATCAACTTGCACAAGAGCACAAATCGATTCGTCATGAACAAGTCTTAGAAACCCTTCTGAAAAGCTAACCAAATCGATTTACAAATGAATCAAATCGATTCATTTCATGCAAACCTCACTAGCCCAATCGACTTGCTTCCTTCCCGAATCGATTTGCCATGCACATCGTTCATAGGTCATAGTCTGCACTCAACCGAGTCGATTTGCTTCCTTGTTCAAATCGATTTGGCTCTTTATTTCCTAAGCACAAATCAATTCAACTCTCTTCCAAATCGACTTGCACTCACACCCCCTCACACAAATCAATTCATCATTCCCACAAGCCAATTTGCCTCTCTTCATTCCCTCTCACATGAATTGATTTGTCTCATTTACAAATCAATTCATGTCTCACATCCTTCATTCAACTTGCAATTCCACCATTCAATTTCCACCCACATGAATCGACTTGGTTCCTTGCCAAATTGTTTTGCTTGGATTTGAACTCATGCATTCACATTCCTTCAAAAAGATTTTTACCACTAAGCCATCCAAACTCTTCAATACATTATTAGCAATTTAATTATAAAACCTTTTCCTAATCTCATGAGAAAAGTACAAAAATTAAAATTCAAACATGGACTACTTTTTGGTGTTATTATTCAAGTCCAAAAATCAATTTATAATCCAATTTCTCTAAGTATTTCACAAAAGAATTAAATGAAAATTTTCTAATACCAAATTTTCAGTATTATACTATCTAAAATTGTTATTCATACTGTCTATTCTGCACTTAAATATTTGATTCAAAGAAAGATGCAAAACCAAGGTCGTTGTGTTGAATTCTTTTATTGTAGGAATTTGATATCGAGATTATGGATAAAAGAGGAGTTGATAATGTAGTAACTAATCATTTATCTCGATTGGAGGGAGATTTTGTTTAGAAAATTACTGATCATCCTTTAAATGATTCTTTTCCTGATGAATAATTATTTGTTGTCACTCAAATGGATGAACCATGGGATGCTGACTTTGTTAATTATCTTGTTTGTAGAATTGTACTAGAGAGAATGACATGACAACAGAAAAGAAATTCTTGTCCGATGTACGTCACTATCTTTGTGATGAGCCTTACCTGTATAAGGTTTATGGTGGACATCATTAGGAGATGTGTGACCCAACAAGAGGTAAGTAGTATCCTTAGTTTTTGTCGTGATAAAGAAGTTGGTGGTCATCATGGTCCATCCCATATGGCAGTTAAGGTATTTCTATCTGGATTTTATTGGTATATTTTGTTTAAAATGCTCATTCTTATGATCATGTATGTAACTAATGCCAAAGAATTGGGAATATTTATAATTGTCATCAAATGCCCCTAAACAATATTTTAATTGTTGATATCTTTGATGTTTAGGGTATAGATTTTATAGATCTTTTTCCAAAATCTTTTAATAATGAGTTTATTGTTGTTGCTATTGATTATGTGAGTAAGTGGGTGGAGACAATTCTATGTATGAAAAGTGATTCTAAAATGGTGTGTAAATTTTCAAAGAAAAATATCTTTTCCGGTTTTGGTGTTCCTAGTGCCATAATTAATGATGGAGGTTCTCTTTTTTTCAAAGATTTTGAAAAACTTTTGACTAAATATGGTGTTACTCATAAGGTTGATACCCCTTACCATTATCAAACTAGTGGGCAAATTGAGATTTCTAATCATGAATTGAAAACCATTTTGGAAAAAATTGTGAGTCTTTCTCATAAGGATTGATCTATTAAATTAAAAAATGCACTTTGGATTTATAAGACAGCATATTAGTCTCCGATAGGTATGTCACCTTATCATTTGGTTTATGGTAAGACATGTCCTGTTGAGTTAGAATATAAGGTATATTGGGTACTAAAATATCTTAACTTTGATTTGTCTTTTACAAGTGAAGAAAGGAAGATGCGATTGAATGAGTTGGATGAATGACGAAATGAAATATATGAGAATGTAAGGATTTACAAGGAAAGGACGAAGGCATGATATGATGCAATGATCAAGAAGTGAGAGTTCGATGTTGGTGATAAAGTCTTATTGTATAACTCTCGTTTGAGACTTTTTCCAGGAAAGTTGAGATCAAGATACAGTGGACCATTTATGGTGATATGAGTATTTCCGTATGGAGTGGTAGAGTTTTCAAATGAGCAAGGAGAAAATTCAAAGTCGGGTATTGTTTGAAAATCTGTGAGGATGGGACCAACTTGAACGAAGGGTTTGCCATTTTCTTGAATAACTCATGAACATAACAAACCCTTTGCACGAGAGGAAGAGAAGAAATTAATAAAAGGAGGCTGTAGGCTCATCGGCTTATTCAAGGGAGTTTTTTGTTCTCTTTCATTTGTTTTAGTATTTTGTTTTGCACATTGTAGATAATATTTGGTTTAAGTGTAAGGAGAACATGCATTTTGATTTTTTTCTGATTTTTAAGAAAATTTAAAATTTTGTGAAAAAAATAAAAATTTTTGAAAAAGAAAAAATTTAGGTTTTTGTTGAATTTTTCCATACCAATTACATTTTCTCGAGTTTTCTAATTCTTACGCATTACTTGTTTTGAATTGGATTGTATGAAAGATGATTGATATTAATAGTTATTTAATACATGGTTAGCCATTCATTTTTTTTATAGTTGATTTGAAGAATAGATATTCAAGATTTAATATCAAAATTTATTTGAGGAATTGAGTCTTAAAAAGTAATTCATTATGCACTCATTTTTCTAGTTAAGCGTATATCACACATGTTATGGTCGGTTTAGAATTTGTTTTGTTATGTATTTTGAGATCATATTTTTTGATTTTCATTTACACAATTTTGGTTTTCGAAAAATATCATGTCTAACAGTTTATATCTTTCAGTTAACACATTTGAGTCTAAATCTTTTCTTTTTCGAATTACACACATAATTTATCTCAAATCCTACTTTTTTCTAACTCCAGATTTTGAACTCATGTTCACTATTATACTTATAGTTGATAGCATAGTATTGTGTTTTTAGGTATTATAGTCTTTTTTATATATATTTTAGGCATTATCATGTTGAGTTGTAAAAAAAAACAAACTAGCAAAAAAAAAAAAAGAAAGAGATAGTGCTGGTTGGAAAAAATGAAACAAAAAATTGAATAAAAGGAAAAAAAAATGAAAAAAAGTTAGAAAAAGCATTTTTCATTCTTGAATAGTGTTCACTCTTATAGTAGAGTTTCGTTACATATTCATTGTTTTGGAGGAGTGATATATTACTTTACATATTCGAAGTTTGGTTATTATTGCATATTTTGGGATTAGAAGTTGTGGAAGTTAGCATTTACTTAGCATTTTCTTTACTTTGATATAAAGAATGTCACGTCTTGATATTTGAATATTTTTAATTAATTATTTTTAATCCAACGCTTTTACTTTTTATCTTACCGTTAACCTTAACTCCATTACAAACAAATAAAATTTTTTTTGACTAGTGCATGGATTTCGAATATATGAGTGGTAGAGATTTGATATATTAGCAAACTTATGGTAATGCTATCCCATTGTGTTGATTGAGTGATGCACATACCAATTTCATAAAATTGAGTATATTAAATAATTAAATTTTAGTTCCCTTTATTCAATTGAATGAACTAATTGTGAGGGTGGATGAATCTTGTATTCCTTTTGATTTCAATGAGATTGTTGGGGATGAAATCGCTATTCTAATGTTGAATGCTACGAAATATTGGTTATCTTGATTGCGGTTCTGGTTTGAACTTATTACATGCATGATTAGGATATTGGGCAGTTGAATTGGTTTTAGAAAGAAAAGAAGAAAATTGTTTTTGTTATTGTTCTTGCTTAACAAACAAATATTTAAGTGTAGGGATATTTAATAACAACAATTTTTATACACTTGAATTATATTATTTTATTTTATTTTAGAATTTATTTATAATTTTTAGAATTGTTTTAAATCTTATATTATAATTTTATACTAATTAAATTCATGGATTTTGTTTTAGGTAATGTTAGACATATTTAAAGAAATTTAGATTATATAGATAGCTGTTAATATTTTAGGCATAATGTTCTGCTCCGATATCCAATGAGATATAGAGATTTCATGAATTGATTGAACTACACTCATAATAGGAAAAACAAAATGTCCGTAGTTTTGTAACCATCAAAATCTAAAAATAAGGCTTCCTGATTTGACAACAATTAAATGTTTGGATCCATAGGACTATTAATAGTTCTTGAATTCATAATTTCGGTTTCATTGGCAATGTCTGATGGATACTTTCATTGTGAAATGATTATACTTTTTATTGACTACACACACAACCTCAATGTCAAGAAAATACTTTATCTTATCCTAATTCTTTGACTAAAATGACTCCATAGATATTTTAGCATATCTAGATTGATACTATGCCAGGCCTTAATTCAAGAAGAATCAAGTTTGTAGACTTGAGGGAGGGTTCGAATGTTTTGGAGGGAGCAAGATGTAGCAAATATGTCCACCATTTAACCTAACAAGTTTGAGTCCACATGAACTGTTTGAAGAATATAGGCTAAATTAAGTGCTCTAGGTTAGTGAAACTATGAAATTTCAGCAAGATCTGAAATAAAATTGAGAATAGGACTTTCTTAAACCTATATCGCCTTACTACTTGGTATTTAATAGGGATTGAAAATGGTCTTTAGGACATAATGAAATACAATATTTAATTTTATTTTGCACTAACAAAATTAAACCATCGGGCACTCACCAACAAAATTTTGTCACTTATAAACATTCTTTCAAAAAATTTTGGAAGATCATGCATTCAGTATTATGTCAGTTCATTAGAGGAGCATTATGGGAGGGACAGTTCTAGTGGAGTTTATTAGAGCATTAATTGTGTTGATCCCAAAATAGTCTCAACCGACCAGTTTGAGTGATATTCTGCTGATAAGTCTCCTAAATACTAGTTATAAGATCCTTGCCAAAGCCATAGTTTAGCGTCTTCGTCCGATTCTCTAGAAAGCGATGGGTCCCTTTCAAAGTAGTTTTCTACTGTGATGTGGCACTTTGGACAATGTCATTATTACACAAGAATTCTTTTTTGGTGCCCTGGTTTTGAGTCACCACCCAGTATCTGAGATTTCACCCTGACTAATCTAGGTTGATCTACGATCGGTCCTTCAATCAGGGGGATCTCCCAACGTGATTTTTTCTGTTCCTATGTTGAGTCTAACCCAGGTATGGTTAAGGGATCTCAGTGCTCTTTTTGTTAAGCCAACCAACGTTGGTTGTTACATAGTAAATTGTTTATTTGATATGTACTTTTTGGAGTAAGCATTGGGGAATGATTATGAAAATAGATTTATAGAATGCATATGACAGTGTTAGTTGGTAGTTTCTTAAGCATACGTTAGGTATTCTTAGGGTTCTAGATCAGTTGATTTGGTTGATTATGTTTGCCATGTCTCATGCTCAGTCTGCATTGTTATGGAATGGAGAGGTGCTTCTCTATTTCACTCTTGAGAAAAGGTAAACCCCTACTCATCCTTCCCATATGGGCCACAAATTTCTCATTTATTCTTTGCAGATGAGTTGATGTTGTTTATAGAGGCTAAAGTTCATGATATAGGGGGTATCTTGAGTTGCCCGAGGGAGTTTTTAGAGAGCAGTGGCTTTCTACCAGGTTTGTCTATCTCTCAAGTGGTGTTTGGTAGAGCAATGCCAGTTTCCATTGATTGACGACCTTGGCATATGTTTGAGAGTGCCGATATGTAATACCGAAAACTTGATGTCGAATATTTTGTAAACATTTCTATAACAAAATAGAAAAATTTAGAATTTTATTGATTTTCGATTTTGGGGTTTTAATTTTACATTTTTTGGTATATTTGAAATGCTGTGTTACAAATTCACAGTATTTTATTTTTGGTAAATTTAAAACTTCCAATGGGATGAGAAAAACAAATATATATATATATATATATATTATATAGTTAGTTATATATAGTTAGTTAAAAAAAAAAAAAAAAAAAAAAAAAAAAACGAGAAGAGAGAGAGAGGAGAAGGTGCTGCGTTTCGGAGTGAAACGCAGCATCTCCCCCAAATAGAAAGATTAGGGTTAACCCTAATCTCTCCTTCATCTCTCCACTCTCTCGTCTCTCTCGACGCTCTCTTTCTCCCGCACGATTTCGGCCGCCGAACCACCATCGTGACCACCGCAGCCCACCGCGAACCACCGCGGGTCACCATCTCTCGGCCTCAAGTCACTCTGTCTCTTTCTCTCTCGAAATCTCTCTCTATCCCACAGTCTCTCTTCGCGCTCTCTCCCTCGCGCAATCACTCACATCTTTGATCGATACGCCACCACCTGCGACGCGAGCAACCGAACTCCGTTTCCTCTCTCTCGCGCGCGAATGGAACTGTTCTCGTCTCTCGCGCGCGATGGCGGGATTCTTGTTCTCCCCCTCCACTGCTCGCTCGCAGTGCTCACTGTGAGCACTTCTCTCTGTTAACAACCAAAATCAGTGGCCGTTGCATCCTTGCAGAAAACCCTAGCCGCAGGACATCAAAAACCCTAGGTCACGGCAGAGGTAAGCCTAGGTTGTCCAATTTTAATTCTAGGGTTGAATATTCTTAGTTGTTAGGTTTAATTCTAACGATTGCTGTAAATTGAACTTGTTACAGGTTTGATACACTGGTGATTGGAAGCTAGGTTTGCACACTGAGAAACCTTAGGTGAGGGATTTTCAATCCCTTCCGTAATTTGAATTATTTTGTTGAATTAAGGTAGAAATTACGTCTATATATATTTTGAAATGTGTTAGACTTGAAAGAAATATATTTCCCTAAGTGTTTGTATGAAATTATTGAGGTTAAGTCTAGAATTTGATGTAAATTGGACTGAAGCATGTGAGAAAGTCGTAGATAGTATTAGAGTTGTATTTGATTGAATTACGTAGTTTTCCTTGGGATTTGAATGGAAATTGGCGTGAATTAAATTAATATTAAGGAATTCGGGAGAAAATGGGTAAAATTGAGGAATATTGTAAATTTAAAGTCGTTGGTGATTTGAAATGATACTAGCTTGAGGAAACGAAAGTTTTGGAACGTAATTATGCAAGTTAAGGCTATTGTACATAAAAGGGGAATTTGAAAACCCTTTAATAGAGCTTTAATTGATCTTTATTCGTCTTGATTGGTCTAGGTTGACCTTTGGAGACTCGAGAAGAGTCGTTATGAGTTGGTTTCGGAAATAGAGAGTGAATACCCTCTCTAGAGGTGAGTGGACGGTTCATTGTGTTCGTAAATGAGAAACCTGTTTTAAAATTGGTTTGAAATTGGTTTTGAAATGTTTTTACATGATTTATGTAAATTATTTTGTGATGTGGGTCATCGAACTGGATTATGAAATATGAATGCATCCATTGTGTTTATAAATGCTTTTGTGCCATGTGATATTTGATATTGATTGATGAACTGCTTTGACATGAAATTATGGATTGTTTGTGGAAATCATGGCACATTATTGAGAAATGGATTGATTGTGAAATGAAGGGTGCTGTAGATGACTATAGTCATATACCCACCACGGAGCGACCCGACGGGGTGACGTGGTTTGGGGTTTAGATGTGCGGGGGAGTAGACGTCCCTCCCTCTGCAAAAGTCGTGCTATATCTGGTGCACCCCGGTGAGGCACGAGCCAACGCCAAGGAAGGGGGTTTGTTTTGAGATATTGGATAGTAAAACCCTTGGTGGATTTTCGTCTGGGTTTGGCCGCCCTGAGACGGAAGCATATTTCGATGGAACCCCAGGACTTTCTGAAAAAATGATTGATATGGATGCATATTTGTGAAATGTGATTTATTGAAATGATTTTAAGGATATGAGATGATTTATGAGTTATGCTTTGACTGCCCCACATTCACACCTTATTTATTAGCACAAATGCACCATTGCACTCCACTCACTGAGTATACCCCTATACTCACCCCTCACTCCCCCATTTTTCAGAGGAGACTTAGTTGGGAGCCTACTCGACGGAGCTTGCGAAGTATTTTTGCAAACTGTATAGGTATTTGTGCGACGGGGCTACTTTTGGGGATTGATAGCTTGCAAATCATGGAAAGGGAAGTCTAGTACATTCGCCGTGCGGATTTTATTGATCCTGGCTGAGTTGTCGGCAAGTATTGATAAAATCCTTCGATTTTTGATTTGTTTTTATTTCTTTTGATTTCTCTAGTTTTGGAAAACTGTTTATATTTGTCTTGGGACATTTGGATTGTAAATCTTAATTTCAATGCTTTTTCTTTGATTTTGTGAAGTTCTGTACAACTCATATCGTTAGGATTTTATCGATCTTGGCCTGTTTTCCTCGGGTAAGTGTTGGTAAAATCGACGGCTATGTTTTGGAACTTCTTGTTTGTTAAATGCTTTCGAGTGGCCAAGATGGTCACATTGCATGCGTGCATGTACAGGTTCCCGCTCCCGTTGTGTGTTCTTTGTGTAATCGTGCATGTACAGGTTCCCACTCCCCGATGTGTGCTAATGTATGATTGCATGTACAGGATCCCACTCCCCGATGTGTGTCAATGTGTGTGTTTGTACATCCTTGATGAGCCGGATGGGCTCCTTGCATGTGTATTGATTTTGAAATTTCTTGTTTTTTTAAGAATTTTATGAGTTTGATGATTTATTGTGAATTTGATAGCCTTGCGGAGTCCCGGTACATGGGGAGGTTTTACCCATGTACCGAGACGACGCGGCGGTTGTCGCGTGGTCGATCTGAGGATCGGGGCGTGACAACTTTATTGGTATCAGAGCACAGGTTTACGATTTTAAAAGTTTGATGGTTTTGAAATATTTTGAAATGTTTTCAAGTGTATTTCTAATGTCCCAAAAGTTTTCTAACGACTTTACAATGTTTTGTTTATTTTGGAAACGGTTTACATCTTTTAAAAAGGTATTCGGAAAATGTACAGAACTTTCCATGGTTTTCCTAGGAAGCTAGGAATGCTTATTTTTAGGGGGTTAAGCACTTGGATTAGTTCATATTTTACATTGCTAAGTTCAGAACCTCTTTGTAGAACTTTATTTTTGGATGATGAATAAGGAATCCCAAATGAAATATTTGGTGACTTAATTGTGACTCAAGACCTCCTGTGGCTTGTTTGGTCAAATATTGGGGACCTTAGTATTGGTTTTGGCCCTCGGACTTATATCTTGATATTAGAAGTTTGGTGTATATGTATAATTGTGGAGCCTTCAGAAACTCATAGAGGTGTATATCATGTATGGGACTTTAGTGTGGTAAGATTTTCTTTTGAAAAACTAAATGGGGTTAGAGATACTAATAGTATGACTAGCATGACTCTTTGATTTGGGATGACGGGTTGTAAGACATTCTCTTGTGTAAGAGTGAAGTAATTTGGGCTATGTGAGAAGACAGAACTGTAGTGTCTTGCATTGATTATTTTCTTTGCTTTAAACAACTGGGAGTCTTAACTCCCTAATTTTAAGTATGACCTTCGCATTTGAAATGCTTCTCATCATTTCCCATCCATTCGAATTTTTATTACATCACTTCAATCTGATTTGCTTTCAAGTTTAAGAAACATATGGCTATCTCACAAGGAACTTAAAGAATGGTTAGAGTGGTAGAGCAATTTTGTGATAGATAAAGTTTTGCGATATTCGATGAACAAATGAGGATGTTGATCTTTAAATTGGATATTGTGGTGGAAAAGAACTTTCGTGTAGATTTCTTCCTAAGAAAATCCTGTCAAATTTAACATGCTTGGTTCTCAACCTGAATATGCTTTCGTGCAAATGTCACATCCTAATTTTGATAGATGTGAATGTTATTCCATACTTCTCAAGCATATGCTCCAACATTCTTCGTAAGTAAGGGATTGTAATAGGAGGTTTTACCATTGAGTTACTAACGGTGGGAGGCAAAGGAATGGTTTCACTTTGATGCTTTGATTAGGAAGTGTGAATTTTATTCCTTTGGTTTTCGATAATGCTAATAGGTTCAGCAGGTGATTATTATTGCTAGTTATTATGATCTTTGATTGTGACCAAATGTCAATTTTCGAAGTCAAAATAAAGGTTTTTGAGGTTTGCTTAATTGGTAATAATTTAGATTTTTGCCAATTGGTGGAAGATAAGGGAAGATGCATTGGCCTTGTTTCCAGACTTTTATTGTACTAGATTGATGAGTGGTCTTTTGGATAGAATTTATGACCAATTGAATAATCAGTCTTGGGTGAAGGCATTTAGGGAGCACACTCGTGCCCTCTAGGTGAGTAGGAGTCATAACAATGGAGGTCTATTCTTGGAGTTTATTTTCGAGGGAGGTAGTTTGTTTACCCAATGGTGAGAAGAATAAAAGAATAGAGGATTGTATGTTTTGAGAGAGGTTCTTAAGGCTTTACTGCAGGACGAGAGTGTGAAATACAGTGGAAAAAAAAAATGTATGGGTAAAACAGATGTTCGACCGAGGGTTGTATGCAAAATTTTGAGGAGTCTGATGATCGAATAGGTAGGAACCACGAGGAAGATCTACCGAGTCTTATGGGGTCTGATGACAATTTGCTCTTGAAGAAAATTAGGGAACATGAATGATGGAGGTGGTAGTTGATAAGGGTTTAAATGAGGAAATCAAGTTAACTGAATCTGTTTTGGGGCATATTTTGCAGAATGAGAGCGTTGTATGTTGTGGTGATAGCTATAGGACTTAAAGAGATGTTACCAGTATGTTAAGCACCATGGAGTTTCTGTGTACATTAAAGGTCAAGGTAGAATAAGACATTTTCAATTACGGCTGAGCAGCCCAAATATAACTCACTTCAAATGACTTGAAATCAAGAAAATAATGTGTTGAAATATTTTGTGGAACTCTATGGAGTATTACCCAAAACTTATGGTTCTAGAGCCTCCACTTATATTTTTGGTATACTTTTATTCATAGTTTGGCATTTAATTATATTGTTATTTTTATTGATGATCATCCAAGAAAGACAAGTATTTAAAAAGAGTTGCTATAAGTATTGGGTGACACCATACGATGAATGGTCTTAGTAAGCATTGAATGTTTCTTTCAAGTAATTGCCATTTTATGCTTTCGATAAATATGGGGGAAAACTTTTTGTTTTGATGGTTATTTAGAAAAATAATATTCGTAATGGACATTGCTTTTATTGGATGAGCAGCATCTTAGAAAAGAATTTTAATCTTAAGTGATCTTGATAACAAGAAGCTTTGTTGTCTAGTTTGAACAATTGAGAATATGGAAAACCAGTGACAAGTTTCCTAATTGCTTGATGCAGTCACTTTGGAGAAACTAATATGATGAGCCTTTGTGGAATTTATATACTGTAGTGAGATTTCTCTGGTGTTTCAGTCTGTTGTAGTTGTTTAGAGTTCTTAAGATAAACTTTAATTTGGGATAGATTCATCCTTCAAATGGAAATATGAGGTAATATGGACCCTTCTAGCTTTTACAATATTGAAAAGGTGAATCTTATAAGCATATAGGCAGAAATGTTTATGCATGGTTACTTGAGCACCATTTAGAAGTAAGAAAGTCTGTAAATGAAATTTTGAGGTATATTGAATTGGTCGAGTTCAATGATAGTATTTTCAGATATGTGTGATATGTGTATGAAAGACTTTAGTTTTGATCTTCTACAATGCTTTGTAGCAGATACAAAGTGGCTATTCCAATTGTTGTTGAGGAATGTGTTAATCGAGAAAGTGTTGCTCCTTTTATATCCAAGGTTTCAAGGTTTTAGAACAAACAAGGTGATTCAGAGACTATTGATTTTTATGCTTTAATTGCTGTAATGTGAAAAAGGAAATTGAAGGAATCTCAATCTCAATGAATACCACCTACCAAATACTCATATTGGAATAAGACAAGTTTTGCTATCAATACTTTGGGAGATACTATAGAGTATGATAATGTATTTGTAGTTTGAAATTGGTGGATTGGAGACTTTGTTATCAATATGGTGGTGAGTGTAGGTGATAAGCGTGCATACATATATACGATGCATTCAGATATCATGATTTGCGAGTAAGCAATTACATAGCTGTAAATGAGAATAAGAATAGGCTTAGGCGCTTACAGATATATTGCTTGGAGGGTTGAACAAATCAAAATAAGATATCTAGGAAATTTCGAAAGGACAATCAAGTACTTGTGCAATTGAGACGAAAGTGAATTCCTAAGAAACTTATCACAAACTAAATTTTAGGAAATTTGGGAGACGAAACTAAAGCAAAAACAATACCCTATTTGTTTGATGTATAAACTTTATCGTTATAAATTTCGAGGACGAAATTTGTTTTTAGGGGGTTAAGAGTTGTAATACCGAAAACTTGATGTCGAATATTTCATAAACATTTCTATAACAAAATAGAAAAATTTAGAATTTTATTGATTTTCGATTTTGGGGTTTTAATTTTACATTTTTTGGTATATTTGAAATGCTGTGTTACAAATTCACAGTATTTTATTTTTGGTAAATTTAAAACTTCCAATGGGATGAGAAAAACAAATATATATATATATATATATATATATATATTATATAGTTAGTTATATATAGTTAGTTAAAAAAAAAAAAAAAAAAAAAAAGAGAGAGAGAGGAGAAGGTGCTGCGTTTCGGAGTGAAACGCAGCATCTCCCCCAAATAGAAAGATTAGGGTTAACCCTAATCTCTCCTTCATCTCTCCACTCTCTCGTCTCTCTCTTCGACGCTCTCTTTCTCCCGCACGATTTCGCCGCTGCAACCACCATCGTGACCACCGCAGCCACCGCGAACCACCGCGGGTCACCATCTCTCGGCCTCAAGTCACTCTGTCTCTTTCTCTCTCGAAATCTCTCTCTATCCCACAGTCTCTCTTCGCGCTCTCTCCCTCGCGCAATCACTCACATCTTTGATCGATACGCCACCACCTACGACGCGAGCAACCGAACTCCGTTTCCTCTCTCTCGCGCGCGAATGGAACTGTTCTGCTTCTCTCTCGCGCGCGATGGCAGGATTCTTGTTCTCCCCCTCCACTGCTCGCCGCAGTGCTCACTGTGAGCACTTCTCTCTGTTAACAACCAAAATCAGTGGCCGTTGCATCCTTGCAGAAAACCCTAGCCGCAGGACATCAAAAACCCTAGGTCACAGCTCTGCAGAGGTAAGCCTAGGTTGTCCAATTTTAATTCTAGGGTTGAATATTCTTAGTTGTTAGGTTTAATTCTAACGATTGCTGTAAATTGAACTTGTTACAGGTTTGATACACTGGTGATTGGAAGCTAGGTTTGCACACTGAGAAACCTTAGGTGAGGGATTTTCAATCCCTTCCGTAATTCGAATTATTTTGTTGAATTAAGGTAGAAATTACGTCTATATATATTTTGAAATGTGTTAGACTTGAAAGAAATATATTTCCCTAAGTGTTTGTATGAAATTATTGAGGTTAAGTCTAGAATTTGATGTAAATTGGACTGTGAAGCATGTGAGAAAGTCGTAGATAGTATTAGAGTTGTATTTGATTGAATTACGTAGTTTTCCTTGGGATTTGAATGGAAATTGGCGTGAATTAAATTAATATTAAGGAATTCGGGAGAAAATGGGTAAAATTGAGGAATATTGTAAATTTAAAGTCGTTGGTGATTTGAAATGATACTAGCTTGAGGAAACGAAAGTTTTGGAACGTAATTATGCAAGTTAAGGCTATTGTACATAAAAGGGGAATTTGAAAACCCTTTAATAGAGCTTTAATTGATCTTTATTCGTCTTGATTGGTCTAGGTTGACCTTTGGAGACTCGAGAAGAGTCGTTATGAGTTGGTTTCGGAAATAGAGAGTGAATACCCTCTCTAGAGGTGAGTGGACGGTTCATTGTGTTCGTAAATGAGAAACCTGTTTTAAAATTGGTTTGAAATTGGTTTTGAAATGTTTTTACATGATTTATGTAAATTATTTTGTGACTGTGGGCTGTCTGAACTGGATTATGAAATATGAATGCATCCATTGTGTTTATAAATGCTTTTGTGCCATGTGATATTTGATATTGATTGATGAACTGCTTTGACATGAAATTATGGATTGTTTGTGGAAATCATGGCACATTATTGAGAAATGGATTGATTGTGAAATGAAGGGTGCTGTAGATGACTATAGTCATATACCCACCACGGAGCGACCCGACGGGGTGACGTGGTTTGGGGTTTAGATGTGCGGGGGAGTAGACGTCCCTCCCTCGCAAAAGTCGTGCTATATCTGGTGCACCCCGGTGAGGCACGAGCCAACGCCAAGGAAGGGGGTTTGTTTTGAGATATTGGATAGTAAAACCCTTGGTGGATTTTCGTCTGGGTTTGGCCGCCCTGAGACGGAAGCATATTTCGATGGAACCCCAGGACTTTCTGAAAAAATGATTGATATGGATGCATATTTGTGAAATGTGATTTATTGAAATGATTTTAAGGATATGAGATGATTTATGAGTTATGCTTTGAGCCCCACATTCACACCTTATTTATTAGCACAAATGCACCATTGCACTCCACTCACCGAGTATACCCCTATACTCACCCCTCACTCCCCCATTTTTCGAGGAGACTTAGTTGGGAGCCTACTCGACGGAGCTATGAAGTATTTTTGCAAACCGTATAGGTATTTGGCGACAGGGCTACTTTTGGGGATTGATAGCTTGCAAATCATGGAAAGGGAAGTCTGTACATTCGGTAGTGCGGATTTTATTGATACTGGCTGAGTTGTCGGCAAGTATTGATAAAATCCATCGATTTTTGATTTGTTTTTATTTCTTTTGATTTCTCTAGTTTTGGAAAACTGTTTATATTTGTCTTGGGACATTTGGACTTGTAAATCTTAATTTCAATGCTTTTTCTTTGATTTTGTGAAGTTCTGTACAACTCATATCGTTAGGATTTTATCGATACTGGCCTGTTTTCCTCGGGTAAGTGTTGGTAAAATCTGACGGCTATGTTTTGGAACTTCTTGTTTGTTAAATGCTTTCAGAGTGGCCAAGATGGTCACATTGCATGCGTGCATGTACGAGTTCCCGCTCCCGTTGTGTGTCTTGTGTAATCGTGCATGTACAGGTTCCCACTCCCCGATGTGTGCTAATGTATGATTGCATGTACAGGATCCCACTCCCCGATGTGTGTCAATGTGTGTGTTTGTACATCCTTGATGAGCCGGATGGGCTCCTTGCATGTGTATTGATTTTGAAATTTCTTGTTTTTTTAAGAATTTTATGAGTTTGATGATTTATTGTGAATTTGATAGCCTTGCGGAGTCCCGGTACATGGGGAGGTTTTACCCATGTACCGAGACGACGCGGCGGTTGTCGCGTGGTCGATCTGAGGATCGGGGCGTGACACGATAATTTAGGGTTATGGTAATTGGGAGAAATACTAGTATATGGTTGAGCGGGTTCAGAAAAGGATGTTGGATTAGAAGACTAGATACTTGAGTTTAGTGGGACGGCGTACCTTGATCTTGATCCAGTCCATTACATTTGTAATTCCAGCTTATGTTATGCATTCTGTATGGCTTTATACTTGGATTTGTAATCAATTGGATAGGGTGAATCAATAGTTTCTTTGGGGAGATTTGATTCTTGTGGTTAGGTGGTATATCGTCTATCAGCTTAAGAGAGAAGGGAGCCTAGGTCTTCATAAATCACAAGATGTCAACTGAGATTTATTGGTGAAGTTGGATTAGCATTTAATTGTGGAGAATTTGACTTTGTGGTGTTAGGTCCTTAAGGAGAAGTATTTGCAGCATGGAAACTTTATGCATCTTCCTAAAACCTCCAGATGTTTAGCTTTGTGGTGTGGCTTACTAAAGATTTGGGATGGCTTGATGGAGGCGTTGAGGTGGAGGCTTGGAAATGGGTTAAGTATCAAATTTTGGGAGGATTTATGGGTCAGTTCGAGTCCATTAAGAAATCATCTCCTGGAGTCAGTTAATAATGTGATAATCATCAATTAAGTTATAGTGGATCGGTTTATTACTCAGGATAGGCAATGGGATCTGCCGCGCCTAACAGGGTCCTTCCATGGACGTAGTGGAGGAGGTTTGTGCGGCTCAAATTCCCCTGGATTTAACCGCCAAAGATTTTGTTTATTGGGCTAGGGACTTTATGGGAACTTTACAATCAAATCTGCTTTTGAATTATTTTGGACTCTTGATACTTGTGATAATGTGCAAAATGTTAAATTTATTGTTGATATTATGGTTTTATTTTGGATTGGATAGTGTTCTAATGGATGGTTTTTATGATTTTTTTTTAGGTGATTGAAATCGGAAGATTGGGTCAAAATGAGCTTAAGAAAGTATTTTGGAGCTTAATTGTTCAACATATCAATTTGAGCCTATGAAGAAAAAGAAGAAGCATCCCAAGAGTGGAAAACTTTTAGTTTTAATTAGAATTTTTATTTTAGTAGGATTTTTACTTTAAGTAAAATCGCTTTAGGAGTTAATTTATTTTCCCATTTTGGAGTAATTATTTTTAATCCTTTGAATAAGAGGAATCTTTGTAGTTCCAGGGCAATAAAGGGTAGTAGTAAGGGACGTCCACTTTTCATTCCATATTCATACAAAGGGGCGACTATTGCTCTTCCTTTCTCTCTTCATAGAACATATTTATTTATTTATTTATTTTTTTTAGGAATTCAAGAGACATAATTTTTACCTTAAGTGGCTAGTTTTTCATTCTGATTTAAGGAAAATTTTCATTCGATTGTTGTCATTGTGAGGTTATGTGTTTAATTTAATTTCTTGTCATTTTAATTCAAATATTCGTTGGTTCTTGATTTTATTTTATATAAAAGACTGGTGTTGGTTAATCTGATAATTTAATTTAATATTATTCTTTCTATTGCTATCTAGGAATTCAATGATCCGTAATTGTCATTAATGAATGATACAAATAATAAATAAATTATTTATGTTTATGAGTTTTTTATCAATATTCATGTTTAATCTATAGAATCGATGGAACAAAATTAAATAATTATAACTATCCCAATTATTTATATTTTGGTTTAACTGTTTTCACAGAACTTAATGCTATCGTTATATTGATATGAAATGTTATCGTGTCCAGTTAATTAATGATAAGTTTTGATTGAATGCTGAGTTTAATCAATTAATTTAGGAAAATATAAAATTTATTACGACTATCCTAATAAATTTAAGATTAAATGATTGAATTGCAAGATAAATATTTTTAACCTGTGATCAGTGAACAATTGAATGTGGTGAACTCTTGGATCAGAGTTTAGTAGTTTGAATTTCTTTTCAAATTTTTATTATTTTTGCATTATAAATTTGTTTCTTAATTTTAGGTTATTAATTTCTAGTTTAGGAATTTAATTGATAAAGTCCCCATTTTATTTTAGTATTAAATTAAGAAATTAAATTAATTTAATTCTCGTAGGATTCGACTTGATACCACTATTATTACAAATTTGTTTGCATTGGGGGATTAGTATTAATTTTGAGAGATTCGATAACCCGTCAACTTGTAGTTATGCAGAGACCGAGGATTATCATTGTCTATGGTGGTTTAGGTGCAAGAAAAGAGTAAAATCTCTTACATGGCTAATATTGAGGGGGCATTAATGACTAACACCACATGGGGCCATCGGTGTTTCACTTTGGATTTGCTATGTCCTTTATGTGGTGAAGTCCTCGATCCTTGACCCACCTTTTGAGAAACTATTGGGAGGCACTATCAGAAAACACGGCTTTAGCGATAGATTTTTCCGTCGTTGATACCTAAATTTCCGTCGCTGAAAGTATCAGCGATGGATTTTTCCGTCGCTGAAAGTCACATCGCTAATTTTAGCGAAGGATCAGCGACGAATTTTTTAGCGACAGAATTTTATCGATGGATTTTTTAGCGATGGAAAATTCCGTCGCTAATTTTATTTTATAATTTTCAAATTACCGATGGATTTTTAGCGACGGAAAATTTCCGTCGCTAATCCGTCGGTGAAGTTAGTAAGATCAAACCCAAATGCCGGAACCTGACCCGCCCGCTTGCCCGCCCGCCCGCCCCGCTTCCACCACCATCCGGAACCCGACCCGCCCGCCTGCGCGCCCGCGCGTCAATGTGCTGAAAATGTTATGAAAATATGCTCTCCCCCAGTTTCGAATCTGAGTGTGAAAGAGAGAATTTGAGAGTTTTAACCACCATGCCACCATTACATTTGTGTTATTGGTTTATTTGTTTTCTATTTCTATAATTTATTTGTAACTCTCAATATTAAAAATACAATACTCTTATTTAATAAAAATATAAAATTTTATTTAATAAAAATATAAAATTATATTTAAAAAACAAAAAATTATATATAATAAAAATACAAAATTATATTTAATAAAAATATAAAATTATATTTAATAAAAATAAAAATTATATTTAATAAAAAAATAAAATTATATTTAATAAAAATAAAAATTATATTTAATAAAAACACATAATTATATTCAATAAAAATACAAAATTATATTTAATAAAAACAAAAAATTATATTTAATAAAAAAAATAAAATTATATTTAATAAAAATACAAAATTATATTTAATAAAAAAATAAAATTATATTTAATAAAAATAAAAATTATATTTAGTAAAAACAAAAATTATATTTAATAAAAATACAAAATTATATTTAATAAAAATACAAAATTATATTTAATAAAAATAAAAAGTTATATTTAATAAAAAATAAAATTATATTTAATAAAAATAAAAAGTTATATTTAATAAAAAAAAATTATATTTAATAAAAATAAAAATTTATATTTAATAAAAAATAAAATTATATTTAATAAAAATACAAAATTATATTTAATAAAAATAGAAATTATATTTGATAAAAAATAAAAATATATTTAATAAAAATACAAAATTATATTTAATAAAAATTAAAAGTTATATTTAATAAAAAATAAAATTATATTTAATAAAAATACAAAATTATATTTAATAAAAATAGAAATTATATTTAATAAAAAATAAAAATATATTTAATAAAAATACAAAATTATATTTAATAAAAACAAAAAATTATATTCAATAAAAAAAAATTCGGACATATTAGTGACGGATTTTTTCCCTCGCTAATCCGTTTCTAATAGGTCCGAATTTTTTTTTTCAGTGACGGATTAGTGACGGAATTTTTTCCGTCGCTAATTCCTTCGCTAATAGATCCGAATTTTTTTTTGTTTCAGCGATGGAATTTTTTTTGACGAAATTTTTCGTCGCTAATTTTTCTGTCGTAATTTTGTTATTAATTAGCGACAGATAACTATCCATCGCTAATTTTCGTCGCTGAAACCGTGTTTTTTGTTAGTGAGGCTTGAGGAGTCTGGATTAGTATTCTCATAACATCTTCATTGAGACGGATGGCCCTGGGTCAGAATTAAGTAAAGGATTGGCTTCTATAGATTTATAAATCACATGCCTTGCATAGGGGTGTGCTTTGGTCCTCGATTTTTGTGTATACATTGTATGCGATTTGGAAAGCAAGGTGAAAGTCGGTCTTTGAAAATGTTACTTCTCTTTAGAGGCGGTTGGGGCTATCATATGCTAGGGAGGGATGGCATGCGATTGTAGGGACATTAAAAATTGCCCATCACTAGGTATTTAGATAAAATAGTGTCATTCGCTGGTAGGGTTTTATAAGCTAAATATGGATGGGTCATCAAGTTTGGATTCTCGAGTAGTTGGAGCCGGGGGCCTCATTAAGGATGAATATGGCCTTTGGATGGGGGATTTACAATAATTTTGGACTGACTGATGCGTTTATGGTAGAGTTGTGGAATGTCTGAGAAGGTCTATATTTCTTGGTTAGAATGAAATTATTTTCAGTGATTTTGGAATTGGACTCGGAGAGTTTGGTTGTAGCATTTTCCTCTACCATTGAGTCCACTCACTATCATAGTCGCATTTCAAGAAACTGTCAAGAGTTCATACGAAAAACACTCATGCATAAAGTTTTGTTTGTTTCTAGGGAGGGTAGTAGATGTGTTAATGTATTAGCAAAACTCGGGCCTTTGGTTTTAACTCGGGCCTTTTCTGATGTGTTGCTCTTTTGAGTGACGTGTACCGTTATCTTCTTACCAATATTCAAGGTCTAATCTTCTTCCGAGGTTAGTCTTTCTGCCCCTTGTAACCACAAAAAAAAGAGGAGTAAATTTAGTTGTTGAATCATTTAGTAGGTATCCATATTATTTCAACTGATTTCTAAATTATTTCATATTTAAGTTAATCTTTCTTCTTAAATGTGGATCATCAACTGTGTGTGAAAAGCACCAAACAAAACAATAGTTTTATGAATGCTTATATTCAGCTTGAAAACCTAGCATTTCTTTTCGCCTTCCATGTTGTCGTACAAAGCAAACAATTAGCCTTTCTCTAGAAAAACCTTATCATAAATAGCCGGATTAAATAATTCTTTTTTTTTTTTAAAAGATATACAATAAGCGTGTGCTTTTAGGTCATTTTTTTCCCATTTAGTGATAATGTAGCACATATGATTTGTATATTAATATTTATTCAGCTGAAGCGTTATTGGGTCATGTGTAACTTCGTGCGCTGCCTCGTGAACAAACGTATTTTCCCTTATTTCACCTTGCCTCACCCTATATATTCGTACATATTTTCTCAAAAATACGTATGTGCAGGGATGAAAGCCTAACATATTTTCATCATTCGTTACCTGCACACTGCATAAACAATGGAAGTTCATCTCTATCTCCTTCTTGAAGGTCATTGTCTATTTTTCATTTATTGATTCTCTTGGTTGCTATTTTAACACACGTCAATGATTCTGGCAAAGTCTGAATGGGATTCATCTTTCAGGTTTGAGAATATCTGTTTTTTAATATTATTTTTCAATTCTGATCATAGTTATTTTTTTTTCCTTGTGATGAGATTATATTTTTGTTACAACCTCAAAAAACAAATTAATAAAAAGGACTGGATTTTTCGGGTTAGTCGCATTTTCCTTCAGATATATTCAAAGATTTTAATATGGCAAGGTGGCATCTCCATCATTTTTGCATCAAGATAGACAATCATTCAAAGTACGAACACGACAACTCGAAGGAAGTGTAATTAGATGAAATTACTGTGCAAGAATGTCAAAAATTCTTATGTTAGTTTTCCAACCCAGTGAAGTCTTCCCTTCGCCGAAGTTTACATAGTTAATCAAAATGTGAAGTCTTCCATTCACCAAAGCTTACATGGTTAATCAAGAAGTGAGCAAGGGTGCCTTTGGCAAGTTTTTCCATTATTCACTTTTCAAAATGCATATCTCAGCTTGTGGATACATATCACTTGTACTAATTTTGTTATAAACAAAATTGAAACCTCGGTATCGATCCTTTTAGTGAAGAATAGCTATCTTTTGATTTTTCTTGTGCCTTCATCTTCTTCTTATCCAAAATCTTAGAGGCCTGTCTGTTATACTGAATTAAGGGGGGGGGGGAAAAAGAAAAACTTTATTTATTATAATTCTGAATATGCTAAATAAATTACAATTAAATACTTTGAAAATATTCTTGGAAAAGTTATGTAATTTCAAATTGCTGAATTATTATTTTTAGAATCATTAATCGATGGAAAAGTAATGTATGGAATATTTAGGGTCGCTATGCTGAATAATAAAAATTAAGAAATATTTACAATGGGGTGATTATTTGATGGATCCCAAATAACAAATGAGGAAAATTCATGATTCAAGGTAACAAACGGGCATGAAGTACTAATGCATAGAAGGCAACAAATTTTTTTTTCCCTTAGGATCAATATAGAAATTAAAATCGAAAATTCTATTGGAAATTCTTTATACAATGGCCCTTTTGTAAATCTTTTATTTTCATTTTTTTTTCATTCTTACGGGCAATTTCTAGTAATAATTTTATTACAATTTAGGACCAGCCAACCAGATTTGGGGTCTTCATGCGTACTCCTTTTTGTTTTTTTTTTTTGTTTTTTTTTAGGGTCGTGCTTAGTGGGCTTTTTTATTTTTTTTTATTTTTTTTGAATGTTAGAATTTTTTGTTTTATACCTTTTTTTTTTTTAATACAATAACGACCATATGATCCAACAGCCAAAGTTATTATAAATAAGTGCATACACATCATATAATTTCTCACAATAAAACCTAACCCCAGTTTTATAGTAGATCTAGGTCCACAAACGAAATAGAAAAGAAGAAGAACAAGAAGAAGGAGAAGAAGAACCAACTGTTTTCTATCTACTTTTCTTCGCTTTTAAATTTTAATTTAATTGTATATATAAACATTTTTTTTTGGGGTTAATTTCACTTGTTTGTGTATTTTTCCTAATGAATAACTCTCCATTACATCAAATTTACTTTTAAATTATTATTGCATTAAGGCAACCTTCTGGCCTTCTGCTTTCCAGCCTTTATATCAAGTCTCAATGTGAATCTACATCAACTACTACAACTCGAACGATTTACAGTTTTTCAGCTTTGAGTCCCCACAATCAACTTAAAAAAAAATCAAAGTATTCTTGATGAAGGTAATCATTTATAAGCAATGCACCACAGCTATACGACTCTTACAAAGTTTGTTGCAGCTGTTTCTTGATGCCAAAGATGTCATGTACATGAGACTTACTACCTCATAATAGAATAAAAATTGTATAAACTATATATATATATATATATATATATATATATATATATATATATATATATATGTATGTATATGAGGTTTTGGCGTGGCTTCAAGGTTTAGACTTTATTGATTACATTTTGTTCCATTAAACTATGACCAAGTGTTAAATTTTATTGCTCGTTTTTAATTAAAATGAATATTACCAAATATTTCAATTGACAAAAAAAAAAAAAAAGTGAAAATGTTGCAACATTGGGTTTAGTAGAGATTCCATTGATTAAGAATTTCTCATCTTAATTAAATTTCCTAATTTCGAATTGCGGATAATAAAAGCCTTTGAAATTCCAACCTTTCACAAATTCACTTTGATTGAGTAGATTTTCATTGATTGGTCGTTTTACTCAATGATTTTGTTTATTTAAAAGTAAAATGAAAAAAGCCATTCTCCATTTGAGGTATATTCTTCATTCTACTTTTTAATTGACAAAATGAAAAAAAAAATTAGATCACACAAAAGCGAAGTCAATGTAAGCCAATTGCTTACCCGTCCGTAACCTAATAGGGGAAGAGGCACGACAATAACAATGCTTAGCAAATAGTCTCATTTCTCTTATCACATAATCTTCCTATTTCATATTTATCTTTCAATAATAATCCAACTTATTTATAATTCAAATTATTTATATTGTTAGATTCCTCTAATATCAGATGCTAGTAGTGCACATAGAAATCAAGCATCATCATCAACACCTGACTCCATCTCATAGGGTAATTTTTTTATTTTTAATCATTATTTACATTCATTACAATGTCACTATGTAATTATATTAAGTTCAATTTTTTATTATTAGATCGACAGGAAGAAAGATTGTGATAAACTAATTGGTCACTGCTGTACTTAGTTTTGCAATTCTGGTGGGATTATACCCTCCAGATTGTGATGGTAATATTTTTTGTGATCGAAGTGAATATTTTTTATTTCATTTTTGATTTCACCATCTTTGGTTTCACTGTCTTAGTAGAAGACATGTTGTAGGAAAGGAATCTTTTTTTTCTTTTGGTCTTAAATGTATTACTTAATCCAATATATTAGTCAATCTCGCCTATTAATATAATTCTAATTATATTTATATTATTTTTGTAATTATTTTATACCCTCTTAAATTTAAAATCGTGCCATTATTTATATAATTATTGATATCATATCATGTAGTGATTTCCTATTACTTGTGATAACTAAAACTTATGTGAGAGATTTGTAACTTAACTTGTGGTAAGAGGTGGGCAAATGACGATACAAAGTTGTAATTTTCCTAACACTTATGCTATATGATTTTTTATGCTATTTCTTAATACTATGGTAACCGATGATAAAAAAATTGTAACATTTTCTATGACATGGTAACCGTTGATAAAAATTTAGTAACACGTGGTAACTTTCGATAGTAACAAATTGTAAAAGGTAGTAACACAAAAAGATAGTAACACATGGTAACCAACAATAAAACTACTAACATTTTCTAACACATGATAACGTATTATTTCCTAACACATGGTATAATAAAAACAAAAACATTTCCCAACACATGGTACAATAAAAACAATAACATTTCCCGACACATATGTTCATGGTAGCACATGGTAATCTACTATAAAAATAATAATATTTCCTAACACAAAGTAACCAAGGATAAAGTAATATATATCTAAGCTGACCATAAAGGTAGTAAAATTTTTTATCACTTGTGAACCGATGATACAAAATAGTGACATTTTGTAATACTAGTGTAACTAGGATAAAAGTTAAAAGTGTAGTAACATTTGGTAACACATGACAACCGAAAAAAGAGAGAATAATATTTCCTAACACTACTACTAATTGACAATAAAGGTTATTAACATTTTCTAACACATGATAACTGATGCAGTAACATTTCCTAACTCAATGGTAACTGATGATAAAAATAGTAACATCTCGCAACATATACTAACCGATTATAAAATCAATAACATTTTCTAACCCATTGTTAACTAATGATAAAATCAGTAATATTTCCTAACTCAATGGTAACCGATGATAAAAGTAGTAATATCTCATAACATATGGTAATCGATAATAAAATCAGTCACATTTCCTAAGTCAATGGTAACCGATATTAAAAGTAGTAACATTTTGTAATATATGATAACCGACAATAAAATCAATAACATTTCCTAACTCAATAGTAACTATCAATGAAAGTATCATATCTCGTAATATATGGTAACCGATGATAAAATCAATTAATTTTCCTAACTCAGTGTAATCGTCGATGAAAGTAGTATAATCTTGTAACATATGGTAATTGATTATAAAATCAGTAACTTTTCCCAACTCAATGGTAACCGACGATAAAAGTAATAACATCTCGTAATATATGATAATATATGATAACCGATAATAAAATCAGTAATCTTTCCTTACTTAATATTAATTGACAATGAAACTAGTAACATCTCGTAACATATGATAACCGATGATAAAATCAGTGACCTTTCCTAACATAATGGTAATCGACGATGAAAGTAATAACATATCGTAACATATGATAACCGATAATAAAATCCGTAACATTTCCTAATTTAATGGTAATCGACGATAAAAATAGTAACATCTTGTAACATATGGTAACCGATGATAAAATTAGTGACTTTTCGTCATATAATGATAACCGACGATAAAAATAGTAACATCTCATAACACATGGTAACCAATCATAATAATCCTGATTTTTCCTAACATCCTATTAACTAACAATAGAATCACTAATTTTACCAACACTTTTTTATCGTCACAATACATACATGACCTGTTACAATGGTAACTCAAACTATCAGGATACACCTATCCTGACTGATGTATACCTAACTGATGGTCCATCCATTAGAGAAAGTTTTATTGATGATTTTAGTGTATTTTGCTGATGCATTTTGACCGTCTGAAAATAGTGCATTTATTTTGTAGTGAAGCTTATGAATAGATGAATTTGAGCAACACCTTAGAAATTGACAACCCTCTTAGACATGATCAAGCCTATATTAGCCAAAGAGGGAGATGATGTGGAAGAAGTAGTGGAAGTTTTAACTTTGGAGGATGAGGTTTTAATCCTGCCGCAAGACACAACTCCTATGGTCACACCAATTACAATTCCAACAACAATGGAGATCAAAGTTTAACAAATACCAAAAATGGCAAATATGACAATGCTCCTATAACATGTCAAATCTATGGCAAAAATAACCCCTCTGCCATTGAGTGTTGGAGTCGATTTGATCACTCCATCTAGCCCGAAGGTCAATTACAAAGGCTTTGGTTGCAATGACACTCAATCAAGAAGATGATCCAAATCAGTATGCCGACTCAGGTGCTACAACACACATTATCAATAACCTAGGTAAACTCTCAACAATTTTTCAATATAAAGGTAGGGACACTATTTTTGTTGGAAAGGAAGAGAGTTTAAACATAACTCATATTAGAAATGGAAATATTAAAACTGATAAGGGTAATATTAATTTGAAAAATATGTTACTATTCCCCGATATTAAAAAAATTCTTATCTCTGTGGGAAAATTAGTTAAGGATAATACTTGTACAGTTACTTTTGATGCTAACAATTTTTTTGTTAAGTTTTTACAGGGAAAAATTCTAGCTAAAGGGAATAGAAGGGAAGGATTATATGCTTTTGATAAAAATCATGAAGTTCTTATTATGTTAAAAGGAGTCTTTCAAAATATTTGGCATCAACTCATGGGACATTCACATTCAGAATTTTTGCGCATTTTAAATTCTAAGAATTTAATAAACATTTATAGTTGGCAAAAACCTCAAACCATTTGTACTAGTTGTCAAATGGGGAAAAGTTGTAAACTTCCTTTTGCTATATCAAACAAAATTTCGAATTTTCCTCTTGAAAAATTGCATTGTGACTTACGGGGCCCTATTCCAATTCTTTCATGTCAACAATTTAAGTATTATGCTGTTATTGTGGTTGACTGCACTAGTTATTCATGGATTTTTGCTTTAAAATAAAAATTAGATTTCCTTGAACATTTTATAAAATTTTAAAAACAAGTTGAAAATTTATTTGAAAGAAAAATTAAAATCCTCCAAAGTGATGGTGGAGGTGACTTTACTTCTCTTGCTTTTGAAAACCACTTAATTAATTGTGGCATATATCATCAATTTTCTTGTCCGCATACCCCACAACAAAACTGTATTGCCGAAAGGAAACACTGTCATATTGTGGAAACTGGTCTTACACTCCTTTTTCAGGCACACATGCCTGTCAAATACTGGGTTGATGCTTTTCTTACTGCCACCATTTTGATTAATCGTCTCTCTTTTTCAACTCTTAATATGAAAACACCGTATTACAAATTATTTAATTGTGAACCTGATTATAGCTTTCTGAGAATATTTAGATATGGGTGCTTCTCTTATCTTTGTGATCAAGGAAGAAACAAATTTGACAAGAAGACATATCCTTGGCGCTTTTATCAGTTATAGTTCTATACATAACGGATATCATTGTTTATGTCCTTTAACTAATAGAGTTTATATTTCCAGGCATGCTATATTTGATGAAAGTGTTTTTCCTTATGCCCTATCACAAGTAGACACACTGCAAAGGGACTTGGACGTCACTATGTTTCCAACCAATGTTGAATTGCCTCACCAACGTCAAAGTCCTATTGAGAAAGGGAAACACTTTCCTAATGGGAAAAATATTACTCCTAATCATGAACAGAATTCCAACGTTATTGCTCCATCAATTCAGAAAGGGCATCAAGTTCCCAATCGGGAAACTAATCCCAATGAATTCTCTATTCATAAAGAAGCACTCCCTCTTGACGTTATTGAGCAAAAGAATAATGAAAACACTCATACAAACGCTAATGAAGAAGAAAATTTTGATAATCTCCCAATTTTGCAAGTCTCGACATCACCAGTGAACCAATAGCTGAAGAAAATTCTAACCTTAGCACCTCTGCTTCTCAAGAGTTATTTAAAGATTTACCTGATTTGAGAAATAATTTAATTATGGATTTATCTTGTGCAGGTCAAGGACAATAGCCTATGGAGGGACCGTCCATGCTTACTCGTCTCCAACTAAGGCGAAATCCAGAACTAAATCCTCAGCTTACTAAAGAATGTAAGAAATTCGATCCAAACATGGCAAGCTTGCTCTTATCACTTGTAGTGACATCAATGTGCCAAAATCTTACAAAATTGCACTAAAAATTCCATATTGGAAAGATACATTGGACAATGAAATACAAGCTCTTTGTGAAAATCAAACTTGGCATATTGTCCCACGCCCTCCAAGTACTAATATAATTGTATCTAAGTGGATATTCCGAATTCAGTTCAAAGAAGATGGCACCATAGAACAATATAAGGCATGGCTTGTAGCACAAGGATATACTCAAGTTGAAGGCCTAGACTATGAAGAGACCAATAGCCCTATAGTTAAGTTAACCACAATCAGACTCGTCATAACCATTGCTACCATGTCAAATTGGAAGATACGACAATTGGACGTCAAGAATGCCTTCCTCCATGGATATTTGAAAGAAACAGTTTATATAAAACAATCCCTTGGTTTCACAGATCCTGATAATCCTAATCTCTCTACGGTCTCAAACAAGCACCTCATGCTTGGTGCAATAGATTATCGCAATACTTACTTCATATTGGTTTTATATGTAATAGAGTTGACCTTTCTTTATTTGTTTTGCGTAAAACTAAGACAATTATACTAATGCTTATATACGTTGATAATATTGTGCTTACAGGAAATAATGATGAATAGATACAATGACTCATTCAAAACCTTGGATCAGAATTTGCATTAAAAGACCAGGGAGATTTGCATTTCTTTCTCGGCATAAAAGTCCAAAGAAACAATAAAGGAGTAACTCTCTCTCAAAGTCAATACGCTAAAGAAATTCTTCAACGAGCCAAGTTATTAAATTGCTCTCACTTCAAGATGCCAATGGCTCTCAAGCCTCAGCCAGCCCCTCTTGATTTTGATCCCATTGATGCAACCGAATACCAGAGCTTGGTAGGAGTACTACAATACTTAACTTACATCAGGACCGACATCGTTCATGTAGTCAATAAAGTTTACCAAAAATTACAAAATCCTACAGCTGGAGATATGAGGGCCATCAAACATATCCTTAGATATCTTAAGGGCATCCTACATTATGGTATTCTTTTTTGTAAAATAGTACATTTTCTCTTTATGGTTTTTGGGATGCAATTTGGGCCGGATATCAAACTACTCGTCATAGTACTACCGGTTACTGTATATTCCTTGGAGCAAATTGCATATCATGGTCATCAAAGAAATAACCAATAGTTTCTCGGTCTAGCACTAAAGCGGAATACCGTGCCTTGGCTTCCACATTGGCTAAAATTGTTTGGGTTACTTTTCTTCTTTGAGACATGGGAATACAACTACACATAGCTCCTTAACTATTTTGTCAAAACAAAAGTGCTCTCTACATGATGGTTAATCCTGTCTTTCATGCCCGTTTCAAACATATTGAGTTTGACAATCACTTCGTCCTCGAAAAGGTAGCTGTTGGTGCTCTCATCACATGGTACATTCCCTCCACTCATCAAGTTGCAGACTCATTTACAAAACCATTAGTGGTGATACCTTTTTGGCATTTTTGAAGCAAGCTCAGAGTTCATTTTGTTATTCCCTCTGTTTTGAGAAAGTGTGAAGATAATCAACAGTGAATATCATTGGCACTTTCCAAAACAGCTCCAACATGAAGAGAATCAACAACCAATATCATTGGCACTAACCACTCCTTCAATCTTGATTCAAGATATTCAAAGTCAACTCAAGTAGCCTCTCCTTCATCAACAATGACTCTTTCTATTTCAAATGTAACGGCTCCTTCCTCTTCTAAGACTAGTAGAACTCATGAGATTCTAAATAATATCATAAGGAATGCAACATTATCTCTAGGATATATTTAGCATATCTTGCCTTGTTTAATTCTGCCTGGCATATCTTGCTTTGTTTAGTTTTGCCTATAAATAATCTCTTGTACTCCTAGTACATAGTCAATGGAATGAGAATTATCTTTTTTCCATAAAACTCTTTAGTAGGGTTCAAAGAGTAATATCGGGAGTTCTTAGTCTTAGAGTGTCACCATAACTACAGTGGTTTCATCGTAATCATAAGACAGAAACCAAAAGGGTCCATACTGACAACAATAGCCTATCGTTGCCATGATAAGGAGTTAAGAAGTTCAATCTCCTCCATTGTTACTACGATGTAATTATGATCAGAAGGTAACGCATACTATTTTACCTATCGTGACCATGATACAGGTATCATGGTTATGATATCAGTGTGTGCAGGCCTTATTGTAGCCCTGATAAGCTCATCGTGACTATAATATGCCTAGTAAAATAGGAAAACCAATCTTTCACGACTTCGATCCTAACAAATTCAAGGATTTCAACTCCTGAACTACTCTAGACATGATACTAGTATGTGCAAAGAAATAGGGAGATTAGAGAGAAAAACTCATCAATTAGGAACGAACGGAGAAAAGAATAATGCCTCCACTTACAAACTCTAATCTACACAACATATCACATTCTCAATGCAAAAGCTAACATCAAACTAGGGTTGGATTAGGAAAAAAGGAGAGGGAAAGAGGAATCGGGGGCTTAGTACTGTACCAAGAGAGATAAAAGCAAATTTGGGTTCAATGGAAGATCAAACGTGGGTGGTATTTTCTTGGTGATTTAACAAGTCATTTAGGGTATATGAATACATCCGTAATAGAGCTCATCAAACTAGGGCTTCCAACAAAAGCGAATAGTGAAGATCAAGAACATGGGATTTCTAACATAGACAAAAATGTTTTGGGAGGATATTGAGGGGATTGAGAGCAGTTCACGATGGTACTAGAAGAATTGGTTGACGAGTGAGTTGAAAGTCCAAGGCAGGGTTCTGATGCATGCTCGGAATGTAATTACCAAGAGGTTTAGAGGTTATCAGCTGGTTAGTGCCACTTGCTCAACTAAAAATTTTTGGGGCAGCCGTTGAAATTGAGGGATCTCTAGCAAGAATGACAGTTCATGTTTTGTGAAAAATTGTGATAAGTTTTGCTCCCGTGAATCAGTTAAGTTTTTGTGAAGTTGATGGGTTCTATTCAAGAAATTGATTTTAAGAAATTGTGGAAATATGCTCCCACGAACCAATTTTTTCATTCATCAATTACGATTGTGGAGAGATTTCATTTGATTGGAGACTTGAATTCAGGGATATCATAGAACATGTGGAAGTTGCTGTTGGATGGAATTTGTCTAGAAGCAGCCAAAAGCCTCAATGCCAATGAGCTTATTGACCCGGTTGTTAACTTCTTCTTCAATTCATGGTCATGAGGTTGAATTTAATGACAATTTGGATAACAAGTATTATTTTCCTGAGCACAAGCAAGAATTGTTTCACAATGATCCAATGACTTACTCCCTCTCTCACCTCCCCCTCTCTCTCTCACAACAAAGCATCTCATTTCTTCCCAGTCACTTCCTCTATCCTACTCCAGTGTACTAATCTATTCGTCTACAATATTGCCATGTAATAATCTATTCCTCCAACCATCCCGGGTTTTGTTTCTATCTATTTGGTTCATGATTTACAATTACTAAATCATTTGATTAATAATGCTTAGATTGATTAATTTCATTGTGATGAAGTTGGAAGCTACAAAAATTACTTCCGGTGTTCAATGAGCTACTAAAAGTACTTGTCAACGTGAACACCATTGATCATGCCGTTAAAAGAAAGTAACTTGTCAGACTCCCTCAACAAGTGAACTTTATTTGTTATCATACACAATAAGCATGTGCTCTCAAGCCATTTTTCCCGATTCGAGCTAATGCAACATATGATTTGTTTATTTATTAAACTGAAGTGCTCTTAGCTGATATGTGTCATGAAGCCCTAGCATCGCTTTCTCCTTGCGCCGCTTCACGAAACAAATATTTTCTTTTATTTCACGTTGCTTCATCCTATATATATATAACATCTTTCCTCGATAATAAGCATGCGTAGGGTTGAAACCTTTACATTTTTACTTTATTCATTCCTATCAGATTGCATAAACATTGGAAGTTAATCTCTACCTCCTCCTTGATCGTCCTTGTCACATTTTCTTGTGCTCCTGGTTGCAATTTCAACACACGTTAATGAATTCGTGAGATTTTGGCAAAGTCTGAAATTGGATTCATTCTTGAGGTTTGAGAATATTTACTTTTATATTATTTTTAAATAATGATTTTGCATTTTATATTAGTTATTAATTGATTGACTTCCAAAAGCAATTTTTTAGCGTGATAATTTCTTCCCGGTCACTTCCTCTGTACTACTCCAGTGTACTAATCTATTCATTTACAATATTCCCATGTAATAATCTATTTGCCAACCATCCCGGGTTTTGTTTTAATCTATTTGGTTCATGATTTACAATTACTAACTCATTTGTTTAATAATGCTTAGATTGATTAATTTCATTGTGATGAAGTTAGAAGCTACTAAAATTACTTCCAGTGTTCAATGAGCTACTAAAAGTACTTGTCAACGTGAACACCGTTGATTGTGCCGCTAAAAAACAAGGTAACCTGTCAAAGTCCCTCAATAAGTGAACTTTATTTGTCATCATACACAATAAGCATGTGCTCTCAGGCCATTTTTTTTTCCTATTAGAGCTAATGCTGCATATGATTTGTATATTTATTAAATTGAAGTTCTCTTTACTCATGTCACTATAAAATTACAGCAATATTGTGACGATGACTTTTATTATTGGTGAGCTTTACTAATAGTATCTTATGACCTATAGTGACGTTTTTTATGAAACTGTTTAAAATATATATTTTCTCATGGTATAAATTGGTTATTGGGAGAAGTTTATCGATCGTTAGTAAAGATAACAAAACTACTATAAAAATCGATGTTCAAATTTGACGATTATTACTTGTGGTCAGTAAATATAGCAGTGTTTAGAAACAGTTTTGAAATAGTTTATATATAATTCTTTTTTACTATCTACTTAACAATATCGTTTCTATAAATTTTTCATCTATGCTAATATATATATATTTTACTATTTGTAAATGTCATCTAACTATCTGAACGGTTATTATTTGTTCTCAATGGATGTGGTAACTTTAGTCACAGTTTGAAAAATGTCTCTATTTGGATCTTTTTTACTGATGGATAAACCATATGATATTCATAAGTCTATATCTATACTAAATATATATTGCACCATTTGTAAAAGGGATATTTAATTAGGATGGCTATTAGTTATCGTTTGTAAATGTGACAATAAAAAAATAGACCATTAAATCTACTTCCTTAAAAAAAAAAAACAAAAAAACAAAAAACAAAAGAACAAAAGAAAAAAGGGAACAAAAAACAAAAGAACAAAAATGACAAAAGAACAAAAAAAAAAAAAAAAGGAATAAAAACACAAAAGAATAAAAAAAAAACAAAAGAATTAAAAAAAAAAAAGCAAACCATGTGCGGTAGAACCGCCCCTTTTGTGTTGGGCTTTTTTATTTATTTTATTCTTTTATTTTCTTTATTTTTTACTTTTATTTTTATTTTTTGTTCTTGGATGTAGAAGGGCTTTTTCTTTTTTATTCTTTTGCTTTTTTTATTCTTTTTTTGTTCTTTTGTTTTTTTATTCCTTTTTTTTTTTGCTTCTTTGTTCTTTTGTTTCTCTCGCTCAAATGTGCGGTTTACTGTGCCTTTTTGCTTTCTTTTTTCTCTTTCTTTTTTCTTTTTTTTTTTCAATTGGAATTAACCATTGGATCAAATGGATATCAAAAGTATGAAAAAGACGGGTGATGGTTAAAAGTATGAAAAAAGTGTATAATAAAACAATAGGCAGGTAAAGAATAAAAGTCTGAGAAAAAAGAGTGGGAAAATTTATAGGGAGAGAAAATGATGAAAAAATAGCGTTTGAAAATTTTTTAAGAAAATTAGGCGGGTCAAATGACTAAAATCAAATATATTGTTAGAATAGCTTTCAATGTAACACTTTTGGTGACTATTTGAAAATAGTCTATATAATTACACCATTGACTATGATAAATTGAGGAGATAATTTGGATAGATAGTATGGATTACTATAGTAAGTGTGATAAGTTCGTGATAACATATAGTAATAAAAGGTGATAAGAGAAAAAGGTGAGAGGTAATATCTAAGCCTATCATTTAATATATTTCCTAAAAATAAAAATAAAAAACAACTTCACTTCCTAAAAATAAAAATATAAAATAAAAATAAAAATAAAAAACAACGCATATGCTGAGCCATTTAATGCTTCATTTAACGAAAAAAGATGTCTAAACCCATCATTTAATATATTTTCCAAATTTGTAAAGTGAGGATATTTTATGAGATAGTAGTAATAATATAGTAGTGAGTAGTAGTAATATAGTGGTAGTAATGTAGTGGTAGTAACTAGTAGTAATATAGTAGTAACTAGTAGTAAATTCGTGCTATAACTTTATGTCGACAATGGGAGACAGTGGAACCGCGGGAGACACGGTGAAAACTAATATAGTGATAGTAATATAGTGGTAGTAACTAGTGGCAACTAGTAATAAGTTTGTATTATTATTTTATGAGAGACAATGAGAGACGATGGAATCATAGGAGAAGACGGTGGAACCGTGGCGCATAATATAGTGATATTAATATAGTAGTAGTAACTAATAGTAATATAGTGATAATTAGTAGTAAACTTGTGTTATGACTTTATGAGTGATAATAGGAGACGGTGGAACCATGTGGGAGAGACGGTGGAATCGTGGGGTATAATATAGTGGTAGTAATATAATGGTAATAACTAGTGGTAACTAATAGTAAGTTTGTGTTATTGAGTGACAATGGGAGACAATGGAACCATGGAGTATAATATAGTGATAGTAACTAATAGTAAGTTTGTGTTATGATTCAAGTGACTATGAAAGACGGTGGAACTATGGGGTATGTAATTGTTATGATTTTATGAGTGACAATGGAAGACAGTAGAACCGTGGAAAAGACAGTGGAACTGTGATATGTAATGTGCTATGGTTTGTGAGTTTCAATGTGAGGCGGTGGAATCGGAGGGAGAAACGGTGCTACCATGAGTATGAGAGGCGATGCAGCCATGTGGAAAGACGATTTTACTGTGAGTATGAGATGCAACAAAGAGAGTGAAGAAGGGGGGAGAGAGAGAGAGAGAGAAGAAGTAGAGAGGGGTTTAGAGAGACAGAGATTAGGGAGCGAAGATAGAGAAAGAGAGATAGAGAAAGCTAGAGAGAGAAGCAGATAGTGGGAAGAGAGAAACAGAGCATAGAGTGAGAGGAAGAACATTCACTTCATTTTGTTCATTCATTGTCTAACCATTCTTATTACAACAAGCTATTTATACACAATACAAATTGATTGTTTTAACTAATCTAACCAATATAAATTAATTTTGTTTTTCAGTTTGATTAAACTATAATTAGTAAAGATAGTGAAAATAGCTGTTGCATTTGAATTCTTCAGACTTAATCGTTACATAATGCAGCCGAACAATGGAAACATGGGGTTTTTAATGTAGTCGAACGAAGAGAGAGAGAGAGAGAGAGAGAGAGAGAGAGAGAGATATTAAGAACAAGGTCGTCTAAATTCTAATTTCTTGATACATCCTATATACTTCCTTACTCAATATCCTACATTTTTTTTAACTTTTTTTTTTACTCTTTTGTTAACTCTCTTTCTCTCTCTCTCTCTCTCTCTCCCTGTTACACTTTTTTTTTTTTTTTTAATTTTCTTTACTTTTTTAACTCTCAATTTCCCTTCTTTAAAACATATAAACAAATAAATTGTTTTCAATTTTTATTTTTCCTTTCTTAAAACATATAAGCAAATAAATTAAAATTAACTGTTGAATCAATTAGATATTATATTTTAGAGTTAGCCTAGCCGTCGGATGTAATTTATCCAATTTGGATTAATAATGTGACAAAAAATGAACAAATTTTGGATTGTTTATGGTGAGTTTTTAACAATTTAAAATTAAAACTAAAGGCAGGTAATTAGCGCATAAAAGTAAAAGTATAGGACGGGAGACAATTTTAAAAAATGGTAGGTTTTAAAATTGGTTGTGAAAATAAGGCCGTTAAGATCCTTTAAATCCATCAAAGCTATATCATTCCCTCTTATTCTCTCCAAAGCTCTCCTCTCCTCCCCTCAAAGCCCTCAAAATCTTGTTCTCTCCAAAGCTCTCCTCTCCTCCCCTCCCCTCAAAGCCCTCAAAATCCATCTTCTCTCCTCCCCTCAAAACTCACAAAATCCATCAAAATATATAGCCTTATTTCTCATTCCCCATAATCTATAATCCATAATCAATCAAAACTCTCATTCAACCAAAATCTATACTATATTTTTATCATCTATACCTATCCATAACTCTTACTCAAGGTCATTGAAGCTCTCTTATAAAGTTTAAGCTCATTGTTTCATGACTCTATTGAGATGAGAATCCAAGTGAATCTAAAGAAGTCAACCATCCAAGATGTTACTAATGTCTTTGTATGTATTTTTTTATTTATCATTAATATTATCAATATCTTGCATTGTAACAATGCTTATCTTTGAGTATTATCTTGGTTTGTAATGTAACATTTGTAAGGGTGGTGAATGAGATGTTGATGGTGAACTTGCATTGTAATAAATAAATGACCGTGGATTACATTTGTGTAGCATATATTTTCACATATTTTCCTAATAACATTTCCTCACTACATTTTCCTAACATTTGTCATAGCCGAAAATACAAGATAGTAATTTATACTAATATATGTAACCAACTATGCAAGGCAACAAGACAGATATGTGGTAACCGACAACCCTAACCCTCATGCTGTTCTGATCGATGATAAAAATAACTTTTCTTAACATTTGTATAATCCACGATATAGGACAATATTTCTTAACACTTTCTAACACTTGTTTAATGACAATAAGAGGCACTATATTTTTCTAACATTTGTGGTAACCGATAATACAAGATAATAACTTATAGTAACAAATGCGATAACCGACGATATAAGACAGTAACTTATAGTAATATATGTGGTAACTGATGATACAAGATAATAACTTAAAATAACATATTTGGTAATCGATGGCACAACACAGTAACTTATAATAACATATGATAACGATGATATCCGATAATAAAAATCTATAATTTTTACCAACAGTTTTCTAACTATCGGTATATATCCAAGACATACTCCAACGGTGATCACAACTGTCGGGACAGACCTATCCTGATTGGAGTATAGCTAACCGAAGTCACATCCATTGGAGAAGGTTTTGCCAAAGGTTTTTTGGACTCTACAAATGGTTTTTTTCAGTCCCTACACGGTAGTTGTTTTGTAGTGTATGTGTCCTGAAACCCTAGCATCGCTTTCTCCTTGTTCCGCTTCATGAAACAAACATTTTCTTTTATTTAATAAGCATGTGTAGGGTTAAAACCTTTACATTTTTACTTTATTAATTTCTATCAGATTGCATAAACATTGGAAGTTAATCTCTATCTTCTTGATCATCCTTGTCGCAGTCTCTTGTTTTCCTGGTTACAACTTCAACACACGTTAATGAATTCAAGAGATTTTGGCAAAGTCTGAAATTGGATTCATACTTGGGGTTTGAGAATATTATTTTTTATATTATTTTTAAATAATGATTTTGCATTTTATATTAGTTATTAATTGATTGAGTTCTGAAAGTAATTTTTAAGTGGGATGGGATTGCATTATTGTTTGAATCTCAAAAAAAAAAAAAAAAATTGAATTAGATTTTTTAGGTTACTATCACTTTCCTTATTAGTGTTTTTTCATGTGGATCAGAGTTAAAGAAAACTATCCATCGCTAATTAGTAACAGAATTACGATGGATTAGCGATGGAATGATTAGTGATAGAATTAGTGATGGAAAAATCCGTCGAAAAAATTCCGTCACTAAAATTAGGAACGAAATTATTTCTATCGGTAATCCGTCGCTAATATTTGAAAAAAAAATTCAAACAAATTAGTGATGGAAAAATCTGTCGGTAAAAATTCAATCGCTAAAATTAGTGATGAAATTAATTCCATCGGTAATCCGTCACTAAAACTTGAATAAAATTTTTTAGACAAATTAGCGACAAAATTAATGACGGAAAAATCTTTCAGAAAAAATTCTGTCAGTAATCCGTCGCTAAAACTTGAAAAAAATTATGTTTTTATTAAATATAATTTTGTGTTTTTATTAAATTTAATTTTGTATTTTTATTAAATATAATTTTTTGTTTATATTGAATATAATTTTGTATTTTGTATTTTTATTAAATATAATTTTGTATTTCTATTAAATATAATTTTGTATTTTTATTAAATATAATTTTGTATTTCTATTAAATATAATTTTGTATTTTTATTAAATATAATTTTGTATTTCTATTAAATATAATTTTGTGTTTCTATTAAATATAATTTTGTATTTTTTTAAATATAATATTTTATTTTGTATTTTTATTAAATTAGGGTATTGCTTTTTTATTAAATATAATTTTTTATTTTTATTAAAAATAATTTTTTATTTTTATTAAATATAATTTTGTATTTTTATTAAATATAATTTTATGTTTTTATTAAATGTAATATTGTATTTTGTATTTTTATGAAATTAGGGTATTTTTTATTAAATATAATTTCATATTTTTATTAAATATAATTTTGTGCTTTTATTAAATATAATTTTGTATTTTTTTAAATATAATTTTGTGTTTTTATTAAATATAATTTTGTGTTTTTTATTACATGTAATTTTTTAATTTTTATTTTTATTAAATATAATTTTGTATTTTTATTAAAAATAATTTTATGTTTTTATTAAATATAATTTTATATTTTTATTAAATATAATTTTGTGTTTTTATTAAATATAATTTTGTGTTTTTATTAAATGTAATTTTGTATTTTGTATTTTTATTAAATTAGGGTATTGTTTTTTTATTAAATATAATTTTATATTTTTATTAATGGTGAGAGTGAGATAAAAAGTAATGAAGTAAAAAAAAAAAATAAATAAATAACACATAAGTCATTGTGACATAATAGTTGTCACGCCCCGATCCTCGGATCGACCACGCGACAGTCGCCGCGTAGTCTCGGTACACGAGCAGAATCTCCCCATATACCGAGACTCCGCAAGGCTATCAAATTTACAATAAATCATCAAAAAAAAAAAATAAAACCCTTCAAGACACGAAATCATATAAACAATATGCATGCAAGGAGCCCATCCGGCTCATCCCTGAACGTACAAACACACATCAGGGAATGTGAATCTGTACATGCATACACATCAACACACAACGGAGAGTGGGAACCTGCACATGCACGCATGCGATGTGACCATCCTAGCCACCCAAAATTCTCAACAAAAACAATCAAAGGACGCACCGGTCCATTTAACTCAAATCAGCACACACACATGGCCAACTCGGCCAACCCAAATCACATGCACGCATCCAGCCATCCTGGCCTTTCAAAAATCGAATAAAGTCCAAATGTCCCATTTATACAATAAGTTTTTACCAAAATGAAATTTCAAAGAAAATGAATAAGTCTCCCTTCCATGGATTTCAAATCAAACTAAAATAACCTTACATCGCTCTTATACCTAACAGGTCAGCGGATGAATCTTCACAAGCTCCAACTGCTGTCATAGACCTAAACTTCCTCTGAAAGGTTTGAAAGAGAGGGGTGAGTATTGGGAAATACTCAGTGAGTGTATAGCATGTTATGATAATAAATGAGTGATGATTGTGGACATGTCAAATATCATTCTCAAAATCATACGGTCACATTAATAAATCTCAATGTAAACAAGATCTTAACAAATCATGATAATTAAATCATACGCATCTAGTTATCACATTTTTTGTTTTCCAAAATCAAAGGGTTGCCAAAATCTTTCCACCAAAGGCTTGGCCTAAACCAATGGTGAAATTGCCAAGAGATTCCTCATCAATGTCAATAAATCATACACAATACCCCATTCCTTGGCTTTAGCTCAAGCTTCCCCTAGGGTACAACCAGGCTAGTTCGAAATGAGGGATTTAGAGGCACATCTCGAGCGCAGCTACCTGGTTATCCAATATAATAGCCCAACCACCCCGTCGGGTCGCTCCGTAGAGGGAATGATTATAGCCATTATCCATGCACACAGCACCATTTCGCAATCATCAAATCATATACAACAGTGTGCCAATAGCACCATTTCATAGTCATCGAATCACCTATCAAAATATGCCAACAGTTATTCAGATTCTCAGTACACGAGTTCAAATCAATCGCTTTGAATGCAAGTCAATAAACATGACATATCATTTTTTTCAAATAACACATGGATGCATTCGGTAATTCAAATCTCCTTTTGGGACATTCCATAATCATAAAACAATTTTAAAGCATTCGTAAACTCATTTGAAACATTTATAAAATCAGTATAAAGCATTTTCTCATTTAAAATCATAAGCATGTATCCACTCACATCTTGGGAGGGTATTTACTCCCAATTCCGCAATTTAATCCAAGGTAACCCTTCCCAACATTCGAATGGGTTATCCTATATCAATAATTACAATTTCATCAAATAAAATTCCAAATTCTAGGTTTTATGAAGTTTCCTATATTTAGCACAAACCAATTTCTTCAATTTCATGAATCAAGATTCTTATTTCATTATTTCAAGCTCATTAGTATCACTAATGACCTAAATTTCCCAATATACCGCAATTCTTCCTAATTTCTAGCAATTTTCCCAATTTCTTCCAAATTTACATCACCTTAATATTTTTCATGCACATTTCGAATCGACTCTAAGAAGAGCTATTCTAATTAACTCATCAAAGTTCTAATTTCATTAAACACGTTTCTTTCGTATTAATCAGCCTAAATTCATATAGAATTTAGATGTAACTCTAGAAATCACATATCAATTTTCAGGAAAATACATTCTCTTCAAATTCCACACATTTTTAGAACATATACAAAGCCCTCATACTAAATTCGGCCTAAACTCATTCAATTATCAAAGGAACTAGAATTTCTCTCACCTAGGGTTTCCGTGCGCTATTCAATTCATTGCATGACCTGCAATGCTTCCAAATTGATGTAAATTTTAGCAATTAAACCTAATTACCAAGGAAATTCAATACCCTAGAGCTATAATCAAAACTCAGCCCTTACCTGCACACAGAAGGAATCGTAGCTCAGCCTAGGGTTTCTGACAGAGTGCTGTCATGGCAGAGAGCAGGGAAGGTTACAGAGAGGCTCTCGGCAGAGAGAGTAATGCCGCGTGCGAGCAAGGAAGAGGGAGACAGGGGGCTATCACGCACGGGAGTGAGCAGAGAGTGAGAGACAGAGGGCGAGAGTGATGAGCGAGAGGGAGAGAGAACTCGATCGAGAGAGAGAGACAGTAGAGATTCAAGAGAGAGAGAGATGTCGGAGGGAGACAGAGAGGGAAACAAAATAGAGAGAGAAATCAGAGCGAGAAACGGAGAGAGAGAGTGATGGAGAGAGAAAGAGAAAGCGACCGCAGGCGGCGAGCGGCGGAGATGGCGGATCGCGACCATTCGCGGTGGAGGGAGATCAAGAGGGAGAGAGAGAGCAGTGGGAGAGAGAGAGACGAAGGGATGGGAGATCGATTAGGGCTGAAAGCCCTAATCGAATTGGGGAAATGGAGACGCGGCGTTTCAAGTTGAAACGCTGCGTCTCCCCCCTTCTTTTTTTTTTTACAAATTAATTAATTAATTAATAAACAATTATCAATATATATATTTATACCCTCATTTTATTTAAAACTCTAAATTTATCATCAACACAGAATGTACCTCAAATGGGAACACGGATATATATATTTTTTTATTTATTTTTTAAATATACTAAAAATTTCAATTTAAAACCCCAAAATAAAAAATTAATAAAATTTAAAATTTAAAATTTTCTTTTATAATTATTTAGGCATTTACAAAATATCTTTAATACCGAATTTTCGGTATTATAATAGTTGAGATAACTAAAAACATACTTTAAAATCCGGGTTCGTACCTGTATGAGGGCACTTTTTTCAACAAAAAAAGCAGGGGCGCGGATCTGCAGGCGAGCGAGGGCAGGTGGACGTGCGCGGGCGTGGTTGAGCGAGGGCAGGCGGACGTGCGTGGCCGTGGTAGAGTGAGTGCGGGCGGGCATGGGCGGGGGCGGGGGCGTGCGGCCCCGTGCACATTGGGTGCATGACTTTCAGCGACGGATTAGTGACCGAAAAAATTCTGTTGCTAAAAAATCATTCGGTAATTTGGAATAATTTGAAAAATATTAAAATAAAATTACCGACTATTAGCAACGGATTTTTTAGTGACAGAATTTTTTCCGTCGCTAATACATTTTCGCATTTTTCAAATTACCGACGGATTAACGACGGATTTTTTAGCGATGAAAAATTTTCCGTCGGTAATCCGTCACTAAATTTAGCAAAGTGATTTTCAGCAACGGAATTTCCGTCGCTAATTTTCCGTTGTTAAAAGTCTTTAGTGACGGATTATTTATTATCAGCGACGAATATTTCTATCGCTGATACCTCTTTTTCTAGTAGTGTAAATTGCCTTCTATCCCTTTATTTTTTCTCACACAAGCCAACTCAAACCCCACAAGGCCCCTTACCTCTTACAAACCTTAGATGCACAAGCCAACTCAATCCATTTTCTCTCAATATTTTACAAAGAAAAATTAAAAATTAAATAAAAATTTTCTAATACCTAATTTTCAGCATTACAAGCTAAACTCGAACGAAGTGGAATTATATGAAATTATTCCACAAGGAAGTCAAAACTGCTCAATGAAGACTTCCCTTCACGAAACATTTACATGATTAAACAAGAAGTGAACAATGCCTTCTTCAAGGTTTTCCATGATCCACTTACAAAATGTATCTTTTTGATAAAACTCATTTGGATGAATTTTCTTTAAAAAATTGGAACCACCGTATTGATCCATTTGATGAATTTTAGCAATCTTTTGCTTTTTTTTCATATGCTTCACCTTCTTCCCATCTGAAATCATGTGTTCGAGAATTGTCTATATACCAATAAGGGAAAAAAAAAAACTTTGTTTATTATAATCTTGCATATGCTCAAAAAAATAAAGTCAAATATTTTTTTAAAAAAATATGTATATATATTGTAGATAAGTTTATGATAATTTCAAATTGGTCAATTATTATTTTTGGAATCATTAATTAATGAAAAAATATTGTATTGAATATACTTAGAGTTGCAATGCTGAGTTGAAAAAAAAAAAAAAAAAGAATTGACATAGGTGATTATTAGGTGAGTCCCAAATAACAAAGTAGGAAACTAATGATTCAGGGTCCTACATGGACATGACATGTTAATACATGGAAAGCTACAAATAATTTTTTTTCCCTTAAATGAATCTTGATTTAAAGTAAAAATGGAATTCAAATATTCTAGTGGAAATTGTTTACACATTGGCCCTTGGAAATACTCATTGAATGTTAAAATCTTTTGATCTGTACCGTCTACATTTTGGAATAAAATAATGACCATTCGATGAAATGCCCAAAGTTATTATAAATAAGGTGCACACAAAACATTTGTTCTCTCACAATAGAACAAAACCTCAGTTTTGTAGTCGAGTTAGGTCTACTAAATGACATGAAGAAGAATAAGAAGAACAAGCGAAGAAAGAACCAAGTTCTTCAATCAATTTGGATATGATTGCATAAGCAATTTACCAACCCATTTGTTTAAGGTGAGATTTTTCCACACCCTTTTCCTGTCTAATTATTTTTTCGTTTTACTTTTAAAATTTTAATTTAATTGTATAATCTATTTGTAATTTCTTGACTTACTTGTGTGTACGAGTTTGTCCCGATGAATAACGCATTACATCGAATTTACTTTCAGATTATCAGCACCAATTTCGTAGCATTGAGGCTCAACCTTCTTGTCTTCTACTTCCAAGCTTGACTCATCTCAAGGTCAATCTGCAACTTTTACTAAAACTGGAAATCAGAGAAATTGGTCGAGTTTTTACTCCCATGCCTCACAATCCGCTTACAAATCCGAATGTTCTCAATGAAGGTTCATAGCACCATAATGGGGGCCAATCAGCAAGGCACCACAGCTTTGGGAAGCATACAAGGTTTATTGCAGCCGACATTATTGCCAAAGATGTCAACCTTATAATAGAATAAAATTTGTATAAAACTCTTTTTAAATGTATTTATATGTTTGATTTGAGGTTTTTGGGATGGTTTCATGGTTTAGACTTTATTCATTATATTTTGTTCCATTAAATTATGACAATGTGTTCAATTTCATTACTCATCCTGACTTAAAAAATGAATTTTAAGAAATAATTCAATTGACAAAAATGTAAAAAATGGGAAAATATTGCAACATTGGGCGGAAGTGGAGATTTCATTAATTAGGAATTTCTCATTTTAATTAATTTTCCTAATATAAAATCGCAGATAATAAAAAAAAGCCCTTTGAAAATCCACCTTTCACAAAACCAATTTGATTGAGTCGATTTCCATTGATCGATTATTTTACTGAATGATTTGTTATATTCAAAAATAAAATGAATACAACCTTTCTCCGTTTAAAATATATTTTTTATTCTATTTTTTAAGAAATTGAAAGAATGAACATTAAGATGACCTGTTCCATGTTTGATACAAAAAATTCAAAAAAATGTAAATAAGAATAATAGTATAGGAAGCCAATATATACTTGGAATTGTATCCAAATTTAGCATAAAAAGTCTTAGATTAACATAAAAGGCATATTCAATAAATACACTTCAAAAGAATGTGGTTTACTAAATTTATTATTGGACCAAATCATCTAGTAAAATGTTTTGAAATAGTTAATAGTTTGTTGCCTAATTTATTTGAAAATCCACTTAGTTGTTTTATGAAATGGTGGGCTTTCAGCAATTTTATTACCCATAATTTTAGATTAAAAAATTTAAATAGGATGAATAAATTTTAACCCATATGATGTCACACCCCGATCCTCGGATCGAGCACGCAACAACTGCCGTGTGGTCTCGATACACGGGTAGAACCTCCCCACATACCGGGACTCCGCAAGGCTACATTGCTGAATACTCAGATCTCCAGTACATAATTAATCACAAATATGGAAAGCATGTAACAATACAGATGCAAAGAACTCCTCTGGTTCATTCCATGTACACATAAGCATGCATCGGCACACAATTGGGGAAGGGGCTCTTGTACATGCACGCATGCGATGTGGTCATCCCAGCCAACCAGTACAAATAAAGCGTTTAAAATATAAGAAGTCTCAAATCATAGTCGTAGGATTTTACTAATATTTACCTGAAACAATCAAGCTAACCTCAATAAAGTCCAAACGATATGAAGTGTACAAAACTTCACAAATTCAAAAAAAAAATATCAAAATTTAGAATTACAATCCAAATGTCCAAGTATAGATAAAACAGTTTCCAAAAAAAAAAAATAGATCAATCAAAATAATAAAGCATAAAAAAAAAATCGTCAAATTTACCAATACTTGCTAAAAACTCAGCCAGTATCAATAAAATCCACACGGTATGAGATATACAAACTTCCCTTTCTATAGTTTTGAGAACTATGAATATCCAAAAATTCTGCATTTACCAAATACCTATACAATCCGCAAAAATATTTCGCAAGCTCTGACGTCCAATCCTCAAACTAAGAATCCTCTGAAAAATATGGAGAAAGGGGTGAGTATTGGGGAATACTCAGTGAGTGGAGTGCAATGGTGTGATTCTGTTCATACACAAGGGGTGAATATGAGGTAGTTAAAGCATATATCATAAATAGCAGTTCATATGTATAAATCATTTCAGTAAATCACAATTTATAAAATATACATCCATATCAACCATCTTTTTAGAAAATTTTGGGGTCCCATCGAAATCACTTCCGTTTTAGGGTGGCCGAACCCAGACGCAAACCCGCCAAGGGTTTTTCTATCTAATGTTTCAAAACATACACCATTCCTTGGCGTTGGCTCGTATCTCACCGGGGTACACCAGATATAGCACGACTTCGGCAGAGGGAGGGACGTCTAACTCCCCCGCACATCCAAACCCCAAACCACGCCACCCTGTCGGGTCGCTCCGTGGTGGGAATGACTATAGCCATTTACAATCCAGCACCCTTCATTTCTCAATCAATCCATTTCACAAACAATGTATCATGATTTCCAATAAATAATCAATAATCACATGCCAAAGCAATTCATAGAGCAATATCAAATAACATATGGCACAGAATCATTCTTAAACACAATAGATGTATTCATACTTCACAATCTAGTTCAGACAGCCCACAGTCACAAAACAATTTATATAAAACATATAAAACCTTTCAAAATCATTTATAAAGCGATTTTAAAACATGTTACTCATTCATTAAAACAATGAACCATCCACTCACCTCTAGAAAGGGTATTCACTCTCTATTTTTTAATTAAATTCGAATTGATTTCTTTCAAATCTCCAAAAGATTAACCTAATTAAACATCGTAATTTATCATCAAATAAGATCTCATATAGTCATAATTTGTACATCTACAAATTGTAGACTCTCATTTCATTAACCTAAGACCATTTACTTCACCAATGAACTTTAATTCCCAATATTTTCAATTTTTCCCAATTTTCTTCCAAATTCACATAATTATAATACTTTTCATGCATATTTCAAATCAAACTCTAAGGGAAACTATTTTAATCAACTCAACTCGATTCTATCATCCCTTCGCATGCTTCTTTCGTATCAAACAACCTAATTCATATAAAATTCTATACTTAACCTTAATAATTGCATATACAATTTCAGAGAACACATTCTATTCAAATCTAACATACATTCTAATACATATACAGAACTCTTTACCCTAGATTTACCCTAAATTCATTCAATTAATCGAATGGATCAGAAATCCCTCACCTAAGGTTTTCACAGTTTGTAGATCTAGTTTCTGTGCACCATTCAACTCATTCCGGGACCTACAATGCTTCTAATTTGAAATAAATGTCAACTATTAAACCTAACTATTAGAACATTCAAAACCCTAAAGTATTTACTCCGAACTGTCATTCTTACCTTCACAGGGGATGATTGCAAAAAATCGTGACCTATGGTTTTTCGAGCAAAGAGTAAGGTTCAGTCTCAGCCCCAGGGTTTTTCGAACAGAGGATGCGCCACAGAGGTTGCAGGAAGATCTCTCGATAGAGAGATCAGAGCACGCACGAGCAAGGGAGAGTGTGTGCTGTTCGTGCGCGAAGGGAAGAGGAAGAGAGAGCTTCGTTCGTGTTCGGAAGAGGAAGAGTAAGCAGAGAGAGAAACAAAGAGAGTGACAACAAGCGAGAGTAAGAGACGGTGGAGAGGGAGAGAGGCAGTGAGTGCGAGACAGAGTGAGTGAAACAGAGAGTGAGAGAGTGCGATCGAAGGAGAAAGAGAGAGAAACAGAGAGAGGCGATGGAGGGAGAGAGAGAGAAAACTAACGAGAGGGAGATGCGGCGGAGGAGAGAGGCGGAGGAGAAATCGCGAGAGGGAGAGAGAGCATTGAGTGAGAGAGAGAGATCGAAGATAGTTCGGGAGAGAGTGAGCCAGAGAGACAAAAATTAGGGTTCAATCCCTAATTGAATTGGGGGAAAGGGAAGTGCCGTGTTTTGGGTCAAAACGCTGTGCTTCCTCCTCTTTTTTTTTTTTAAATATATATATAAATAAATGAATAAATAAATAAATAAATTAATTAATCAATTATCCACTTTTCACTAAATTTTTAAATTTCATAAAAGTGAGGTTCGCTACGAATTACGGATACGACATTTTAAAATATACCAAAAATTCCAATTTAATACCTCAAAATCGAAAATCAGTATAATTTTAAAATTTTTCTTTTATAATTATAAAGATATTTACAAAATCTCTAACACCGAATTTTCGGTGTTACATCTGATCTCCACTTCATATCTTATACTATTAAACATTTAGCATTTTCCAATGTTATAATATTACTCTTTCGTTCTAGGAACTCAAAAAAAAAATGACAAAATAAATAGAGATTATAGCATCAAAAAGAAATAATATTTTTAAATTGGATTTATCAAATGAGATGTTAAAAGAAATATCGACCACAGGCATTCCATATGGTTTGTCAAATGTGCAATTTGTTTTCTTAATCCTATTTTGTAAAGAAAAAAGAGTTCAATAAATTGAGTAAAGGTTTGATTTTCTTAGTACTATCATTGTTATCACCATGACAAATTCTATGAAAACAAGTGTTGGAAATTTATGGCTTGAGTGAGCCCTTGCAAGCATATCGAGCAAATTTAAATGTATTAATAAACTTAAATATAATATAATATAATATAATTTAATATTGTTAATTTAAGAGAAATAAATTGAAATTATAACTCTCAAATTAAAAAAATAACTTAAAAATTATTAGGTAAATCTTCTTTTCTTGCTAACTTGCAACTTTTTAAATAAGGATTGATTTGTGAATAAAAAATTTCTTATTTAAATTTTTGACCAACCTAAGTGACCAATTGAATTAAAAGCATATGATTAAGGGTCAAATCTTTGGTAAGGAGATTTATTATAGCATGAGAAACAAAAGGAACATATGATAATACATAAAAGTGATAATTTTCAATGCCATAACATATAATAGTACAAAGACCAAAATTGGCAAATGATTCCCTCAACCTCGTGTTTAAACCTCCTAAATTTTGAAAAGTCTTTTTTTTTCTTTAATCCTTGTTACAATTAAAATACAAATACTGTTTTCTTTTTTCCTTTTTTTTTTTTTTGAAAATTTCAAGAATTTTCTTGCAATTTTTTGACATTAAAAGTTGCACAAAAAGGTAATTATTTTAGTAACTTATATAACAACATCGTGCTTGGCCAGGTTGTACTATTTCTTTCAACTAAGGCGACCGTTTGGGATTGTTTAAAAAAAAACTACTTATAAGCATTTAGTACTTATAAATAACTTTTTAGCTTATAAATCTATTTTAACTTTTTTAAAAATAAGTTATTATCTGTTTGGATAAATGTTACTTAAAAGTAATTAATTGTTTGGTAAAATGAGTGCTTATAAATTATATAAAATAAAGAAAAGACCATAGTGGATATAAGAAGTGATATAGTTGTAACTTTTGTTAAATACAAAAGGGTGCAGATATAATTTTATTGATCAAAATAACTTATTTTATTAATACTTATAAGCACCAAAATGAAAATATTAAAGTGAGCAGTTTATTTTTTTTTTTTTGGCTTATAAGCACTTTTTTGATTTATAAACAATTTTATAAATTTTAGTTACCAAACTGTTAGAATTTTAATTTTATTTTATAAGCTAACCAGCTTATAAGCAATCCCAAACACTCTCTAAGTGTAAGAGTAAGTTGTGATCAAATTCGACTCTTACTAGTATGCAAGAGCTAGAGAAATGTCCCTATTAAAGAGATTTACATGGTGGAATGCTACCATGGTTTGTGCAGCTTCAACTTTTAACTTCTTCTGATCTCTCCATTCCAATATGCAAGGAAAGGAAACTATTAAATTTCCTGAATCAAAAGGACTAGGCCACATACGAAAATTGCTCCATCCGTTGTAATTTTCTTTCATGGGCATTTTCTCTTACTTTGTGAGCATCTTTGCGCCATTTTGGTTTGGGAATGTTGTCGACGGTAGCTTCTATTTCTTCTACATTGTCCCTTTTTGCTTGCTAAAATGAATTATATAGTGAATATTAGTGAATCAACAAATATCTATTTCGTTTAAATATATGGAGGAAGATTTGAGAAGACAATTTAATTGAGATTGAAGACACAAATCTAGGGTTAGTTTGATAAACTCATAGGGGGGGGGGGAAAAAATCAAACCACAGAAAACAAAATTAGGGCTTCTGTGCCCAATTTGACATATACCATACCATTTAGAAGGAATAAGAGAATGATTTCATTTTTTCTTTCAAATGAGTGGAATAAACCCATATATAGTCTGCTTACATACACCTCATTACATTAACTAGACTAATCACACTTAAATCCAAACCATCTTTAATGAGTACTATTAATAACATATGCCCGTGTACATTATATTTAGCACAAAGCTGCTGATATTGCTCTAATTTCAGGTGCAAGAAGCTGCCGGTGGGCGAGTGATAGGTCGGATGAAATCGGAAACATGCGACCAGATTCAGTCTCTGATAAAGAAGGGAAGCTCGTGCCCTTCAGGCTCTCTGTTTGAAAAAATGAAATCAGGAGAACGCATACAAGCTATTTGATCAAAGAAAACAAGGGCATCCTCAAAGATTGGAGAAACCAGACTGGTATTTGACAATTACAATTAGAGAGAGAGAGAGAGAGAGAGAGAGAGACCCTTTTATTCAAAAACAAACAAATAAATAAAAGCAAAGAAAAAAAGAAGAAAAAGGGTTTTGAACAAATCTCACCTTTGTTCCGGTTGGAGATGCCACCATTTGCAGTCGGTGAATAATTGGGACGATTACTTCCTAAAGCCGTCAACAGATACGGTATCATGAAAAAACAATAAAGAGAAAGAAAAAGACAGAGAAGAAAAAAGGTTTAAAATAATTCCACCTTTGGTAAAATGCTTATGCAATCTTTGAATTAAAATCATCATATTTTCTTCTTCCTCTTCTTCGTCTTCATCTCCTTCTTCCTCCTTGGTCATCAAAGTCTTCATATCATGAGAAACATGCGCCTAGGTTTTGTGAAAAGAACTGTATTGTATTGTGCATATTTATAGAATTAGACTATTAGATCAGATGGTCTCCACCTCATCCTACCAATATAGAAGAAATTTGTTGGCCTAGACCAACCAATCCTTGAATCTAAACATTATTACTATTTGGTTGATAAAATCTGTTATCATTATAGCTATTATTATTATTATTAGGTTCAATATTTTAAAATTTAAAAGAAAATCTTAATGAATATCATCTTAATCTGCAGTGTCATGGGTGCAATAATGATCACGGAGGATTTGAATCACGGAATCTAAAAAATTAGAAACAAAATATCTTCCCTACCAAACTTAAGACTTTTGTGGCTCCGAGGGTTATGAACAATATCTTAAACATGATTAATAGTTATCTATTTTAAAAATTATTATTTGATTGGTTTTGACATAAAATATACTTATTATTATGTAATATATTTTATAAAATATCTATATGAACTAATTCATTCGTCTCTCCAAAGTCAACAATATTATATATTACTTATTAAAGATTATTTCCTCACTAATAAAATTACTTAGCAACTTATATTTACCATAGTTAAATCATCAAACAAATCATTTTCTGCCATTGCATTTCCAGGTCAGATGTAGCAAATATTATAAAATTTTATGATTTACTTGTTTGGTACATCCGAAATAGTCACATTCATGTACATGGTCTCTTCGAATAATATGAGATTTGATAAGAATACTATGTTAGATATTAATGAGTCTTATTTTCACCAAATCTCAACTTCCTTAATTTTCAACCAATATTTTCTATCCAAATCGGCAAGATCAGACTGAAATGTCTCCCAAAAGACAAAGTACATTCTTATTGGCATTTTATATTCTAACTATGTCGATACAGATATTTTCTATGATTTCTGAGGTGGAGATTGTCCCACTCGTAAATATACCACAAATTAAAATTCGTTTATTGTGAAATATTCACAAATTCCATGGGCTCGAAAATACTAAAGTTTTATTTCAAACTTGTAGAAAACAGATTCAATCGGCAGGAAAACCATGAATTACATTCAAAAAACAAAGTTGAGCTGTTATAGTAATGCAATTTAATAGACCAACTAAAAGATTTGGTTAAAAGTAATTAAAGTGTAAATGGATTTTATGGAAATAGTTGAAAGGCCAAAAAAATTAAAAAAAAAAAAAGGTTTAGATTGCAACCATCAGACATAAACCATTCAAGCTGATAACACATGGTCCAAAGTCAAATTATTTTATAGGTTTCAAAATAATTTGCACGTGAAATTAATTTATAAATGAAAATCATTTCAATGTTTCTTATATGCTTATATAGGAAAAAAAAATTATGTCAGGAAAAGAGGAAAAGAATGATGTCATAAGAACTAGGAAAACAAGTTGGAGAGTAAGGTACAAACCGAAAATGCAGAGACGTGCCAAAAAAAAAAAGGTACGATTATGCGAAGCATTAAAAAGTCATAACACAACTACAAATGTTTTGTACTATCACAATACTGTATTTCAGAGTGTGTTTAAAAAATGAAGGGGGACTGAGCGAAGAAAAATTCAATTTTGCACAACAATTGGTTACAAAAGAAGAATATAAACTTGATTTAATTTATTTGCGTCATTCAAGTAAGAAGATAGAATGAATTATTTAACGTTTAGTTTGAGAGTTTAGAGAAGAAAAGAAAAGAAAAAAAAAGAAAAGAAAGAAAAGAAATGATGAGATTTTCTTTCTATTCTATTTGGAAGTTTTAGGAAAGAAAGAAAATGATACGGGATTTATTTGGAATTAAAAATTTTTTTATCATCTTTTTAATGATAAATTTGGTATATTGGTAAGACAACTTTTCTTTTTCTCTTCTTTTCTCTTATTTCTTCCCACTTTTGGGAAGAAAATTTTTGTTATTAAAATTCTTCTCATTTCTCTCCATTTTTCTCCTTCTAAAACTCCCAAAGAAAAGAAAATGAATGATTTTCTATTAAAATCATTCATTTTCTCTTCTTTTCTCCCCATCCAAACTAAGTGTAAAGGAGTAGTTGATGGATTTAATTTCATATACTGTTGTATTTTTTCATTTTTATTGGCACTCTTTATTTGATATGGAGGGTGAATATTGACGTAATGATAAAGTTGTATTTTTGATAATCTTGAGATCACAGATTCAAAGTGTGAAAATAGTCTCTTTGTAAGTGTAAGAGGAGAGTGAGCGTATATGTATGCAACATTTTCCTTATCCTCACATTAAGTTAGAAAGCATTTTGTATACCGGTGAACCTTTACTCTTTATTTGATATATTTGACGTAATATTTGATATTAAATTTATAATATATTTGGATTTGTACTAATTTATTTTGACATTGTTACACAGATGTCTTCTAGTGAAATAATAGCACTAGAGTGTGTTTTAAAGAGAAGGAAATGTGCAAGATTTTATTAAACTATAAAACAGGAAGCGGATATCGCAATTGTGTATCATATGAAATATTTACGGGAACAATGAAACGGATATAATTATTCTAACGGATGAATCTAGGCTGGTAAACCTTTAAACATTTTACCAATCAATAGTCGGTTTAATGGGATGAAATATTCGATCTCTTAACTAAATCTCGTATTTAAAACTTAAGAATAGAAAAGATTATGTTGGAAAAGTCATTCCGTAAATAGAGTTTTCATAGACATTTAAATAAAATTAATCAGAGTATAGGCTACCGATAGATAATGGTACAAAAACAAAAACGCCTTTACATATGTCAAGAGAAGCTAGTTTGGTAAAGATTTCGCAACCTATAATTAGAATAAAGGTGGTTACATCCACTAGAGAGATAACGTATTAAAAACTGTCGTTGTTGTTGTTTTTTTTTTTTTGGCACCTGTGCATATTGCGAATCATATCATAATATTTAAAATAAATTTAAAAAATTAGGAGAGGCTGTAAATAAGAAATTTGGTGATGTTTTGGATGGTTTATGTTTTCTGATCAGAGAAATTATTAAGATTCCAAATTCTCGGAGGTTCCAAACAAAGTTAAAATAACAGTAAATTTTGGCCTTTTTTTAAGGGTGCATTCGTGTTATTGATGGATCACAAGTTCTTCCAAACTCAAATGGCACGTGTATCTTTTAACTGTACACGAACAAATGAAAATTGTACTCCCTCGCCCTCCTAAAAGTACAATTAAAACTATAATTTTTTTTTTATAATTTTTTAATGAACTAATAATGAAAGATTTTATTTTTTCTTTTCTTAGAGTATATTAATTGTTTACTTATATAAAAGATCTTTTCTTAAAAAAGGGGCGAAAGATTTATCACTTAAATTTTTAAATTCTTATTTTTCATACTAATTTATAAACAAAAAATAAGAGTTTTTAATCCAAACTGGCCAATTTATGCTGTTGAATTGAATGGTTTCCATTTTCCCTGCCCAATCTTTAAGAAATTTAATGGTCTATATCAACCGATCCCTAGATTCAAACAAGATTACTATCAAGTTTAATAAAATTATTATTATTATTATTATTACAAATTCAAAATTTGAATAAAGATATAACTAAAACCTTATTGTTGAAAAATTGGGCTTTGATAATGGCCAATATTAAATAAAATTTAAATAGTAAACACGTCATGAAATTAATGAAAAATGATCTAAAAATTAGACTATCGATAGTGATCCAAATAACCGACCGCATTAGATTGCACGGCCAACCGCACAAGGAGCACGGCTAACCGTCCAAAGAGCGGCTGACCAACTAGTGACAAATTGAAATTGTTGGCATGTGATTCTTTGAAAAGCATTTTGATTTTTCAAATTCACAACATTCTCTCTCTCACAGCCACATGACAAAAACCACTATATACCTCTATGTCACCACCAAGTGCTCACCTCACCTCTTATAAAACACACCATGATTATTTACCCATTTGCCATTTTATTCAAAGGCATTTCTCTCTGTATTTATTTACCCATTTGCTATTATCATTTGTGCCCCATATCTCTCTCACCATAACCATTCCACTCTCTCTCCCCAAGCCACCACACACGCCTCTCTCTCCACATGTACACTAAAGGATTCTTTTTCTCTTTCCAAAAGCTCAATTCTGCAAACATAAGCGGGTTTATTGCGAGCCAGGGTGGTCTACCGCATGCCCGCGTGACCTACTGCACAAGGCAGCGTGGTCTGCCACGCGCTTATAAGGTCTACCGTGCACTCTTGCGCGGCAGACCCTGCACATGCGCAGTCTACCGCGAGCACAGTGTGCTCGCGGGTAGTAAACCATACAACAACACAGTCCAAGACAAGCACTCTATGTGCTCAACTGTGATCACTAGCTTGGCTCACCATGATGCAAAGTGCGCTCAAGCAGCTGATTGTAAACACCATTACACCAATGGCCTACTGCAAACTCAAGCGGTCTACCAAACCAAGACAAAGGCTGACCGAAACACTTCATACTCCAAAATCCACTCTATCTCTGTCAACTATTTATTCAAAGACAGGTTAAGAAAGAAATAATGTAGACATTAAAAATATTTGTTATCTGTTTAAAAATTAATGATATAGATCAATCAATTTTTTTATTTTTGAAATCAAAGTCAACTTAATGCGTTGTTTTGAAAATCTCTGTTGTTTGTTAAGCTAACCTTTCTGTTGCAGTAAAAAAGCATTTCAAATTATTTTTGAGACAGGATTTGCTTGACGGAAAGAAGTAAAGAACTATTTTAAGAATAATAACGGGAAAAGGTATTAATTAAGAAGGAGCCAAAAATAATAATTGAGAAAGGTTAAGAATATTTAATTCAAAATGTTCAAATTTACATACCACTTATCGGTATTCTTCAAAAGAGCTTTAAATGCTAAAATGTTGAAGAACAGAGCAACGAAGCAATTAAGAGAAAGAACTACTGTTGCAAGCAAATTACTTACTCTCTCACTCAAAGACCACACTGCATTAAACTCACTCCGTATTCTCTTTGTGTCTTTAATTTTAATGTGCACTAAATTTTTCTCTTCTGAGGAACAATCTCTATACTATTCCTTGTGATCACAACTTCATTACATCCTTACATTCTGTAACAGTCTTGTAACCTAAAGAAGTCTGAAGATCGTGTGGGAACATGATCTGGGTTTTGAGACAGAGAGTATTTCGGGAAGAAGTATTTGTATGATTTCACTTGCACCTATGAAGTAAGTGAGTTATACTATTCGAAGTAATAATAAAAATTTAGGAGGGTTACTTGAGAGTGGATATATATCGAGTTAGTAAAACTACTATAAAATTTCTGGTGTCTCTGTTCTTCTGCTATTTTCTTTTAGTTTTTCATAATCTTCTCTCTTCCAACTTAAATTAAGTTCAAAAATCACAAGGAAATTAAAAAACTTCTATTCACTCCCTCTAGCTGTTTCACAATTGGTATCAAAGCGGGTATCTAGGTAGCTTTAGGTCTCACAACCTTAGATTGATGATCGTTATCCCATTCTCAAAAATTCCTAACGGCAATCAAAAGAGTCATTTCCTCACTTAAAGCCTCCTTATCTAACCAAGAGATTGTAACTCTTACACTAAACAAACGGAGAAACGCAAATGGGTCAAAGAGAAGCAAGAAGCATGATCTCTTGAGAAGAAAAAGTGCTGATAACAAAAGAGGAGTGGACATTCAAAGAAGATTTCTAGAAGTTATGGAGGGAAATACACAAAAAGCTTGCATCAAAGAAGAAAATGAGATAAGTTGCTCTAGTAACTTATCTTACTCTGCTCGTTCTGATTTTGATGATAGTAATAATATAATCTCAATAGAAGAGACACTACTACTAGCACTTAATGAAATATACAAACTAAATGAAAGTAACTCAAATCTAAAAAAAATTGTTAAATAAGTTAGAAATTGAAAATAACAAATTTGTTGAAGAAATCAAAAGACTCAAAATGGGGAATGAAAATCTTAAAACAGAAACCAATGAGTTAAAAGAAGAAAATCACTTGATAGAAGTAGAGAAGAAAATAAAGAATGATAACCTTATCTTCTTGAACGATGATATGGATGAGCTGAAATAAGAAATCAAACTCTTGAAGAAAAAAACAATCAAATGGAACAACAGATAGAAGAAGAAAAGGAAAAACATAGAATAGAAACAGAGGCACTAAAGATAGAAAATAAAAAATTAAAATTAGAAATTAGATCACGTATAAACGAAAACTTGAAATATCCAAAAAGAAAACAAATACTTAATGAAGAAAACTTGTAAGATGAATTAGAACATGAAAGAGAAAAGAATTAGAGATTAAGCTCACAACTACACAAATTCATTGGGGGACAAGAAAATTTCAATTTAATGCTAGGAGTTCAAAGACTAGCATATAATAAGGCCGGAGAGGATTAAAATCATGCTACCACTCAAAAGAAACTTGAAAATTTCTTTGTACCTAACTCTAAGAATCCCAAAATAGAAATCAGATGCCATCACTGTATGAATGTCAAACATATTAGAAGAAAGAGTAGCAGTCAAAAAATTGAAAGACCAACAATAAATCAAAGAGGTAAATATTGTTATAAATTTGGACATCATTCAAATATGTGTTGGTATAAAAATCAAGCACCAAAGACAGTACTAAGATGGGTAGCCAAAGATTTATTAAAGGTTAGAAATATAGGAACAAAGGGATCTGGATATCTAAGGGAAGGGTGTAAAAATAATTAAATCTCTGAAAAGAAATAATATACTTAATTCAGGCAATACGCCTCAATGAGATGAGCCAGACAAAATTGCCTGTGAAGTTTTGCTCTGCTTTCATGTTGATATGATTTTGTTGTTCCTTAAAATTGTTTATTTATTATGTTTTACTTAGTTATGTCATTTGCATATCATCTCAATAAATGATTAAAGGTCAAGCTACAAGTTAAAGAGTTAATAACAAAAAACAAAAATTTGATCTTTGAATTAATTTAAAAAAAAAATTTACACACATAAGTTATACGTGTAAAGCACTATAAACAAACAAATTAAAAGAATATCTTTTATAAATCAGAAAGAACTCATCCTTCTTCTTGTTTTTCTTATTTCTCAATTTCTGTTCATTATCAGTCCTCATCTCTTCAAATCCGAAAACCCTCATAGTCTCAAAAATCAATTTTCACTTTTACTCTCAGCAAGCTACAAAACTTTCTGAAAAGAACCTATCTCCTCTCTTTCGGTTAAAGACAAACATTTTGCATCTTAGTTTTTAATCATGGCCATGAGAAGCTCAGATTTCGATCAAGCTGACTTCCTTTTCAAACACCACGGTAAGTCATTTTACTTGGACTTTCGCTTCAAACTGATCATTTTGGGTAGGATCATATATTGAGATTTCCTAGATAACATATGATTTCCTTATGATGCATATATAAGACAAACCAATCCCCCTAGCCTCATCCTTTCACTCTCACCTTCTTATGATAGGCTAGTAAAATTGTTCTACAGAAATTTGGAGGATCATATTGGAAGCACTCTAGAAAGGAAGGACAGTGAAATGTTTATATAGACTTATCTGTAACACCGACTCTCGGTGTATTCTATAGTGAATTCCATTTCATATATATATATATATATATATATATATGATTTTACACATATTCATAAATTTTCACTAAGAAAATTTTTCCGATAAATCAACCTTAGATATTTGACGATAAAATACAAATCGGATCAATTTTAACTCAAAGAGATTCAAAACCTTAATTTCACATTAAATAAATTTAATTAGGTCTAATATAAGATTTTGGGCCTAGTGTGTAATTATGAAAATTTTAGGGGTCCAATTAGAATTTTTATAAGTCAAAGGACTTGTTAGCAATTAACAAAACTTAAATGAAATGTGACAAGTGTATTCTTGTATTGAACAAGTGTTATAGTGAGGAGGACAAGTGTTGGCCAAATGGAGATGAGAAAGGCAAGGTGGGCCAATAAGAACACATGCACATGAAAACCAATGAGAACACATGCAATAGTCAAAATGATCCTATGGTTTAGATTAATTAGAGATTTGATCCTAGGGTGATGAGTTATTAACACAATAATAAAAGAAGAAGGCCTTAGAATGCATGTTCATTCTTCCAAATTCGTGAGAACAAGGAGAGAAGCAAGAGAGGAAGACCAAGAAAGTGAGGTAAGAAATTTTATCCTGTCTCACTTTAAATTTTATTTCTGTCCGTTAATTCATCTCTGTTTTAAGACATCTTAGAGCCAGAATTTGAAACTGTGTTAGTTATATGAATTGTAGATCAAAGTCTTATCTTTCCAACGAGATAAGAATCACCAAAATCAGATGCTTGTGCCAAAAGTTATGGCACTTTTCCTGAAACTCGACATAGAAGTGTCCAGTTTCGAACCTTGACAGTAGTGAGTAAAAACGACCCCTCTCCATTCTTAGTTTGAAGAAACACAAAACATGAAAGTTATAGATATACTTCTTTTCTATAACATATAAAAGTTTCAGCCATTTCGCACGAGGAAATTGAAAGTTATACAATTTTCCTTAAAACTATGTTGACAGAAACTTTATGTTTCACTAAAACGTATCAGTCTTGTTCATGAATTTTGTTGAACCCCTTCCAGGCATATTTGGATAAAACTCAAAACACGAAAGTTGTAGATCTACATCTTATCTATAACATGTTAAAATTTCATTAGACTTTGGTCAGTAGAACGAAAGTTATGGCTTCTGCACAAAAACTGGACAGAATCCAAAACTTAAATATGACAGTAACAAAATTAGGCTTACCGGGAATTCTGTGATTTGAATCTGAGGAAGTGTGAAAATGAAAGTTATAGTGCTATCTCTTAGCTTTAAAATGAGATAAGAATCATCTGATTTGGACTAGTATAGCCAAAGTTATAGTCTGTTTTCCATGACTGTGCAGGTTAAAAAAATCTGCAGACTGTTTGTCTCCCTAAGAGTTATTTGAGTTGAACGGGGGGGCACTTGATTTACACTTTGTGGAGATATTGGGGAGTGTATTATCCTCCCTAACGGTAAGTGGGACTTGACATCTACTTTTAATTGATATGTTTTAAAAGTTTTCAAATGCATGATTTAAAATGGTATGATTGACCTATTTCCCGATTATGAAAATGTTTTGTGATATATAGAGTGTCCCAACTTGTTTATATCGAATGCATCCATGATTTTGACACTTGATGATTGTGCCACACTTTGATATATCCACATGATTTTATACTTCCATTGCATATTGGCACATGATTTTGACATGTTATGGTTTGAGATATGTGATTTGGGCCGGATGCCCCCGGGGATACCTATGATGTGATATGCTTCCTAGGCATTCCTAGCTACGGGGACATTTGGTGGGCGGTACCCCCCCGGGGGTATCCGCCGATTGTCATACATATTGTACGGACGGTCCGGGAACCACTTCGGGAGGACCTTGGTAGGTCTAGCACCGGGGTTTCCATACACGCTGATCCTTGATACGTGTGCTATATATATACGCAGTTGGAGGACGTTGGGGGGGAGCCTTATTTTTTGCACCATGAAACCCCCCACGGTGCCCGTCCCCCCCTGGTTGGTCTTTGCCGGGATATTTTCGCCCCCCACATGATATGACGGACATGCATAATGGATGCATATTTGATTTGATACGTGGTGAATGATTTATTGAGATGTCATAATATTTTTGCATACCATGGATTTATTGGGACATAATTTTGACACTCCTAATTCACCGAAAATTAATTGTGCATGTCATCCCCCGGCTTTGGGGGGTACCAACCCCCTCTCTATGGTACTCACCCTCACATTTCCCCTACGGTAGACTCTGAGAGATTTGTGCGCATTGTTGTATTGGATATTCTTAGAGACCACGGGGGGGTATGACTACCCGCTCTTCCGCTATATATATATTGAGGTTATTGTATCATTTGAGGAAGTTAGAATGACCATTATATTTGTTTAAATTGGGATGACTGTATTTAAAATTTTTCTAGTCTATATAAGTTTAACTCTCACTTGTTTTAATTTGCATTGAGGCATATATGTATTATTTTTATTTCTTGGGGATCTTGCCGGATTTTGTGAATATCACACCTTCGGTCTTCGTGTGTGGGACGTGGTGCCCGGCACGGGTGGGGGGGGGGGTGGGTCGGGGGGGGGGGGGGGGGGGGGCGTGACATATCCCAACAACTGCATGCTCAAAATCTTTCTCAAAGAAATGGAGTTAATCATAACACCCAGATTTATCTGTAATATCAGTAATCTGAAATGGGTGCCCAGTGGAGCTTCTAAGCCATACCTTAAAACAAATATTCTAGATGATGCAAAGTTATATTCAACAACAATCAGCTCATGACAATTGATAGGATATAGTTCTAGACCCAATTCGAAGGGTCAGCACCTGAAGAGCCCACACAAGACGCCCACAAAGGACAGCTACTAACCGATGAGTAAACACAAATGACTACTCTCTATGACTATTTAACTGATCTACCAAATGGTCATAGTCATCCCGTCTTCCAAACGATAGGTTCGTAGTCGCCCTAATCATCGAATGAAATTTGTCGAATGAGATTTACCTCCTCGATCGGGTGCTCAACCATTGGTCTATCGAATGAATGAAGGGCCTCTATTGGCCAAACAACTGACTGATATTCAATAACTCTATCAATTCTAAACGAAATTCAAAACACCCTAAGGACTTTGATTTCCTGTTTTAGAATGACATCTTTCGGTTAAGAAAAGAATTTCCCCAGAAAACGAAAGTTCCCATACGATAAAAATTACAATCATTTCGAAATATTGAACTCCCTAGATTTCTAAATCGACTCGATAAGGAAAGTAGGGTTGAAACACCCTAAAGATATACGACTCTTGTAGGTATAAGATACTCTCAAAACCCTCTAAATCAGGTACGCTCTTTTAGCCCTTCACATTGAGCACTCTAATCATAGGGAACCTCTCCCTTTTGGACCTCTCAGTCTGTTTATTTTACATTTGAAAACTGCTTTTTCTAACTTGAGCGTCGGATCCTCTCCTACCGGAGCACCCTCCGATGATTTTTATGGGTTTCATATCCCGTCGATAGCAACCGTTCGAGTCAACAAGGAGCTGGTATCTATGGAATCGTAACCCACCTCCGATAGATTGGCGTCATCTATGGGAGCAGGCTAGAGCAACTTTCGTAAGTCTGAGAACCATGCCTCCAAGAACCAGAGCGTCCTCGAAGGCCGCCCCTATGGTAGAAGGCACACCCCTATACCCGCCGAATCTGTCCTCCCTCCAACACTCGATCACTTAATTCATGATCGTATAATTTCTTCCCGACTATCCCATTTAGAGTAACTCCTACAACCTGTGACTCAAGAACAGCCGGTCGTGGCCCCTGTGCAGAACAGGTGAGCCATCCTAGATGGAAAGATTGGAGTCAAAACTCAAAAAAATAAGCAAACAACTGGAGGGACTCAGCCAAGCCCTTAGGCCAGACGGCCACTCATCCGCAGTGGACTCTGAACATGAACACCCACCGAGGCGAGTACTTCCTACGAACTATGAACCATCGGTGATCTCGTCACAATCCCAAGGATCTAAAAAAACAAATCGAGCAACTTGTAGCCACCGAGCTTAAAAAGGCAGGCGCAAATAAGGAGGAGGACTCCCTCCACCCTTCAGGAATATCGCCATTCGATCCAAAGATTTCCCTGGAACCGATGCCAAGAGACTTCCTCCTGCCACCCATAGAGCAATATGATGGAATAACTGATTCCCGCGACCACGCTACCCACTTCATAGCAGTTATGGTCTCCATAGACCTGTCGCATGCAGCGATGTACAAGTACTTCCCCACCACACTCAAGGGCAATGCTTTGACATGGTTTAATTCTCTCATGCCATTTAGAATCAAGAGTTTCACCCAATTTCGTCAACAATTCAAGGCTCATTTTGTAATCAGTCAGGGAGCCAAGAGAAAGTCCACTTCTTTACTATCGTTACGGCAACGGGAAGACGAGTCTCTGAGAGATTTCCTGGAGAGATTTAAAATAGAGATGTTAAAGGTTCCCGTTCTAGACCATTCCATCGCGTTAGCTGCTTTCCTAACGAGCTTGCGCTCCTTCGACATGAAAGTCTCAATTACGAAGAAACCCCCTGCAGCCATCCAAGAATTTTACTCCCAAGCCGAGAAGTATTTTGCGGTAAAAGAAGTAGAGGCGTTCGATCGATGAAGAAACCGTCCCAACAGAAAGGAATACAGCTGATTGCCTCGCCAGCCTTCTCTAAAGAGGAGCAAACCAGGGGCTCTGCCCTCGTGAAGGTTCAATGTCTACACTCTACTGAATGATACCTCAAGCCAGGTTTTATATCAAATCAAAAATAAATTGTATGTCAGGTGGCTCCCTTATCCCACAGAGGAAGACCCTAAGAAAGATAAGTTCAATTACTGCCACTTCCATTGGGATTATGGTCACATGACCAATGAGTGCAAGAGACTCAGAGACGATCTAGAATTTCTAGTTCGCAGTGGTAAATTATAGAGATTCATCAGTACGGAAGGAAGGAATTTGTTTTCCCCCGACGAACATAATGCACCATGGGAGAATTAGTCGTCTAACCGACCAGACCCCAGACCACCACATAGCAGATTAGGAGGGGTGATCCTTCAGATCCATGGTAAAGACATCTGGCATGAACCCTATGTTTCCACTGGCATGAACCCTATGTTTCCACTAGCATTTGTCCGGCATATGACCCTGAGTTTTCTATGCTTTTTCCTTTAGAAGGGTTCTGCCTTCCCCACTATTTAGTAATCATTCCTGTGACGGTTCATGACATCTTTAGTAATTTTACAGAAGAATCACCTCCTATCTAAAGTTTTCATATCGTACGTTGGGTTTCAGCCACCCTGATCTTACAGATCGAATGTGCCATCAATATGGGATGGAACCCCCCGAATGGGTGGATACGACCCTAACATCTAAAGTTTTCCTATCCTACGTCAGGCCTCAGCCGCCCTGATCTTACCGATCGAACGTGTCATCAATATGGGATGGAAATCCCTGAACGGGTGGACATGGCCCTAGCATTTAAAGTTTTCCTATCGTATATCAAGTCTCAGTCGTCCTGATCTTACTGATCGAACATGTCATCAATATGGGATGGAACTTCCTGAATGGGTAGATACGGGCCAAACATCTAACATTTTCCTATCGTATGTCGGGCCTCAGTTACCCTTATCTTGCCGGTTGAACGTGTCATCAATATGTGATAAAACTCCTCAAATGGGTGGACACGACTCTAATATCTAAAGTTTTCTTATCATACGTCGAGTCTCAGTCACCCTGATCTTACCAAGCAAACATGACACTAAAATGGGATGGAACTCTTTGAACGAGTAAACATGGTCCTAACATCTAAGGTTCCCTGTCATGCGACGAGTCTAAGTCACCCTGACCTTAACAAACGAACAAGACTCCCCAAGTGGGACGTAGCATTCTAAAGGGTTTTTTCGCTGAGGATCATTACACTTTGATGGAGTATTGGACTAATGGTTTGAACGGTATTCTCAGGCAGACATACTCAATGAAGAAAGTCTTTTTATTATCGGAATAATACAAGATTACAAGGGGTTAGAAGGAACAATGGAGGTCGTAGGGTCCTGATCTGCTATCACTCTCCCGGCTGACCCCTCAAGAGAAGGTAAAGTCTCAAATCGACCAATTTGTAGGAGAATCTTTTCGGTGCACCTCAAACGCTCGAGCAACCTACGCTGAGAAAGCTGGAGGTTAGCAGCATTTGTAGCAATAGGCACCTTGAGATCAGCCATCTCCCAGTCGATATTCTGAAGGGATTTCACCCGAAGATGAGTTAACATCTCGGCAGCCGCTAACCTCACTTCTCGTACGTGCATGTCAGCTTCTAGCTTTTCACAACGCTCCTGGGACAGGGCTAAGTCTAATTGAAGATGTTCGATCTGCTTGTCTTTCCCCTCCTTCAGTGTCCCTTTCTTTGTTCTCCAAAGCATCCTTCAGCGCTAGCATTTGATTACTCAAACGAATAATTTGCCCATCACACTCTTTCCTCTGTTGCCTTTGGAGTTCAGTCAAGGCCGTAGTTTGGGAAGAAATACACTTGACAGTTGGAGTCATGTAATAACAAATATAGATAGAGCTCAAGCAAAAGAACACTTACCATAAGGCAAAGAGAGTGCATAGCTTGCTCAATATGATCCGAAAATATTGTTTGGAGGGCGAGTCCCGGGTGAAACTCGAACTGTTCAGCTAGCTGCAATGCTTCTCGCGAATCGATAAAGTTATATTGACGGTCTCCCTACTGACTGTTACCAACCCTTCTTCTAGATCATCCTCCTCTCCGTTGAGCAACTCAACCAAAATAGGAGGTGGAACGCCAACCTTATCCTCCACATCTTGTAGGAGACATTGGGATGCTTGGGGTGACCGTTCGAATGCTTCTCCCAAAACAGGAGCAGAAACGTGTGTCATTGAAGTCTCTCCCTGCTGCCATGGATCCAGAGCCAGAGCACTCCCTGTTGTCTCGGGGACTTTTTTGTTCGGAACATCCCCCTCCCCGTCTCTGAGGGGCGTATCAATGATCATCGGGTGACTGATTGACTAGCCCTCTCTTATCTCGACATGCTCCCGTGGAGACTCATGTTCTTCAATTTCGGCTAGCCCCTCCTCGCCAGCAACCGGGCCAGACGATTGAACCCTTGGTCTCTTCGACCGAGTCTCAAGAGAAATATCAATCGTCTTTCTCTTTGCAGTCGGTCGTACCTCCCACTCAGTGGAGATATACTCTAGAAGGGAAGCATTCACAGACGACAGAAAATTAACTAACTTCTTCTTCTGTTGCTCCAGTAAGAGAGGTTTTGTGATCTGTCTTGCCTCGTCCACCAGCAAGCCAGACAACAATAACATCTGATCCTCTATAAAAAAATCTATCTAAATACTTCGATGGGTAGACTCACAATAACGGCCAACAAACCGCAAAAGACGAGAATGACGAAGGAGGTCCGAGATTTTCATGTTCAGGAAGGGTGCTTGATCAGCATCTGGAAGTATCGGAAGAAGATTCTTGTTTAAAAATCTTACGTAGAAGAACTTCTGTATCCAACACTTGTCCTGAGACTCACTATAAAAGAATTTTTAGCTAGATTCTAGACGGGTTTGTAGTTTATACCAATTAAAAGTTAAACCTTGGGTATTACACCGCACCAAGGAAAAAAGGGCCACCAAATTTTCCAAGTTAAAACAAACGCGAAAAAACCCTAACAAGGAAATCAAGGCAATCACAAAACGCCAAACACTAGGATAAGCAACGAAAGGTGGATGCTCTAATATCTCAAGACCTCTGCCAGCAGGCCCATATATAGGATCCTCAAACCGTACTTCACACGCTCCTTATGCATTGGGATCGGCGGGGGGCTCGGGGGGGGAACACTAACCGGGTGCGGGTGACATGTCCTTCGGGGGACTTCCATTAGTTTCTTTTCAGTTGAGCGTGATCGGTGCTACCTATACCTCGCGATAAAGAAGAACCTTCGACATTTTGGGGGAAGTTTTTGGAAAAAGGATAAGGGGGCAACATGCAAGAATACTAGGGTAAGAAATGCTCGATGAATGTGAATCCTTATAAAGCATACGAAGACGGTTTCGGGAAATGACAAAAGTCACGCACAAAAGCTCCGTGCCTTTTCCAATAGTCATAACTCTTGCCGCCTTTCCTGAAAAAGAGCACCATGAGTCGAGGACAAATGATGAGATATAGCCCTAGGCCAAGTTCGAAGGGCCCACGAGGGTGAGTAAGCACAAACGACTACTCTTTATGACTATTCGATTGATCTACCGAAAGACCTTAGTCGCCCCGTCTCCCAAACGATAGGGCCGTAGTCATTCCGATCATCGAACGAGATTTGCAGAATGGGATTTATCTCTTCGATCGGGTGCTCAACCATTGGTCCATCGAACGAACGTAGGGTAAGAAATTACTAGGGTAGGATTTACCCTAGTATTCTTTATCGCTTCCGAGTGACATGTCCTTCCGGACTTCCATTAGTTTCTTTTCAGTTATCGTGCTCCGTATGCTACCTATACCTCGTGATAAAGAAGAACCTTTCGACATTTTTGCAGAAAAAGTTTTTTACAAAAAGATTAAGAGAGCAACATGCAAGAATACTAGGGTAAGAAATGCTCTGATGAATGTGAATCCTTATAAAGCATACGAGACGGAAAATCGAAATGACAAAAGTCACGCACAAAAGCTCCGTGCCTTTTCCAATAGTCATAACTCTTGCCGCCTTTCCTGAAAAAGAGCACCATGAGTCGAGGACAAATGATGAGATATAGCCCTAGGCCAAGTGCCAAGACCGGGGGGGCCCACAGGAGGCCCACAAAGGGCGGCTACGGGAGGAGGCACAAACGACTACTCTTTATGACTATTCGATTGATCTACCGAAGACCTTAGTCGCCCGCCCCCCCAACGAGGGTCGTAGTCATTCCGATCATCGAACGGGTTGGGATTTATCTCCTCGATCGGGTGCTCAACCATTGGTCCATCGAACGAACGTAGGGTAAGAAATTACTAGGGTAGGATTTACCCTAGTATTCTTTATCGCTTCCGAGTGACATGTCCTTCCGGACTTCCATTAGTTTCTTTTCAGTTATCGTGCTCCGTATGCTACCTATACCTCGCGATAAAGAAGAACCTTTCGACATTTTTGCAGAAAAAGTTTTTTACAAAAAGATTAAGAGAGCAACATGCAAGAATACTAGGGTAAGAAATGCTCTGATGAATGTGAATCCTTATAAAGCATACAGAAGACGGTTTCAGAAAATCGAAATGACAAAAGTCACGCACAAAAGCTCCGTGCCTTTTCCAATAGTCATAACTCTTGCCGCCTTTCCTGAAAAAGAGCACCATGAGTCGAGGACAAATGATGAGATATAGCCCTAGGCCAAGTTCGAAGGGTCAGCACCTGAAGGGCCCACACAGGAGGCCCACAAAGGACAGCTACTGACAGATGAGTAAGCACAAACGACTACTCTTTATGACTATTCGATTGATCTACCGAAAGACCTTAGTCGCCCCGTCTCCCAAACGATAGGGTCGTAGTCATTCCGATCATCGAACGAGATTTGCAGAATGGGATTTATCTCCTCGATCGGGTGCTCAACCATTGGTCCATCGAACGAACGAAGGGCCTCCATTGGCCAAACAACCAACCGATAATCAACAACTATATCAATTTTAAAGGAAAGTCAAAACACCCTAACGGTTTTGATTTCCTACTTAAGAACGACATCTTTCGGTTAAGGAAAGGATTTCCCTAGGAAACCAAAGTTTCCATACGGTAAAGATCACGATCATTTCAGAATATTGAACTCCCTAGATTTCTGGATCGACTTGATAAGGAAAGTAGGGTTGAAATACCCCAAAGACATATAACTCTCGTAGGTATAAGATACCTTCAAAACCTTCTAAATCAAGTACGCTCTCTTAGCCCTTCACATTGAGTACTCTAATCACTGGGAACCTCTCTCTCTTAGAGCTCTTAGTTTGTTTCTTTTACATTCGAAAACCGCTCTTTCTGACTTGAGTGTCAGAGCTTTCCCTGCCGAAGCACCCTCCGATGGTTTTTACAGGTTTCATATCCTATCAACGGCAACCGCTCGAGTCAATAAAGAGTCGGTATCTATAGAGTCGTAACTCACCTCCGATAACAATAAAAACCAAAATCTCATCTTTACCTCCCTATGAAAGATTACTCCATAACATTGTCATCTACTATCTTAGACTTAGAGCAGTAAAACACAACACTATAACAAGAGAAGACTATCAGATTATAGCATGTCTTATGAGAAAAAAAATCTCATACTTCATTATTTAATTCCTTTGAAAATGATGGAAGTGGGAGTAGTGAAAAGAGGATATCTTCCATATGCTCCACTGATTTCTAAAATAATCCTCACTCTTGAAGTAGATGTCTCTTGAGAAATAGGAATCGAACCATCTCTCAAAATAGGAACCTCTTCTTGAAATGCATGAATCATCTCAACAAAACAATCCTCAAACCTCGAATCATGTGCTTCATCAACCACTTCATCAATGCCTTTAATATTACCTACACCAGATACTAATCTCATTGATATTGGTGCATCCTTCTCTACCAGCAAGGATAAGAGAAAGGCTAAATTCAAGCTAAAAGTTAGAAACTGATACTTCTCTCTCTTTTATCATGTAACCTTAAGACATTTTTCACTTTCTTCTATCGATGATCTAATGTAACTTGCTCTATGTTTTCCCAACATAGTTCCCTGTTAATTCTCCAGTTATTAATATTATACTTAAGCAAATCATAAGGGGAGCTTTGTTACCCTAACAATAGTTAATGAGCTTAATCATGGTCCATTCTTTTTCCCTTTTAAGTTTAAATTCATATCCCTTTTCACTGATGACAAAAAGGGGGAGAAAAATAATAAGAATCAGGAAATTTTAACTTCTCGGTTCATATTAGACCCTCTTTGTTGTGGACAAAAAGGGGGAGAACGGATAATTTTACATTTTTAGATTAATAATAAGTTTTTTCACTATAAAAAGGAGGAGATTGTTGAGAAATTGGGTTTTGATGATGATCAAAATTAAAGAAAGTTTAAGCAGTGAACATGTTATGAAATTAATGAGAAATGATCTTAAAATTGGGCTAAATGTAGTGATCCAAATGGCTGACCACACAAGAAGCATGCTAACCGCCTAAAGAAACGGTTGATCGACCAGTGACAAATTGAAATTGTTGGCATATGATTCTATGAAAAGCATTTTGAATTTTCAAACTCACAACATTCTTTCTCTCTTAGCCACATGACAAAAACCACTCTATACCTCCACGTCACCACCAAGTGCTTACCTCACCTCTTGTAAAGCACACATGATTATTTACGCATTTGCCATTTTATTCAAAAGTATTTCTCTCTCTATTTATTTACCTATTTGCCTTTGCCATGTGTGCCCCATATCTCTTTCACCATAACCATTCCACTCTCTCTCCAAAAACCTCACATTCCTCTCTCTCCATGTGTACACCAAAGAATTCTTTTTCATTTTCCAAAAGCTCAGTCATGCAACCATAAGCAGGTTTACTACGGGCCAGGGCAGTCTATCGTGTACCTACGTGGAACCGTGCCTGCGTGGTCTACATGTGCCTGTACGGCCTGCTACGCAAGGCAGCACAGTCTACTATGTGCTTGCATGGTTTATCGTGCACTCTTGTGCGGCAGACCACGCACATGCGCGGTCTTCCACGAGCACATTATGTGCTTGCAGGCAGTAAACCACGGAACAACGTAGTCCACGGTAAGCACTCTATGTGCTTAACCATGCTCACTAGCTTAGTGCACCGCAACGCAAAGTGCGCTCAAGCGGCTAACTATAAACACTCATGCGGTCTACTAGTATTACTTCAACTGTTTACCGCAAACTCAAGCAGTCTACCGAACTAATAAAAAGGCAGACCAAAACACTTCATACTCCAAAATTCACTCTATCTCGGTCAACCATTTATTCAGAGACAAATTAAGAAAAAAAACAACGTAGACATTAAAATCAATTGTTGACTGTTTAAAAATTGATGACATGTATAAATCAAATTCTTTATTTTTGAATTCAAAGTCAACTTGATGCATTGTTTTGAAAATCTCAATTGTTTGTCAAGCTAACCTTGCTGTAGCCATAAAAAGGCGCTTCAAATTTTTTGTGCGATAGGATTTACTTGATAGAAAGAAGTAAAGAACTGCTCTAAGAACAATAATGGGAAAAAGCATTAATTAAGGAGCCGAAGACATTAATTCAGGAAGGTGAAGAGTATTTAATTCAAAACGTTCGAATTCACCTACTACTCAACACCATTCTTCAAGAAAGCATTAATGCTGAAGTGTTGAAAAACAGAGTAATTAAACAATTAAGAGAAAGAACTACTGTTGTGAGCAAAATACTAGGAATACACTGCATTAAATTCACTATGTATTCTCTCTCTGTGCCATTAAATTTTCATTGTGCATTAAATCCTTCTCATCTGAGGAGCAGCCTTTGTAACATTCCTTGTGATCACAACTTCGCTACATCTGAGGATTTGCCTCACATTCTGTAATACCCTTTAAACCTAAAGAAGTTTGAAGATCATATGGGAACACAATCTGGGTTCTGAGAGAGAAAGTAATTTGAGGAGAAGTACTTGCATGGTTTCACTTGCACCTATGAAGTAAATGGATTGTATTATTTGGAATAATAGTGAAAATCTAAAAAGGTAGTCTGAAAGTAGACGTACACCGAGTTAATGAAATCACTATATTCTTCTACTCTTTTCCTTTAGTTTTTCATCTTTTTTCTTCCAACTTAAATTAAGTTCAAAAGTCACAAGGAAATCAGAAAACATCAGTTCACCCTCCTCTAGCTGTTTCACACTTGCTATCCCTCAATCTTGTGTTTGGAACGAGGCTTTGTCATGCCTCCAACATGAAAGAGATAATGAATATGGAGGTGTTAAAAAAACTGTAAGTTTGGAATTATGATGGTATGATAATCGTAATTAATGCTTATTTCTTTTCAAAATTAATGTAATTCGTTGTCATGTATAGTTTATTCATTATTATATATCATTATAATAAATAACAATAGAAACTAATTTTAGTGCACATTCAATGGAGTCTCAATGGTAATTAGCAGCCAATGGTCATAAATGGTATCAAAAGTTTGGTCATTTCCTCATGAACAATAGAATTTTGTGAGATTTACTTGGTTTGTGCATTAAAAATGGTGAAAATTTTTGTACATAATCACATTTAGGTAAAATGTCTCTTCAAACATGGTGAGATCGGATGCAAATAAGAGATTACCAAATTGATGAGTTTGATCTTCATCGTAGCTTAGGTCCATATTTTTCTAACAACATATTCTTACTAAATTGACTACAGTTGACATGAATGTGTATTAAAATACAAAATATATTATTGTTCGTCTTTTATGTTCTAATTATATTTATACCACGCATGTTTTGTGTGTGTGTGTTTTTTTTTTTTTTAGGTGGAGATTGCCTATAATTGTGAGGCAAACACACATTAAAATATCCTTATTGCAAAATATTCACAAATTTCTCATAGAATTTTATCATTTTTTTTTCATATTAAGTTTCCTAAATATTTTGGAAAAATATGCATTATAGGACCTCAAAAATTGTTATTTAGTATACACAGTTTATGAACAAAATTTATTTTCTGGATTTATGATTTATCAAACATATTTTATATTACGCTCATTGGGAAAATACTCACACAATTTATGGTTTATTTAATATAATCTCGTACTACATAGATTGTGCTACCACTAACAAGATCACATTTTCAATTAACAAAACTTCATGATAATAGCATTCAACAAATAGAACTTACATATGCAAGAATTAGATAGATAAAACTTGCAATATCATTCAAATGGAATTTATTCCACAACATTTTGAAAGTATTTGTGACATGCATGTGCATTGTCTCAGATTAATATATATAGCTTTCACCTCAATCTTTCAAAAACAGCTAGCTTGAAAGGAATGAATATTTTAAACAAAAGAAAGAAAATTAGCCATCATTTTGGTTCTTTAGTTTTGAATGGATATGATGCCCCTTGCTGCGGCCTGGCGTGCATGTAGACCAAGAATACGCAAGGCTCCAGCATGTTGTGGCGCGGGCTTCTGCTTGGGCTTGAGCCAACCGGACTACAACTTTGCACGGGCAGTAGGCTGTTTTCAAGTGCTGGGTTATCCACATCGAGTTGGCCGGTTGGATTGTCTTAGACCACTTGGGCCATGATGGGCCGTTGAGCAGTTGTTGAGCCATGACCGGCCCCGTTGGCCCATTGGGGTGTCCTAGACCATGTGGGGTAGTGTTTTAGCCTATTGAGTTGCCTGAGGCATTTTGGGCCATTCGGGTCATCTTGGTGCTCGTGAAGGCATTTTGGACTCTGGGCGGGCAAAGCGTTGGACGTTTCAAGAACAAAGCGTTGTTCTTCGCCAGCTTGAACACCACATTTGGGCAGCTGCAGGCGAACCCGAGCAGCGGGGATGCCTTGCGGTTTGCGAAGGCGCAGCAGGCGAGGACGTCGGATGCGGTGTATGCTATGGTGCAGTGCAGGAATTATTTGTCAAAGGCAGACTACTTGGCCCGCTATTCCGTGGCGGAGAAGCAGATCCTTAACTGCTCCCCTAGTAACGGAGCTCAGGTCATCTATGATGGTTGCTTCCACAGGTACCTACCTTACAAGCTTCTTTCCTCCTTTTAACTTAACAGATCGACTGCTTGTTCTCATTTGCGTGTATCCAGTCAGGCCGCAGTGACGACTAGAGACACTACATTTTCATACAAGCCTTACCTCCTTTTTTCAGACTCATAAAATTTCCTTTACAATTACAAGATTAGTAAAAAACATTGCTAAGATATTTCGCGCGCACACACACACACACACACACACACATATATATATATATATATATATATATATATTTTGAAGCATTAGTTCTTGTTTTTTGTTTGAGTTATTTAATACTTGACTAGATTGCATATAAACAAAAAGAGAAAAACAAATGATACGAAAAAATAATAATTTATAAAATTATAAAAAAGAAAACGTGTGAAAATAACATAAATGATAGTTAATCTGATGAACACAACGTCTTGGCCATGCTCATTTATGGATCCTTTGAGGCTCTTTTACGGATCCTTTGAGATAACATTATCTTATCCCGTACTGTTAAGGTGGAATACTGTTGTTGTTCTATTATGGGAGCTATTGACATAGATTCCATATTGGTTCTAGCATTTTGGTCTAATATTACCACAAAAATCAACTTAGAGAAGCTCCACTTAAAACCCACAGCCTTGACAAACGCGTCAGTACAATTAGTTTTGTGAGGAGGATAGATTTAATGAGGATTAACCTTTGAGATTCTGTTAAATCAAAAATGTCAAACCGCAGCTATATTTTCAATTGCCCCTAAAAAAATGACCGTTGCAAAGCTGACTGAAGAGTTTTTTTTTCCCCCGAGAGAGAGAGAGAGAGAGATTTGTCTATTCAGAAACCAATGAATCCGTTCTCCAAGATTGGTGTGGAAATAGAAGCAAAAGTTCTTACAGAAATATGGGCAATCTTTCTTGTCGTCATCTCCATCAAGAATCAATTTTTTCGCTTGAATTACGCCATTTTCAGAAATTGTTGATTTTTTTCTCCAACTTTCTCCATACTTGTTTGAATCGCAGAATCCAATTCACATCGTTACGCAATATGTGAGAAAAGATTCGTACAAGCACAAGGTCTCATCTCTCTCTCTCTCTCTTCAAATGATCTTTTGAGTGTTTGGGGTTTAATTTGGGCGAGTTCAATGGGTAGAACCTTCTAGGGTTTGGAGTTTTAATTCCAGTTCTTGTGCGTGTCATTAATCCATGTGTTCATCTAATTGATTTATTATTTCACCATTCTTCCTCTGTTTTTCTCTGTTTTTCAGATTGCATTGCGGGGCTTAGATTACCCCTTTCTCCCTCTGTTTCTCTCTGTTTCACCGCAAAAAACTTCTCTATATGGTGCTTGGCCATCCTGTACTACTTGCATACAAGTGCAGAAGAAGTGTAAGTTGTGACCAAATTCAACTTGCAGCATCTGCAAGAGCTGGCCCTAATAAAGAGATTTATGTGGTGGATATGCTACCATGGTTGCACAGCATCAAGTTTAACTTCTTCTGATCTCTTCTTCATTCCATTGTGCAAGGAAAGGAAACTTGAATTTAAAACCCCAATTAAAAAGACTAGGCCACACACAAAAATTGCTAAACCCAAAGTCCTTGTAGTTTCTTTTAGGGGCATTTTCTCCTCCTTTTGTGAGCATCTTTTGCCATTTTGGCTTGGGAATGTTGTAGATGGTGGCTTCTAATCTTTTCTGCATTATCCCTTTTTACTTGTAAAAAAGAGTTATGTAGTGTATATTAGTGTATAAACAAATACTGATTTTGTTCTGTTTTGTGTTTTGTGTTTTTTGTTTTTTTGTTTGTTTTTGTTTTTGTTTTTGTTTTTGTTTTTGTTTTTTTTTTTTTGTAAAATACTCTACCATATCAAATACGGGGAAATTGGACCTTTATTGGGCTTGGCTCGTACAAATTGGAATTTATCTTGATTTAAGAAAAATGGAAATTATTTCAATGCAGAATAACAAAATAAATAAATGAAATTAGAGAAAAGGCAGGACAAAAATTCTTCTGAGACTTTGGCTCACTGACAAAATGTTGACAGGGCAATACTCTGGAGAACGGCTAGACAATGAGGAGATATATTTATCACCAGAAAAATATCCACAAAAAAAAAAAAATAGAGAGAGAGAGAAAAGTGCATTAAATGAAGCCTTACAAATATATTGCCAATGGCATACCTACGTATCACCGTCAAATCTCCTTAAATGGTTACATTTGAAACTCTGAAAATTCAACATCAAATGGTCAATATGTCTCACATTTCTCATCTCATTTACCCAAAGGAACACATTGAATTACAGATATCTTCCCTCAGATCATTCTTGTGCTCACCCACTCCCATAACACAATCCCCCACAGAGAGAGAGAGAGAATTTGCCTCAATTTTCATTTATACCCTTTTCTTTAGATCAATTAATGTACAAAAAAAGTCTATAACCAGAAACTACCGAGACAAAGCTCAGGAAGCCTTTACTTCAATGAGAAGGAAAGGAAAGAAAAAAAAAAAAAAAAACAAAGAGCTCATTTTGAATCTAAGACTAAACCATCTTCTCTTCTTCATCAATCTCCTCCAAATCTCCAACAACAGAATTAGGAGGAGAAGAAAAAGAAGAAACAGCAGAACAAAAAACAGTACTAGTAGTTTCATGTTCATGTTGATCAACATCATCATCATCTTTAGAAAAAGAAGAAGAACAATTAATAGGATCTCCACCTAGAAGTAAATCAACAAAAGCACCAACAATAAACCCATGCGTTTTCTTCCCATTAACTCTCAAATACCATCCCAACAACTCTTCCAAGCACTCCCAATCCTTCATCAACCCGTGTGACTCTATCATCTCCTCCATCGATTTCCGGAAATCGACATAAGGATTCTCAGACTCCATTGCCAAAACAACACTCTCTTTAAAAGGAAATGTCTTCTTACTATTACGGTCATAGCCCTCACCACCATCTTCTTGCTTCACTTCTCCTAAGATCGAGCTGGTGTCACCTCCTGGCTCGAAGAACAGGCGCTCAGACCGAACCCCACGTATGACTGTCTCCAAGGAATCTCCTCCGGAGTCCTCGGATGTTGTGGAGAAGCTAGCGGACTCCGATGTTGTCGTAAACCATGACTCCGGGGTGTCGATCCGATCCAAGGAATCGAAGAAGACAGAGTTTATGGTCTTGAACATGTTGTCCCCGGCGCGGAAAGAGAGGGTTTTTGGGTGCTTACATGAAGGCCATTGAAATGGGGCTTTAGCTTCTTTGGCTTTGAATATAGAATGGAACTTCATTTCTTTTTTCTTCGTTTTAGTTGTTGAGTTTTGTTGAAATGGGGTTTTGGAGTTTTGGGTGTGTTTTATTTTTGGTTTGTCATTGAAGGAGATCAGAGGAAGTTGCAGGGGAGAAGAAATTTAAAGGGGAGAGAGAGAGAGAGAGAGAGAGAGATTGGAGGGGGGACTGGTAGGGCCATTCATGTGCGTAAATAAATGCAAGAGGGGGTTTGCTCGTGAGAATTCAATGTTTTATTTAATGCCACCACTTACAATGGCTGAATGAACAGGACCTTTTCTGTAAGACCCTGAATTCTGAAAATTTCGACTTGCTATATTTATTTTGTTTTTGAACTTTCAAACTCAACACATCTGTCCTATTATTTTTGTTTAATATTTTTAATGCTGAGCCTAAGCCTTTTATTTTCTTCGACTTGGTCCATATCAATGTTCTTAACAAGCTTTTTGGCACAATCAATGTGGAGTTAGGCAATTGAGATTGCATCACGTGAGCAAGGGAATTCATACCAATTAACTGCGAGGATAATTCACATTTTCCTTTTCTACTATGTTACAATCCTAGATATCAATACTCATTGATATCACCTCTAGAAAACCAGAGGTTTTAAAACCATACTGGATTGGTCGGTTCAATCGGAAATCATTCTATAATCTAATTAAATTTTTATTGTTAAATCGGAAGAAGTCAAATACGGCCAAAACGATTTAAAACCGGTCAAAAACTGATGAACCGTTCAAAGTGGTTTAAAGAAAAAATATTTTTTATAGAAATATATGGATGTTATTTTATTTTAAAATTTATAATATATAAATTATATATATGATATAATGATAATATCGTCCCTTTTGTTAAAATGTTCAACTAATCTGATCAATGAACCGATGAACTGATATATTGACTGGATTGTTTATTGAATCGGTATTAAAAAAATTGTCAAAAATTTGACTTTAGTATTCGAAAGAATAATTCTATCATTTAAAAGTTATAATATTACTGCAAGTCTAACTTTACCACTTGAAGGCCCTTAATATTATCACTGAGATGATTAACATTGCTAACCAATTTTAAACGAGATAACTTTAAATCCTTAAAATGGTAGTATTATCTGAACCGGATATTGATACTTACGAGAATTATTGAATTTTTTAGGATATTCTCGTTTTTTCCTATTAGTATAGTAATGCCAAAATAAAGAAGAAACAGAGTTCCTAAAGAGCAAGATACATATGTTGTCCTAGGAATAGGGTACTTCTACAGATAGATCACAGATTGTGAGGTGAAATTTTTATCTTAATATATAGCTTATAACTGTGTCAACCTTAAAATTGCTAAAACCTTTACCAAGGGTCTCAATTTTTGAAAGCAGAAATTAAAAAAAAAAAAAAGAATTTCTACATATTGCTAACCTACAATGTATATGTTTAGTAAAATATTTTACTGGAAGTATCGTGTACGATAGCTGATAATTCAATAATGGGGACATATAATAAATATGAAGTTTTGGTGTAGGAAAGCGATTCTAAATAATTACTAGACTAGATCCTCGAATTAGTAGTTGATAGAATTTATGATCGAAAATGAGGGCTAGATATTTTGGTTCACTTTCAATTTTTATTTTTAATTAAAAAGAAAATATTACATTTGTGATATCAATGTAATGTTAGTGCTATGTTCAATATTATTTTCGATAAAAAGTTTTGATTGTTGTATTCAGTTCAACTTTTTTAATTAAAAATAGTTTGAGGTGACTTAAAATGGAAAAAAAATATGTTTCTAATTTCATAATTACGATTTTTCAATGGAAAAAAAAAAAGAAAAACTTATGAATTATGGTGGGGATTTGTGAATATTTTTAAAGTTTGAGTCAAATCCCATGTAACTTCTGGTTTAATCATAGATTGCATGCTGTAGTACTATTTGTGATAGGAGGCCCTTAATATAATATGTTGCATGGTTTTTGAAACTTCTTACAGCATTAACCATGTTTTGCTTGATTGTTGCAGCGAATGAAAAGGAATTGTTTGTAATTCTAAGTAATTTGTGGGAACAAAGGAAGATGACTCAGACAACAGAGAAATCTCAGAACTAAAAGAGAAAAATAACATATGCAACAAATCATGTGAACTATTAAATAGGGAACGGTTGATCACTAAGGCTTGCCTTGCCTTTACATTAAAGAGGTTAGATTAAGACCTCAAAATCACAATCTCCTCATTTATTATTATTTTACTTGCATTGCATCCTCTCTCCCCCCCCTCTCTCTATCCGAGTCTGGTTGCGGTCCACGTTGCACTATCAGAAAATGACGAATTTATCGATAGATAAAAATCTGTAACTTTTAGCGATGAATTAATAATCAAAAAATTAGTGACAGATCTAGTGACAGAAATTTTCTGTTACTAATTCGTCGTTAAAACTTTTCTGAACAAATTAGTGACGGATTTAGCAACAGAAAAATCTGTCGTTAATTTTTCTATCACTAATCCGTCGCTAAAACTTGAATTTTTTTTTTGTTTTTGTTAAATATATTTTTTTATTTTTTTTAAATATAATATTGTATTTTTATTAAATATAATTGTGTCTTTTTATTAAATATAATTTTGTGTTTTTATTAAATATAATTTTGCATTTTTATTAAATATAATTTTTTGTTTTTATTAAATATAATTTATTATTTTTATTAAATATAATTTTTTTGTTTTTATTAAATATAATTTTATATTTTTTAAATAAAATTTTATTTTTTTATTAAATTAGGGTATTGTATTTTTAATATTGAGAATTAGAAAAAAAGTATAGAAGTAGAAAAAAAAAAAAAAAAACTAATAACACAAAGGTGATGGTGACATGATAGTTAAGACTCTCCAGATCTCTCTCTCACACCCAAGTTGGAATCGAGGTATGAGCATTTTTTCAACAAATTAAAAGCTGGGGCACGGGCGGGCGGGCAGGGGCCAGGGCAGGAGCGTGAGACAGCGGGCGGGTGGGTCGGGCAACCGGGGCGGGCGTTCGGGTTCGTGCACTTTGGTTTGCTCTTATTCACTTCAGCGACGGAAATTTTTCATCGCTAATCCGTCGATAATTAGGAATAATTTGAAAAAATATAAAATTAAATTACCGACGGATTATTAATGACGGAAAATTTCTATCACTAATCCGTTGCTAAAATTTTTAAATTTGCGACGAATTATAGACAAATTTTCTTAACAATGAAAAATTTCCTTCGTTAAATTAACGATGTGACTTTCAGCGATGAAATTTTCCGTCACTAATTTTAGCGATGGAAATTTAAGTATTAGTAATGGATATTTCGGTCACTGATACCTATTTTTCTAATATTATTGCCGTCAATTTGGTTGTTGTAATTAATCTCCAAGAATTTGTGACCATTCATTTTCTGTGTTTGTTTGTTTTTCATGCTGCTAATGGCCTGCCAAAACAATATCCTAGCCAAGAAATTTGAAAAAAAAATAAAAAACAAACTTGTATGAGTCAAAAATTAGATATTCTTTGATAAAATCATAAAGATACTTGAATGAAAGCTCAATCTAGAAAGGTAAAGAGGTGTTTGGAAAGTGACCTTTCTATTCCTCTTTTTCCTTCCTCTTTTTCAATTACATTTTCATTTTAGTAATCTAGAAAGGTGAAAAGGGTTCCCCCAACACCCCCCAAAGAGAAGGGTTTTTTCCTAAGGGGCAGTCAGGATGGAAATACATTGATCAAGTTGACCCCAAGAAAAAAAATTATATATATTATCATGATGGTGGGACCCTATTCATCCAAAATGAGTGACATTTTTTAAGGGTAGTTATGTTCCCTCTTGCCACACAAACGTAGCCTTAAAAACGTTTTATGTTCATGTGGATGGGTCCCTTTGGAACAACCCTTTTTTTATGGACAACAAGTGGAGACGATAATATCTGAATTCGGATCTTCGAACTCGAGAAATGATCAAAACCTGAGAGCAAAATTTCATGGCCGATGTCAAATCATTGTAGGGACTCTTAAGATATGAGAGACAAATCGCAGGACAAATGAGTTTTAATTGGGGTGAGCCACAAATTTTGGGCGTTAGTATAGTGCCACAGAGCATGCCTTCTTATCCATGGACAAAACCCATGTGCTGTCTTTAAATAATATGATACAAAGTTCATGGAAAGATAGAGGAAGGTGTGATTGTGAATGCTCTACTTGATTTTTTTTTTTTAATACTTAACCATAGATATCTAAAAATCCGAGTAAATCTGTTCGAACAGTTGTAGAGTTCAACTTAAAGGTCAAATCTCCCGGTGTCTAATTCTCTATTTTCAATATTCGAATCAGAGATCTTGATTAAGTGATTCTAGTGTACTGTCACTAAACCCACAGAATATTGGTTAATGCCTTACTTGATGGTTCACTCATTGGTTCTCTTATTTCACATGGGTTCACAAATAATAAGTGAAAAAATGGAGTTGGACCAACCAGCTTAGTTCTCAACCGCCAACTTTTATTTACAAGATTCATAACATTAATTATTATTTGCATTGTATAGAGAACTGCCAAAAGCAGAATTACATGCCATGTCCTAACAAATATAGGCAATTTGAAACATTTCTTTCTCTTTGGAAGGTTGAAAGAATTTGGTGAGAGAGCTGCATGAAGTAAAAACGAGTGCTCTTACATGAAATTAAAACCAAATAATTACATTTATTAAAAAACCCTAGAGCTCAAATAGTTTCCAAGAGACAAGTAGCAATAACATCTTCACCAAGAGTTCAGCAAGAAGGTAACCTTGTTTTGTCAATTCAACCTTTTGCTACAAGTAGAAAAAGAAAGGTTCTTTTTCTTCATATTCCTCTTTTCAGATTAACATGAAAATTTGAAGTATTACTCCAATTTTAAATACAAGAAGTTGTCCTTAAATCACTAACATTGTTAACACATGTTAACATCTGTCAACAGAGAAAATCTTAAATATTACAGAACCAAAGTCTAAAAGTCTAAAGCCTTAAATGTTACAAATATAAATATAGGACTTTAATTGTTATTGTGTAGGAAGAGAAATCAAAACCAAATTCAAAGAAAGTAAACTTTAGTACCTTCAGTTTTGATGCAAGATGAGATATTTCCATAATATACTCCCTAACATTCCCTTTGCCCTTATATACCCTTATACATCATGGGAACAAGACTTTCCAAAAGAGTACTTATTTCGGTCCTTTTGTTTTTGGCAAAATGTTTCTTAAGTTCTTTTAACAAACAATTTGAAATTAGTCTATTTGAACATTATGCCCTTGAATGTCTCTAGAATTGCACATTTCATGATCAGAAAACTTATGCAATTTGAGTGGTCTCAGTTCTCCAAATCCCTCTTATCGTTGGAGGAATTTGCATTGTAAGAGTAATGAGTCACTTAACCTTAAAAGCAAAGTCCAGATCCATGCAGTTAAGAACAATTATAAAGTTCTTTTGCCAATTCTTAAAAATTATGCCATTAAGCATAGGAATAGAGTTAATGTTTGCAAATACAATAGCGGTAGAAGCATTCACTGAATAAAGAACAAATAAACAAAACAACAAGCTCACAATCAAAATTTTAATTCAACACGATCATCAAATTCAAATAATAAAAACTCCCATTACAAGATAGCTAATACAATATTGACATTTAGTCTTTGAACAGAAAAATCAATATGTAAGTGGTACTCTTAGTGTAGTAATCAAGTATTGACAATAAATTCATATCAAATAGAAAGACTTTGTTTGTACTGACTTAATATTCATGGTAAACCTTATCAAGTTGCTTAAGAAGTATGTGGGTACTTAAATACATATGGGTTCAACTTGCTTTATGGTTCTTGATTTTTCAAATTAGTATGTAGTTTTAAGAGAGTAACGGTTCTTGGTTCTCTAACGATGGAATATTAGAAAATCTACAAAATTTCTATATATTATTTGGGGACTACAATGATATATATATTTCTTAATTTTCTCATCATAAATTAAAAATAAAACTTTAGTGTTTCCACACATAATAGTCCACACTTAATAAAATGATAAAATCCAAATTAAACTCAAACTTTATTTAATCACTTTAATTTGAGATAAACCTTATGACTGCATATGATATACAATTATTATTTATATAATATACAATATAAATTGAAAAGAAAGTATAACACATTAATTGCATTTCCAGGGTGAAATTCGGGGAGTCAAACATCCGGTGAAGGTGAGGAGAGGAAGCCAATCTTTCCCAGGTATAGCTTACAAACGTTCCAACCCTACTGGTCTACCAAATTTTGCATTTATGGAAGCTAATTAATGCAATAGAAGGCCAGTATCCATTTGCTGATGATTCAAATATGCATAAAAATTTGGAACCATTATCCAGCTACGCCAATCAAATCCATTTATGGTCTTCAGCCTATAAAAATTTGACCATTTTCACAATAAAAAGGTGCTATGTATTATATTAGATTGACCACTTTTGGTTTTCCTTTTTATTTTTGTTTTCGAGTTTCTTCTTTTGAGTTTTGATTCTCTTAGGCTTGAAGGACAATGTATCCTACCATTGCAGGAAAAGCCAAAGTCCACAGCTATTTTTAATTCCTATTTGGATAGTATGGATGGATTAAAAGGAGACAGTGTGATTAAGAGATCTTGATACGCTAGAATTTCTTGATTCTTGTCTCCTCTTAGAGGTCTATTTTAAAGAAAAATTCTGGGTCTAATGAACTGGTTTGCCCTCCTCTCCTATTTCATCATGCATGATTGGCTTTGGGGTATCTTTTTCTCTACCCACATGCACCATTGACTTTCTTTTCTAGTTGCTTAATTAACAATAATGGCTTTGAGCCATCATAGTTTTAGGAATTTTTAAAGAGTGACCATAAAAATCTTGGGCCATTTGTTGAGTTTGAAGTTGAAACCTAAATTGGATTTTTGTGCGTTGAATTTAGATGTGTAGCAAGTATTTACACATTATTATTTTTTTCCTTTTTTGGTTTGAATTCATACTACTATTTTCTTTTTTTTTTCATTTTCTAGTTTTGTCACTTTTGAGATTTTGATGGATTGGAGGTTTTGGGTAATTCCCCACTCTTTTCATTTCTCCTTTTTCTACATGGCCAAATTTATACTTCTCTCTGCCATTAAACTTAGGCTGCTTAGAGAACCATATAAACTTTGTCATTTGTGGGTTAAAAAATATCGAATATTTTGAATAAATTAGTGATAGTTGATTGTAATGATTTAATTGAATATTTGATTTTTTTTTATTTTTATATTTCTGTTTTTAAAATAATGAGTTTTATATATATATATATATATATATATATATATATATATATATATATAAACTTAATTTATTATACGAGTGTTTCATATTTTATATTGCCTTCTATGCTTAAATTTCTTTGACAAGATTATTTACTTTATTCTCAGAATAGCATACCTTAACAATTAAGAGATGCCAAGTAATGAAAATTTATTTGGAAAAACATGTCCAAAAGCTGTATTAGTAGTTGAAATATTTTTTTTTTTATTGAAAATACTTCCAATATATAGTATTTTACACATAAAATTGAAAAATACAAGAAATATATATATATATTTTGGTGGGTGGGGGTTGATGGTTGGGAAGATGGTAGTAGAAGCTGTTAAGAAAAGGACAACAACGTGGAAAGATCGTCTGTCGTTTAGTGAATGTGCTAGAATTTGTTTAGGGAACTAATGTCTTCTTGGGATTTAAGTAAATTGAAGGATAGTTAATGGAATCAAGCCCCCTTCTTTTAAAATTTTTGATTTATTTAATCATTTGAATGGGAGTCAAAGGCTCATATTTTGTGAGTGCTAAGATGTCATTATTGTTTATCCTTAATAGAGCCAACATACTTATATTATTGTACCAAATATAGGATCAAAGACAAATGACATTATAAACACTTTGTGTGACGAGAACTCCAAGCAGCCAACCATAAACAATTTTACATTTGATATGGCTCACTTCCTTCCAAGTTGGGCTTGTCATCATTTATTTGCCAAGAAGATTGTGGAAAGAATTTGTAATTTATGTATGCTATTTTTTTTTTTTTTAAATCGGTATTGGAGTCATGTATCGACTAATTCGATTTGATCATTTTCAGAGGCTCTATTTAGGGCGATTCTCTCAATATAATCTTTTTTATTTCTAAATTTTGAATCCAAAACTTGATTAAGAGATTTAGTACTCCATACTATTAAGTCGATATGTTGGTTGTGTTTGCTATGATTTTCCAATTCTTGAAAGTTTCTTGGTAGTGTCAACAACAAAATAATGACTCAGTGAAGACCTTTTCTTTAGCCATTTATGCATAACATTATCATGTTTGTCAATGTTCTTTGGTAAATATAGAATTCAGGAGAACTCAACGTATTAGATTGCTCTGACTTTATTTATCTTCTACAAATTTTCTTAGAAGAAAAATCTTTTAATGTACTTTATCTGGATGCTAATTTGGCTTTTTGAACAAAGTTTCAAGAAATAATGCAAGATAAGATTGCAAATTGAATCCATATGATAACGTTATGGTTTTCTAATCAAACATGGGTGAACTATTTGTACAAATTTTTTATTCATTCATCTTTACCATATGAGAGGGAGGGAGAGAGAGGAGACCAATACTTGGTTGATCCGGTGACTAAATGATTTTTTTATATTTGAATCTCGTGTATGGAAAAAATAAATATCGGGTGAAATTTATTCCTTAAAATGATTAGACTTAAATTAAATTTAGTTAAATTCAATGTGATTTATAAAAGTAAAAAAAAAAAAACAAAAAAACAAAAAGTTGAGAGGGAGAAAAGATGTGGCTGCCCTTTGCAGGCCCGCCCTGGTGGCCCAATTTTTAAATGGCCTTAAACATGTATAGCAGTCCACTCTGGCTGGCTTTCGGATCACTGCTCTGCGCAAGAAATATTGAGACTTTATCGCAAAAGATGGCCTGTAACCCCCGGGGGGCCCCCCCAAAAATTTTTTTTTATTCAACTGTGTTACTATGTCATGCCACACCATACTTCATATTCCTTACATAGCTTTCATGAACTAACTCTTTGCTCTTCCTGCCAATTCCTCCCAGGTGTAAGGATAAGGAACCGGCAACGGTAGATTGGTTGCAGTTTTATTGTTAGAGACATGTATAGCTTCAGGGTGACGTAGTGAGGCCGGATGTATGTGGGGAGTTATTTCCTTTTTGCTGTATGCACCTTTTGATGCTTGTTATTTTTGCATCATCATAATTTACTTTATGTTGAGAATTTTTGAGAAATTGTATATTTTCATATCTTACTTGTTGCCCTAATTTGGGGTCATGTTCACCATGCTAGTTAAAAACTCGATGGAACAAAATTAGGCTTTAATATATGAACATACTGGGAGAAAATTCGATTTCTATCTTAAAAACTAGCTATTAAGGGGAAGGGCTTCCAGGTTGATATATCATGGGTTGAATTTTGATTTAGTCTATATGATTCAACAATCAAGATCAGCTTTATGGATAACTAAGATTATTTCTACGGGAACACTGTAATATAGGGACAAATTCTTCAGAATTCTAAAAATTTTTACATATTCTTAGTTGGAGGGACTACCAAAGCTAATAAATGATCCACCTTGTCCACAATTTGGACATCTAGGGTCCATATTAGAGGCCATGACATACATATGGCAAAGCATCCTATGGCTAATAAATATCAAGAGACACTTGATTTGGACGAAAATGAAGTTGATCCTACAACATTCTCTTCTGGTTTCGTCCTTGGCGTTCCAGCATTATACTCAAGTTTATCTCTTAATTTGTCTTGCTAAGGCATCTTATTCTTTGCAGGGCTAGTCGAGGATTCCCACTGAACCTACGAGAAAAAAGAAAGTTGTAAGATAGAATACGACGCAAAAATGTAAATTAATTTTTATTAAGTAAATAGAAGAAGTGATGTCTTTTTTTGAGAGAAGTTTGAGAAAAAAGGGAGGAAATCTTGAGCAGGATGAGATTGTTGGTGTTGAGTTTCATTTTCCCGTTGGAGAAGTTTGAAGCCATTGCTTATAGAAGAAGAAGAAAACAAGGATATTATAATGCAAAAAACGTTGGAAAATAGATATTTATAATAGCATAATTATCTTTTGTGAAACATATAGGATGAAAAACTAAGGTTATGAAAAACAATAGAAAGAAAGGGGGAAAACAAGAAAAAAAAACAAGAAGTAGACCCGAAGAAACCTAACCTTAGATAAATTTCTAATCTGATCTTTGAATAGAGAACTTGCGTTCTCCTCTCTCTCCTCTTCCTTCTCCTCCTCCTCATTCATCATAACAGGGCTGCTAGGATTTCTATCTGATCGGACGTATTTCAAAACCCAGTCCGAAAGAGTCAATTCCCAAAGGATTCACAAAAAAGGAGAGTTTGCCGATCAATATCTAATGACCACAATAGCAATCTACCGAATGATCATAATCGCCCCGATCGGCCAATTGAAAAGCCTTAGTCGCTTAGGTCTAATCAACGATAGGGCCTTAACCGCCCCGATTAACCGATCGTAACTCATCAAGCAAAGATAGTCACCTCGATCAGTCAAGCAAATGTCAGTCCTCTAACTGGACGAGTCTCAAAAGACCCTTTATCAGTCAAGCAACCGAAAGAGAGACAACACCCCTATCAATTAAAAAAAAAAGGACGAAACTTCCTTGATTTCAGCCTCTTATTTCATAACAGTAATTCCAAGATCTTTCAGATAAAGAGAGCATCCCTCCCGAATAGGAAGATTTCTCGATATATGAGGATCATGATCAATTCGTTATATTGACTTCCGAGATTCTCGAGATCGGTTCGATAAGGAAAATAGGGTGTAAGTCCCCCAACGGCGAACAACTCTCACAGGTATAAAGGATCTCAAAACCCTCGATATCAGGTACGCTCTCTAAGCCTAACACAGGGGGTACATTGATCACAGAGAACCACTCTCCTACTACTCTTAGTCTATTTCTTTCAAACGAAAACTGCTCTTTACTAACTTGAGCGTCGGAGCCTCCCTGCCGGAGCACCCTCCGGTGGTTTTTGCAGGTGAATCCACCCTCGACAGAAATCGCTAGAGTCAACAAAAAGTTGATATCTGAGGAGCCAAAACCCACCTCCATCAGATTGGCGCCGTCCGTGGGAAAAGACTAGAGAAGTCTATATAACCATACCTCCAAGAACTAGAAAGTCTTCTAGAGCCGCCCCCACTGTAGAGGGGAACATTCCTATGCCCGCCGAACTTGCCGTTCCTCCGATAACGAATCCTCCAATCCACAATCTTGTATTTTCCCCCCAACTGTCGCATTCGGAGCAAATTCCGCGACATGCAAATTAAGGACAGTAAATCATGACCCCAGAACTAGAACAGGCAGAACAGTCCCAAATGGAAAAATTGGTATCTGAAATTCAAAGAATTGGAAGGACTCAGTCGAGCCCTTGGACCGGACAACCACTCATCTGCCATAGAATCTGAATACAAATAACCCTCTGCACAAGAATTACCGGAACTATCGGCGGCCTCCCAATACTACTCCTAAGGCCTAAAAAGGCAGATTCAATAGATCGTGGCTGCTGAGCTAAAACGAGCAGGAATAAAGGACATGGAAGATCCCCAATGCTCCCTGGGCGAATCACCATTCAATGCAAAGATCTTGTCAGAACCGACGCCGAGAGATATCCTCCTGCCTCCCATGGAGCGGTACGATGGGACAAACGACCCCCACGACCATTCCCCTCATTTCATAACGGTGATGGTCTCTAGAGATCTCTCGAACGCCGCGATTTGCAAGCACTTCCCTACCACCCTTAAGGGTAATACCCTAACCTGGTTTAATTTGCTCCCTTCGCTCAGTATCAAAAGTTTCAGCCGAGAGGCTAAATGGAAATCAACATCCCTCTTATCATTTAAACCAACGGAAAGAGGAATCTCTCAGGAACTTCATGGATAGATTCAAGTCAGAGATGTTAAAAGTCCCTGATCTGGACCATAATATCACCTTGGCCGCGCTCCTAACGGGCCTATACTCCTCTTATATGAAGGTCTCCATCACAAAGAAGCCTCCAGCATCCATCCAAGAATTCTACTCTCGAGCAGAGAAATATATTGCTGCAGAAGAAGCAGAGGCCTTCGATCGACAAAAAGGCCACCATAATAGAAAAGAACGCAGCCGGTCACCACGCCCACGTTCTCCGAAAAGAGGCAGACCAGGAACTTCACCTTCGTAAAGATTTAACATCTACACCCCACTGAGTGAAATCCCGAACTGAGTTTTGTGTCAAATAAAAAACAAATCATATATCAGATGGCCTCCTTGTCAGGCGGAGGAAGATCCTAAAAAAGACAAATCTAAATATTGTCATTTCCATAGGGACTACGGCCACATGACCGATGAGTGTAAAAGACTCAAGGACGAACTAGAATTCTTGGTCCGCAACGAAAAACTACAGAAATTCATCAGCTTAGAAGGAAGAGATCTGCCTTCCCCAAATAGGCGTGACGCACCAAGGGAGAACGAGCCACTTCATAGGCCAGATCCCAGATCATCGTGCGAGGAACCAGGAAGGGTGATCCTCCAAGTCCACCATGGAGACGGCAGGCACGAGCCTTATGTTCCCGTTAGTGTCTATAAAGCATATGATCTGGACTTCCTGGCACTCTTCCTTTAATAAAGATTTCGATATTTGTTACTACTCATTGACTACGCATAAGTCCGGGACTTCAAATTACCCTCAAAGAAGAAACTCCCCGAACGGATGGATATGGCCCTAACTCCTAAAGTCTCTAACCGACCGTAGGGTCTCAACCGCCCAGATCTTCCAAATGAATGTGTCGCTAATATGGGATGAAACTCCCCAAACGGGCGGATACAACCCTGATTCCTAAAATCTCTAATCGACCATAGGGTCTCAGTCACTCAGATCTTCCGAACGAATGTATCGCTAATATGGGATGAAACTCCCTGAACGGGCAAACATGACCCTGATTCCTAAATTCTCTAACCGACCGCGGGGTCTCAGCTGTCCAGATCTTCCGAACGAATGTGTCGCTAATATGGGATGAAACTCCCCGAACGGGCGGACGCGGCCCTGATTCCTAAAGTCTCTAATCGACCGTGGGGTCTCAGCCGCCCAGATCTTCTAAACGAATATGTCACCAATATGAAATGAAATTCCCCGAACGGGCGGACACGACCCTGACTCCTAAAGTCTCTAACCGACCGTAGGGTCTTAGCCGCTCAGATCTTCCGAACGAATGTGTCGCTAATATGGGATGAAACTCTCCGAATGGGCAGACACGACCCTGACTCCTAAAGTCTCTAATTGACCGTAGGGCCTTAGCCGCCCAGATCTTCCAAAGGAATGTGTCGCCAATATGGGATGAAACTCCCCGAACGGGCGGACACGGCCCTGATTCCTAAAGTCTCTAATCAACCGTAGGGTTTTAGTCGTCCAGATCTTCCGAACGATGTGTTGCTAATATTAGATGAAACTCCCCGAACGAGCGGATACGGTCCTGACTCCTGAAGTCTCTAATCGATCGTAGGGTCTCAGCCGCCCAGATCTTACGAGCGAATATGTCGGCAATATGGGTTGAAACTCCCCGAACGGATGGACACGGCCCTAATTTCTAAAGTCTCTAATCGGTCAGAAGATCTCAGTCGCCAGGGCCTTCCAAAGAAACACCTCCGACTCGACCTCCTAAGAGAATACCGAAGCATGCTAGAATGAACGCATCATCAAAGGAGATTCCCCCCAACCTCGCTTAAGTAGTAAAAATATCGGAAGTTTTTTGAAAATTATTACATTATAATGAATCAGGGGATAAAAAATCCTCATTGCACAAAACTAAGGACAGAAGGAGCACAAGAAACAGCAGGGGCAGAATTCGAATCCGCTAATCCTTCAAGTGGGGCAGAGCCTCGTAACGACCAACCTCTCGAAGATTCTCTTCGACACATTTCAAACGCTCATGTAATTTATGCTGAGAAAGTTGTAAGGCAACAGCATCTCTGGCCGCAGAAACCTTGAGGTCAGCTATCTCTTGTTCAGCCCTTCGAAGGGATTTTTCTCGCAAACGGGCTAACGTTTCAGAGGCTGTTAACCGCGCTTTCTGAACACATGCCTCTGTTTCCAATTCCTTACAACAAGCTCGAACGGAAACAAGGTCTTCCTGAAGATGCCTGATCTGCCTGTCTTTGGCCTCTCCAATGGACTTCTCTTGGTTCTCCATGGTATCCTTCAGTGCCAACATTTGATCGCTCATGCGGGAGAATTGTTCATTCCGCTTAACTCTCAACTTTTTTTGAAGCTCAGTTAGGGCAGAAGTCTGGGAAAAAAGACACAATGGTCAGAGTCACGAGATAGTAAAGATTTGGCCTTGACTCACACAGAGAAAATACTTACTGTAACGTAAAGAGATTGGATAACCCTGTCGGTACACTCAAGAGGCACCTTTCGAAGGGCGGACCTTGAAAGAAGTTAAAAGCGCTCAGTCAACTGTGACCCCTCCTAGAGATCAACAAGATTAAAATCGTGGACCCCCATGAAAACCGCCACTGACCCTTCTTCGACACTCCGTCATTCTCCAATCAAAATAGGTGGAAGAGTACAATAGTCATCTGGTACGTCAACCAAAATACACTGAGACCCTCGATGGAACTGTCCCAAAATGTCGTCAGGAATAGAAGCGAAAGGTTGCGTCACAGGAGACTCTTCCGACCTTTGCTTTCGAACTGGAATGCCCTCAGTCCTCTCAAAGAATCCCTCGCCGGAGCCACCTCCTTCTCCAACCCCAGTTGGCGCACCAAAAGCTTCGCCAACTAAATGGTCCCCTCCGGTTTCAAAATGTTCCAGGGACAGCACATGCCCTCCGTATTCGGTATGCTCTCCTTCCCCAACAGGTAGATTGGACACCCTATTCTTAACTTTTTTCGCCGGGACTCAGGGGAAGCATCAATCGCCTTCCTCTTTGCATGGGACCGCATTTCCTGTTCAGTAGAAATTTCATCAAGAAGACGGACATCAACGTCCAGCACAGTATCGACCAAGTCTTTTCCCCGTTGTTCTAACAGGAGGGGCTTGGTGATTTGGATTGACTCATCCATGAGGAGACTAGATAGTATCAACATGTCGTCTTTCACCAAGCTGTCCACCCACAAGCTCCTGCAGCTGGCCTCACAATAATGGGCCACTGCACACAAAAAACGGGAGTGTCGAAGGAGGGATGGAATTTTCTCGTTCAAAAAAGGCGCCTGGTTAGCATCTGGAAATGTGGGAAGAAGATCCCTATTCAAAAATCTGATAAAGAAGAACTTCTACATCCAGTGCTTGTTCTGAGACTCACTATAGAAAAACCTCCAGTGAGACTCTCGATAAGTCTGAAGTTTATACCAACCGTGAGTAGATCCTTTGGAGTTACATTGCCCCAAGGAAAACAGAGCCCCAAAAATCTCCAGGTCGAAATGAATACGAAGAAACCCTAACAAGGAAATCAGGGCAATCACAAATCGCCAAGCGCTCGGGATGAGCAACGAAGGTTTAATGTTCCAATACCTCAGGATCTCCGTCAGTGGGCCCGTATAGGGAATCCTCAAATCATATTTCACTCACTGTTTATACGTAGGGACACAACCCTCGGGGACAAAACTTACTCTATCCTCCTTGCCAGGCAACACAAACTCGAAATCACTTCCGAGGGACATTTCCTTCCGGACTTCTATCAGATCCTTTTCGGTCATAATGCTTTGAATATTGTCTATGCTACATGATGAAGAGACATCTGTTGGCATTTTTTCGCTGAAAGAAAAAGCTTCGCGGAGAAAAAGGGAGAAGCGGTACTTTATAAGAAATGAAAACTCTTACAAAACGTATATAAGACAGTTCATGGAAATCGAAGTGACGAATGTCAAAATAAAAAGGGACATCCCTTTTTGAGAATTATCACTCATGGCGCTTCTTCTTCTGAGAAGACCATGAATCGAGGGCAAATGATGGGACGTATTCCAAGGTCCAGTTCGAAATAGTCAATTCCCAAAGGGCCCACAAAAAGGAGGGTCTGCCGATCAATATCTAACGACCGCAACAACAATCTATCGAATGGCTATAGTCGCCTTGATCGGCCTACTAAAAGGCCTTAGTCGCCCAAGTCTACCGAACGATAGGACCTTAGCCGCCTCGATTAATCGATCGTGACTCATCAAGCGGAGATAGTCACCTCGATCAGTCAAGCAAATATCAGTCCTCTAAACGGGCGAGTCTCAAAAAACCCTTTATTAGTCAAGTAACCGAACGAGGGGCAACACCCCTATCAATTAAAAAATGAAGGACAAAACTTCCTTGATTTCAACGTCGTATTTCATAACAGTAATTCTGAAATTTTTCAGATAAAAAAAGCATCCCTCACGAAGAGGACGGTTTCTCGATATATGAGGATCGTGATCAATTCGTAATATTGACTTCCGAGATTAACGAGATCGGTTCGATAAGAAAAGTAAGGTGTAAGTCCCCCAGCGGCGCACAACTCTCATAGATATAAAGAATCTCAAAACTCTTGACATCAGGTATGCTCTCTAAGCCTAACACAGGGAGCACATTGATCACAGGGAACCACTCTCCCTCTACTCTTAGTCTGTTTCTTTTAAACGAAAACTGCTCTTTACTGACTTGAATATCGGAACCTCCCCGCTGGAGCACCCTCCGGCGGTTTTTGCAATTGAATTCACCCTCGACGGTAACCGCTCGAGTTAATAAGGAATTGATATCTGAGGAGTCAAAACCCACCTCCATCACTATCAAAAGACCAATCTTCGATTTATTCGGCTAAGCCAAAGAAATTTAACGAGTCTAGATCCACCAATCCCCGACCAATCAATGGATTTAGATAATATTACTGTGGTGGGTAAAATATTTTATTATTAATATTTTGCTAATTATTTTTATTGCGCTCGCAATTTCAAAATTTAATTACAAGATCTGAATGAAGACTATCACATCTCTCAATCTTGTTGAATTTATAAGAAGTCAGCCTTTTTATGCCCCTAATAATGCCTAAATTAATTTAACTTAGAAAGTTTGGTTGCCAAAGATGAGACCTTAATTATGAGGTATATTCACAATATTATGATGGTCACTAATAGTGTTTTAATAATAAAAAAAATTGGCATTATTTACTCATTCACTATGCAATTATCATTAGGAGCCGATGGTCATCAATACTATCAATGGTCACAACTTGTAGCAATTAATTGAAAATTTGTAAAATTTAATGAGATTTTACTTTTTCCATACATGAACAATGGTCGCAACTTTCGTACATAGTCACATTCATGTACACATTCTCCTCAAATAAAGATGGTGAGATTCACGGAAATTGATTCTTACCAAATCTCATCTTATTCACTATCATCGTTTGCTTACCGAAATCAATGAGATTTGATGATAATGTGTATCAAAAGTTAAAATAATAATAATAATAAAATTATTATTATTATTAGTATTTTATATTCTAACCATTTGATACTCATATATTGTTCCTTTTTTATAAAGAAAACAGTGGATTATGGATGATAAATCCTTTTTCGACACCCCTAGATATAGCTATAAGATTATAACAAATTAATAGCAAAGTAAGGAAAATGTTTAGTTTGGTTCATAAGTTGGTGAAACTTATTTTTAAATAATGAAATAAGCCAAAATTCATAAGTAAAATCTCACTTATTTCTAATTATTAATTTATCACTTTAACTACTTTTACTTAGTAAAAGAAAACACCTTCCCAAATTATTCTTAAAATATTTTACATGAGGTAAATCCTTCGTTCTTATGCAATCTCTTTCCTTCACGCACCATTGCATCACCACCGGCCACTGCCTTTGCACACCATTACGACGCTGCCGACCGACCTCTTGTAACATTTTCTACTTTCTCTTCTCGTTCATGGATTTCTATTTATTTCTCTAGTTCTTCTCCATTTATTAGTATTATTACACTGCATAAAAAAACATGGACATTTTTTTTACCATTTCTGATTTTTTTTTTTTGTCGTTGCTAAATTATTGGCCGACCACAGAAAAAACGTTGGAAAAAAAACATTAGAAAAGATTTTGATGGGAAAAATCCCAACGTTTACATGTAAAATGTTGACAAAAGGCCGGGACTTTCCCAATGTTTAGGTCAAACATGTTGGGAAAGTCTTGGCCTTTTGCCGATATTTCCCAACCAAGCATCAGAAATGGTTTAACCCTTTGTCAACGATTGATCATAAAATGTTAGGAAAGTGCAAGCCTTTCCTGACATTTGTTAACGAAAATGTTTCAAAAGGCTTAAGGAAGTTCTAACGTTTTGGTGAAAAACATCGCGAAAGGCTTACACTTTCCCAATATTTGGTTATCAAATGTCGGGAAACTGATATAGATATATGTATAATACGGGAATTTTCTGACGTTAACATTGTAAAATGGTGGATCAATGCCAACGTTTTTCATGTAAAGCATCCACAGAGAGTATCCTCTTTCAATGGTTTTTCCTACATTTCAATTGTTCTCTAAAACTTGCTTTGTTTGTTTCCAAAAATCTATTTATTTCATTCACATATCATCCATATACCATGCTCCAAATATCTATCACAAGTATTCCAAATATCAAACAAAAAATTTCGATTTATCATCAACCACAAACATAAGCTTAACTTCAAACAACTACAAATATAAACCAAAATTTCATGCAAACTACAAATATAAACTAAAACTCCAAATATCTATCGTTCAAAAACATAAAATTAACTCAATTTCAACCCAAAAAAATAAAGCAAACTCAATTGAATGGTTATAAATACTATTTGATTAATTCAAAATGGTTAATATACGATAATTCAAATATTTTCGTACCAATATCCTATCAAGTTTATACACAACATGCTCTCAAGGTGTCGGGCCCCCTTATCGAGATGATTGATAGCCATGGCTATCGCTGGACGCATCATCATTCGAAAAATCATCCTCCTGAAATAATATATTCATAATTAAAGCAATTACTTGATAATAATAGAAACCAGATTATATAAAGAGTTAAAAATAAATTTTAAGTCCATTACCTCTGCTACCTGCACAGTGTGAAGTCATGAGGTAGCTCAATATTTGGAAGTGCTGCCTTAACTAAGTTAAACAATAAGTGTTATTTCTCCTCTGTTTTCTTACATTTCTTTTATATTTTCTTACATCTCTTTCATTTTCTTCCATTTACGCTCAAACTTCTTTGTCTTTGCATCTAGAGAGGAGTTGGTATTATTCATTCGTTAAGAATTTGATACATGATAACTATTTGGTGTTGGCTCCATCCCTTTTCCTCTCACTCTTCCTGGACATTCTTTGCCGGTTGCTATGAGAAAGACTGTATCCTTGATCTTTGGACCCATGTGTTGAAGCTGCTTCACTTGCCATTATTTCTTCGACTCTTTCCTATGTAGACAAAGTGAATATTGAAATTTCTACCAAAAACGAAAGTGAATATAGAAATATTATCACAAAAACATGTTAAGAAACAATAGCAAAAGTTCATGTAAACTATTAACCTTAAACAAGCAAACTCTGTATTGATTATGAACCATCCTTCTGCAAGTTGGTAGCTTTGTACAGTTTAGTTCGGCCAGATTTATGTCCTGTCTCTAATTCTTATAACCAAAATGTTAACAATACCAATGACAGTTGGTGTAATGAGTAGGTCGCTATATCCTTAACTAAGATTACGAGTTTGACTAACGACATGGACATAGAGTCAACTATGTAGGGAAACCCTTATACCGTAAGAGGGATCTCAGGTCAATTCAGATTACACGGAGTAAAACTCTAGATACTCAGTGGTTGATCGAGTCCAAGGGCATAAAAAAAAAATTGTTAACAACTGAAAAAACACTAATAAATAGACCATAAGAATATAGATTACTTACCAATTTCCTTCCCGCCGGTAAGATGACTTGGAACCACAAGTATGTGTACTTCAAAAATTATTTACCCTAGTTTAAAATAATTTCACCTTATATTTGCCTAGTTTAAAAAATTTTACCCCAATTTAAATCATACCAAATTTTGCCACTAAGATGATGGTTAAGGGATTAATTTCAAGAGATAATTTTGGATAGGAATAAGTGGTATAAGAGAATTAAAATATATTAGATCATCATTTATCGTATTATGAATTTAATTAGATAGTATGTAATATGTAGATTTAAAAAAAAGAAAATGAATGAAAGGAAAGAAAAATGGGCCCCACCACCACCACCCACACTTTTTCTTTCTTCTTTTTCTTCTTCTTTCTTTTTCTCTTTTCCTCCCCTGCTCGGGACTCTCTTTTCATGCCTATGTTCGTCTCTTCGCCTCTCCCTTCAATTTCCCACCACACCCAATAAATTCTCAATTAAATCACACCTCTAAACTTCAATTAATTCAAGCAACTTAGGGAATGGACATCGAAGAAGCACGAATCTAGGATTGTCTCACGAAGGGAAAAATTATGATTTTTAAAACCCAACCCTCAAAACTCAATCCGACCCCAAAATCAAGGTAATTTCATGTTCTTAATTTTGGGTTAAGTTTCTTTAATGTTAGATTTAATTGCATTGTGGAGATTTGATGAAAATTTTATAGGAGAATCAAAAATCCTAATATGTGATAGTGAAAATTGGGATAAAATGAAATGTAAAATGGTAGAAGGGTCCAAATGATGTCTAAATGGCGGAAATAGAAATGTGAATGCAGATACTTGAATTTAGGAGAAATTAGGGTTATATAAATTCGGGAAAAATTTGAAAAATTTATTTGAAAATAGGAAAATCTAGGAGAATTGTGAATATAAATTTTGTCACGATACAAATGACGATAAATTGATAAAATGAGGACAAGAACAAGAAAATATTCGAAATTGAGGTTTAAATAAAATTAGAAAAAATTTGTAAACCCTTGAATTGGATGAGAAATGACCCAAAAATTATTATTATTAATTTAGGATAATCCATTGGAGTTTGAAATGAGATTTTTTGGGAATTGATAGGGTGTAGGGAGTGAATACCCTCCCAACAGGTAAGTGGACGGCTATATCTCATCTAAATGAGTAAATTATTTTAAATTGTGATTTATAAATTGATTTTGAATTAAATTTGAATTGTTATTCGAAATATTTTGTGAAATTGGTGTGTCCTGAAATGTAATTTAACAATTCCATGACTCGAGTATGTTTATTGAATTATTTTGCACTGAATCACGTTTGGATAATATGTGAATTGTGAGAAATTGCTTTACTTGAAATTGAGCTTGATTTGATTTATTAAATAGATATTTGGTAATAAGGTGCTGAAAAATGACTATAGTCTAAGTCATGTCACGGACCGGGTCATCGGGGTGGTGTGGCTAAGGCTGTTTAATTTAACTTGGTGATAGGCAGGTTTGAGAGCCTCCTCAGGCTGCTATGATAACGTGGATACACCCAACGGAGCTCCGAGACAATGCCAAGGGGATGAAATTTTTGAAAAAATTATGAAAAATCTCTTAGTGAATCCTACCAACAGCCATTGGTAGGATAAAGATTTCAGCGTATCTCAAAGTTATGAAAAATGAATGTAAATTATTTGATTTGTATATATATGAGTTATGGTGGTTTGAGATGAATGGTTTTATATAATTGTTTTTAATTTTTGACCTCATTTATTTTGAGATTAAAATTCTAATTATTGTTATTATTGTTGTATAAACAATTTTGTCCTAACATAAAAGATTTTTACCCTATTTTGCCCTACCAAATTTTGCACTATCTTAATTTTGTCCTAGTTAAAATTAATTTTACCCTAATTTAAAAATTTTTTCCCCAATTTTGTGGTACCAAAATTTTGCCTTATCCTATAAATTTGTGCTAATTTAAAATAAATTTGTGCCGTTAGTTGGGCACTTTAACGATGAAAGAATTTAAACAAAAGCCAGAAAGATGAAGTGAATGACCAGATGTGGACTTTGTCTATCCAAATGAGTCAAGTCGTTTCGTTTTCCTTCATGGCTTCGTCACAAGATGAGGACTTCAACTGCCTAAGTTGCAGCGACGTGTCGTCAACGTTGAGAACTCATACCAATTGAGAGCAGTCATGTGAAATGAATGAATCGGAGAGTTTTACTAACACAACAATCACGCTGCCACCCTCAACCGCCTCTTAGGGCCATATTAATAGGCAACCCAGTTGGCACACATTTGCTATTCCTAAACTATAGCCGAGGCGGAAGAAGTAATACTTTGGGGTAGGCTGATGAGGAAGAAGATGAATGGGGCTGGCAAGTCATTTGCATCTGTTTTGGCAGCAATGTTCTTGATATTTATATGCTCAGCATCTGCGAAGACACAGATTAAGGGACAAGAGGGGTCAGGAGGAGACAGTGAACCCCCTGACTTGGCCCTATGCCTCAGCAACTGTGAGGAAACTGGGTTACTATGTAGAACTCAGTGTGCGAAGCAGGGAGTGCAGGGTAACCTCATACAGTGCCTTGTAGATTGTGGTACCGTGGACCTGAAATGCATGGGAACCTGCACAGGAACTCAGATTCCACGACAAAACACTGGAGCCATAATCCACTGATCCCCCAATCCTTACACTTTGGGATATCTTAATGTCTATTGCCATATAATATTTTCAAAAGATTGCCTAAAGGGCTATAAATAAATGAAGCGTTCTGTCTGTCTTGCTCTCTCTCATATCCAACAATCATGCGTGGTAAACAGACGTCGGACATAATATACGTTACTATATATTACTATAGAATACTATATATATTGCAATATATTGCTAATATTTTAAAATAATTACTATATATTACTATATACTACTATATATTAATTTATATTTTTATATATTACTAATATAATTAAAGTTTATCTTCCTTTGCTCTGCTTCAACCCATTTTTTTCCCCTCTCCCTTTCCTCCATAAATCAACCTAGAAAATGCGTTAGGCAACCTCAAAAACTTGAATTCCCCTAATTAAAAACTGCCCCTCTTGAATTTTTCTTTTAAAGTTTCAAGAATTATAATTTTAGATATTATTTATCACTAAAAATTATCATTTTTTACCAAAAAATTATAATTTAAATATATATTATATTTGATATTCGTGTATAAATTTATCTAACTGTAAATAAAAATTGTTGCTGATAGACTCAATCTGACCCAAAATAAAATATTTTTTTTCCTCTACCAAAAAGGGGAAAAACAAAAGATACAAAAAATAAATAAATAAATAAATAAATTATTTTATCCGGTAAGTGCCTGCCTAACGAGGTCACTTTTGAGTCAAGAGTCTTCCCTTTTGCACTGCAAGCATGTGATATGATTTTTTATTTTTGGTTTTTAGATGTATCTTTAAGTAAAAAGAAATAAGAAAAAAAAAAAAAAGAGTGTGGCGCCAGGCGGGGGACGTATCTGTTTTGGTTTTTAGATGTATCTGTTTTGGTTTTTTTTTTTTTTTTCTTCTTCTTTTTATTATTTCCTTTTTTCAATTGTTTTTAATTGTTTTGGATTCAGGAAAAAAATATTAAATTTATAAATTTGTAGAACATATAACATAATTAAAACTATATTATAATTTAATAAGTAATTTAAAAATATACTATAATTTATCATAATATAATACTAATCAACATATATACTAATATAATATATAATAATAATATATAGTATGTAATATTAATATATAGTAGTATATAATTTAATACTAATGTATTAAAATATAATATAATAATATGTGATACAATAGTATAAAAAATAATATAATATATTAATATATAATATAATAACATGTAATTATACTAATATATTAATAATATATAAAAATATAAATTAATATATAGCAGTATATAGTAATATATAGTAATTATTTTAAAATATTAACAATATTTGGCAATATATAGTATTCTACAGTAATATATAGTAACACATAATTATATATAGTAGTCTATAGTAATATATAGTAATATATATACTATACAGTAATATGTATTAATATATAGCTTAATAGCGGGCGCCAGACAGGTATCAATATATAGCTTAATGGTGGGCGCCAGGCATCCCCTGCCTGGAGCCCGCCCTCTCTCTATTTTGGTGTGGTTTTTTTATTTTTTTATTTTTTTATTATTTTTTTTAAATCTAATCTAAAACCAACCACTTACTATATAATATATATTAATTTAATATATTTTTAAAGGTAAAATAGTTTAGTAAATAATTCATAAATTAATTATTTTTAATTATTTTACCTTAAAGTTCATTCGTTAATAATTATTATATTTAAACAATTATTATACAATATAGATAATTATTTACCAAAATAATCCATTTGCTATGATCATTAATATCCACTGACTGTGGAACCATCCTCATATCTTCAACTTTTTTTCATTTTATTTTTTATTGTTTTTCTTTAATTTTTTTTTTATTTTTCTTTGTTTTTTATTTTTTTATTCTTATTTTATTCCTATTTTATTATTTTATTTTTTGTACCTTCTTTTCTTTTGTTTTTTTTGTTCTTTTGTTTTTAATTTTTATTCTTTTGTTTTTTTTTTTTTTTTTTTTCATTTTTGTTTTCTCCCGCACAAATGAGAAATTAAGAATAATGCGGGCAATGAAAAAAGATGCGGGAAAAAAGTGTGTGGACAATGAAAAAAGAAGCGGGAAAAAAGTACAAAATGGGCAGCTTTTCAAAATTGTTTCGTGAAAATGATACATTATAAATCATTCATATAGAAAATTTCACCATTAAAACTCCAACTTCTCTTTAGTCACGATTTGGAAAGAGTCTCTATTTGAGTTTTCTTTATTGACGGATAAATCATATCATATGCATAACTCTATACCTATGCTAACATATATATTACACCGTATGTAAAAGGGATGTCTAATTAAAATGGTTATTAATTATCGTCAGTAAATGTGATACTATTACTATATAATAGGTAGTAGTAACATGTTATAATTTTATGATAAACTGTGATAAAATTTATAATAACTAGTAGTAATATAGTATTAACTAATAGTAATTTAGTGCTGTGATAAATTTACTATAACTATTATTAATATAGTGATGACTAATAGCAATATAGTGATAATTTAAATTGCGAAAAGTTTATGATAACTAATAATAAAATTATGATAACATGTAGTAAGTGGTGGTAAGATTATGATAACTGGTAGTAAGTCACGGTTTACCATGTCCCTACAGTTCCAATAAATAATAATATTACCAGACTCTATTTACCGTAGTTATTACAAATTTCTCACAAGTTATCATTATATTAATTATCATTATTAATAATTTAAATAATATTACATGATATAATTAATTATCAATATTAGTAATTTAAAATATTAGTAATTATATAAAATTAGTAATTATCAATATGACAATTTTTACATAATTTAATGTTAAAATATAGAATTATGACAATTGGACTAATTGTTACATAATATAATATAAATGTAATGACACTATGTTATATAATGTAGTATTATAATATAAATTATGACGATTCATTAACTAATTGGATATTATGGCTAATTGTTACATATTATAGTATTATAATATAATATGATAGTATGATATTATGATACTATGACTATTCACACATGGTACAATATCAATATTAGTAATTTAAATAATATTATATGATGTCCAATATTAATAATTATATAAAATTAATGATTATGTAATGTAATTATCAATATTATATTCATTTGAAACAAAAAAGAAAACACAAAAATAGCAATCATTGTGATGACGAGGAATTAAGAATAAGATGGATAATTACTAAATGTACTAAAAAAAGTGTGTAATAAAAAAATAGGCGGGTAAAGAATAAAATAATGAAAAAAATGACGAGAAAATTTATAAGGAGACAAAAGGGTTTTGAATTTTTTTTTTTTTTTGTAAAAATTGAGAGAGCTAAATGACTAAATTCAAATATATTGTTAGAATAGTTTTCAGTGTAACACTTTTAGGGACTCTTTTAAAATTATCTCTATAATAACACCATTTAACCATGGTAAGTTGAGGAGATAATTTGGACAAGTGGTATGAGTCACTATAATAAAATGTGGTAAGATTGTGATAACATGTAGTAAGAGAAAAATGTGAGAATTGATGTCTAAACTCATCATTTAATATATTTCCTAAAAATAAAAATAAAAGAGCAACACCACTTCCTAAAAATAAAAATATATATATATATTAAAATAAAAAATGCAACGCATATGCTTAGAGTTCTAAGTCATTTAATACTTTCTTTATAAAAAAGAAAAAAAAAAGATGTGTAAACTCATTATGTAATACATTTCCTAACTTTTTATGAGATATAGTAATAATACTTTATGAGGTGTAGTAATAATATAATGGTAACTAATAGTATCTAATATAGTGGTAGTAATATAGTGATAATTACTAATAATATAATGATAACTAGTAGTAAGTTTGTATTATAACTTTACGAATGACAATGAGAGACTGTGGAACCACGGGATACGTAATATGGTGGTAGTAATATAGTTATAGTAATAGTAGTAATGGTAAGTAGTAATAAATTAGTATTAGTGGTAAGTAGTATTAATTGGTGATAAGTAGTGGTGTGGTAATGGTAAGTAATGATAATTTGTGGTAAGTAGTGGTAATGTAGATATCTACATGGTGGTAAGTAGTGGTAACTAGTAATACGTAATAATTATGGTGGTAAGTAGTGGTAAATGTCAGATTCCTACTACACTTGTATTTTTAATAATCATTAAAAATAAAAAAGTAAATTCTAAAAATTAATTATATTAAATTTTAAAAATTAATTATATGATATAATTTTATATAAATTTTAACAAAAATAACAAATAAAAAAAATGAAAATATTATATAATTTTATATAAAATCCAAAACTAATCTATCAATATAATTAATTAAACTAATATAATTAAATAATATTAAATATCATGTAATTAATTATACCCACATAATTAATTACACTATTACATTCTAGATAAAAAAGAAATAAAAAAATAAAATGAAATTGTAAATTGTTTAATTGAGATATTTGGACTAAATTGTAAAATAATTACTATTATATTAATATATATTTCTATATATTACTATACATATAGTAACTATATATAACATATAATGCAATATAAAGGCTGGCGCATGTACCCAATACGTGGGCACCAACCCAATAAGGGGCCTGGCGCCCGCCCCTCATAAGCAGGTGCCCGCCATAAGGGGGTCCTGGCGCCTGTCCTCGTGGGGGCCTGGCGCTCGCCTTTTTATGCGGGCGCCTGTCCACACACATACAATTTTTTTTTAAAAACCATTTTGTCTCTCTCTCACTCCAATCGGCTTAACACACACACTAATTCACAATTGCACATTCTCAAAAGTTGGACATTCCCCCAATTAAATACCCCAAAATCAAATTTGAAGAATTAAGACAGTTAATGACTAAAACAAAAGTGTGTAATGAAAAAAGACGTGGGTAAAGAGTAAAAGTGTGAAAAATTAAAAAAGTGTGAAAAAGGCACGAAAGGAAAAAATATGGTGGATTTTGAAATTTTGTTTGTAAAAATGGCGGTCAAACGATTGAACTGAATTTATTATAAATCATCCTTATCCTTCTCTCATTTTCTCTAAAGCTCTCATTTCTCAAAACTCTGAAAATTCTTCTAAATCAACAAAACATATTTTCAGTCTTATTTCATAGAAACATATTTTTAACGAAAACTCTCTAAAATTTTCCTTCCCTGAAGCCAAGTATATTTTTAGCCTCCAGACTTAGTCAAAACTCTCACTCAAGCTGTTACACTGAAGCATACTCTATAACAAATATTTAGACACCAACGAACAATGACTTTGCAAAATTTTATCAAAAGGTAATTATATATTTTTTTATATAAAAAAGTTACTCAGTTATGTTGGATTCTATTAGTTGTATTGTTAGATTCCTCTGATGCCAGATTGTGGAAGTATACAAAGAAGTCAACCATCATCATTATCATCACCTACTCCATCCCACTTCATCCCAGAGGTAATATTTTCATTTACAACTATTTTTTTACATTTTCATGTAATTATATTTATTTCACGTAATTATATTCATTTCGTAACTATGTAATTATATTCATTTTGGTTTCTATGAATAGATTGACGGAAAATTGTGCATAAAGTTGATCACAAAGTTGGTCATTGCTATTAGCTTAATTTTAAAGTTATTTGATTTTGATGCTGGATTGTGCGTTCAAGTGATGGTAGCATTTTGATCGAAGTTAACATTTTTTGTTTGAAATTGTGACATTTTTGCAGTTATAGGATATGTAATCTTTTTTTTGTCTTATATGTATCCATCATTATATCATAAATAAATGTATCAATAATTTTTGGATATTAATACAATCATTATTATTACGTTTATATTATTTTTATAATTTTTATAAATAAAATACAATAATTTACTTGCGGACTATAAAAAGTAACAATATTATGGTATCCGATATTAACACATGGTAACTGATGATGAAAATAGTAATATTTTGTAACATATAATAACTAATGATAAAATCACTAATATTTCCTAATTCAATAGTAACCAACAATGAAAGTAGTAACATCTTATAGTATATGGTAACCGATGATAAATCACTAATATTTCTTAACTCAATTATAACCGACAATGAAATCAGTAATATCTAGTAATACATGAAAAACGATGATAAAAATAGTAACTTCTCCTAATCAAATGCTAACCGACGATACAAGTAGTAACATCTCGTAACACGATAATTGATAATAAAATCACTAATTTTATTAATATTTTATACCGTTAACATTTTGTAACATTTTGTCACTGAATGGTAACCGATGATAAAAATAGTAACATATGATAACACATAATAACTGGTTATAAAACTATAAATTTTATTAATACTTTTCTACCGGTAACATTTTGTATCATCTGGTAACACATGGTAACTAATAATATATTACTAGTTTTACCAACACTATCCTTCCGTCAGTATACATATGTGACGTGCTCCTGTGACGTGCTCCAATGATAACCCAAAGCGTCGCCTCAACACTTTAATTTTGTAATATACCGACACTTTTTAAAATGTTACAATACATCCATAACATACTATAACGGTTGTACAAACCATCAGAATACACCTACCCCGACTGGTGAATACTTCACTGATATTTCATCCGTCAGAGAAAGTGTTATCGACACTTTTTTAGTCTTTTACTGACGATCACTCTTATTTTGTAGTGAACATAACCCAATTAAATATCCCCCGCCCAAAAAAAAAAAGTGTGGTCAATTAAATAACAGTCATACTATTTTGACAATAATTCAATAATGAAATCATAAAATCTTGTTTGGTGCAGATTATTAGTTCCATAATTAAATATATTGTGTTCTATATAAATGATAAATTTATGGAAGTCTACTGGTCCCGGGTTTGAAATTGACCACACTAAGAAGAAATTCTGGGTAAAATAGACCACCCATTTTTTTGTGTATGGGATTTTTAGAATATGTTTATTATACAACATTTTGTGAAAGAAATAAAAAATATGATGTGCATATATAATATAATATAATATAATATATAATTGATTAATCCTCCTATGCTAATTGGTTTATTGATCGGTCAATGGTTCCTCTTAGATATGATTTTGAATTTGAGTTTCGTATATAAAGAAAAAAAACGTTGAAAAAGTTTTATTTTATTAATAGTTCAATCAAATTCGAATCAAATTTAATCAGATTCAACGTCATTATCAGATATTCACGATTTTTTTTTTAAGAAAAGAAAAAATCAGTTAGACCATATTTTGGACCACATATAAGCCAATAGATTTTTAAAGAAATTGTCTGATAGTTATAATTTTTTTCTCAAATTGATAATCATAAAATCAAATCACGATTTAGGGAAAAAAAAAAAAAACATGTAAGCCAATGGCCAACCCTGATTCTATTCGACTTGAAAAGAGTGGACCAGGGCCGGCCCTTATGGGCCTAAAAATTAATCCCACATCCTTCAAACCAGTTCATCAGGGCTGAGAGGGTAGCCCATTCTCCCCGAGGAGTGCGATGTGGGACTGGATCAGAAATTGATTAAAAATATTGGACTTCTAGATCTGAATTTGATTAAAAAAATCGGACTTCTCTGGATATATAAAATGACAAAAATAAAGCTTCGTTTGGGAACCAAAATTTTGCCCACAAGTGTTTTTTATTTTTTTTTATCTATTATCAATATTCAAAATCATATTTTGACTAATTTAATTCAAACATTAATGGGAAGTCATATTTAGATAACGGCTCTTCCAGCATAATTTTTCTCATTTTCAAATTTTGAATCTGAAACTTGATTAAGATATCTAATATTTTACCCACTAAACCGACTTTCCATTAATCTTTTACCCACATGTTGATATTGTAGGATGTCAATATTTTATTTTATTCTAAAATTAATTCCCTCCCTGGTTGATTTTTGACATTATATAGAAGTTGTTTGCTCTTTACATTTCTGGAATTCACAACTATATTTTTAAAATTTTTAAACATTTTGTCTCTAATTAAATTTTATGTGGGGAGTGACAACCAATATAAATTGTTATTTTAAATAGTTTCATGTATATTTATATCCCACCAATTAAGTTATTCATGGCTAATTAAATTTTATCATGCTTTTTATTTAGATGACCCAATTCAAACCAATTGCATTAAACAAATTGTAATTTAAAATCTAGTAAATCTTCAACAAATTAAATCCAAACATTTGTTATAAAATTTTATTCACTATAAAAAAAAAAAAGAGATTTCCGGATAGTTTTTTAAATACTTTGTTGACGTTATTAATGTCGGTAAAATTTAAATTGACGCACAAGAAAATGGTGGAGATGATATAGTCGGGAAAAGTTGACGACGATTGGATGTTTTCTGGATCTCATAGTGTTTGTCTGTTTTTGTTGAACTGTTATGATTGACAGGTCCGTCCGATTCTAATTATACTGTAAGTATCCAAATTTATATTTTAATTAACTTAATTTAAATATCTATGGATCATATTTTAATTAACTTCATTCTTCTCATTGCTCTCGCTTCTTGCAGCTAGGTGAGTTCCTCACTTTCGTTTAAATCTGATTGTGTTTATGATATTATTTGTAACCTAGTAAACATATTTTGGTGGATAAACTAAACATGACTAGGGCAAAATTATAACAAATTTAAGATAAAATTAGAATGAAATTATGACGAAAAATAGGCCAAATTAAAGATAATGTGGAGTAAAAAAATTATATTATGGAAAAACTACGCAAAATGAGGACACAATTAGGGTAAATTTAATTTATATTAAGGTAAAATTAGGGTAAAATTAAATTATATTAAGGCAAAATTTTGCTCAAATTAGGGCACAATTAGGAAAAAAATTAATTTATTATAAAATAATGTTAGTCAAATTTAATGCATTATTAGAGTAAATTAATTTATTTAGGTCAAATTAATTTATAATTACTTATTTTATACTACGAGGCAAATTTAATACATAATTAGGGTACAATTAAGACAAAACTAATTTATGTTAAGATAAAATTATGGTAAAAATAATTTATATTAGAGTAATAGCTAGACAAAATTAGTGGACATTTCTACAAAATTATTTTATATTTGTTTCTCATTTTTATATACTTGGTATGCATATCATGTGATGGAAACTCTTTATTTCTACTTATATGCAAAGATTCTATCAAGTTTCTAGCAATATGATGTCATGAAAACTATTTGTTTATACTAATATACGAATATTATATCATGTTTCTAGCAATATAATGTATTTATTTGTGATTTTTTTATTATTTATTGATTTAGTTATAATTACGTTTCAATAAAGAGAGACACTAAAAAACTTAAGGATTATGAAAACATAAAAAAAAAAACACCACAAGCAACTATTAATAAGTATCCAAATGTAAATGGATATGATGTTTCACACGAGACCACCTTTGAATGTAGCATAAAGTTTCATCTGTGCATACATATTAATCCAGAAGTGCAATGGACAAAACAATCATTTAGGAAAAGGTTGAAAGTTCTACTAAAATATATCTTTATTTACTACCTATTTTGTATTTTTTTGTTATAACTTGATTTTGTTTAAGAATTTCTTTTTTTTATATTTCATGAATTTGTGTAGTTTCTTTGTACAACTTTACAAAAATTAGAAAAAATGAGATACTATTGATAATATATCAGTAGCATGTAGTAGTGGTGCCTCTCCATATATTTGTGGCCAATTTTCGTCATTTTATATTGTGTGTAAGCTAGTTTATAAGATATTGGTATCAATACATTTTAAGTATTATATACAAACATGTTTAACTTAATCAAATGGTTGTTCATGACATTTTCATTTTTGTGGTTACAATTGTGTTTACATTATGTTTGTACTTGATGGATCTTTAGAGTTATATTATATAAATTTTATGGTTAATGAATATTTTGAGTTATATTTTATATTTGTGGTTGATGGTTATGTGTTTGATATTTGAATTCCATATGATGGATATTGTGATTATTATCTGTGGATGAAGAGTGAATGAAATATGAATTATGGATGGAATATGTATATTGTGGGTGATGCATGTTTGGTAAACAGGTTTTTGAGCAGGATTTTGGTATTATTTCTAAATGAGTCAAAATTTTCACCCTAATACTAACTCATTTTGATGTTTAGTGCCAGAAAATGTTGCTAAGTGCAAAGAGAATTGCCAACGTTTTTGAGAATATACGTCGACAAAAGTTTTAGCATTTGATGATATTTGAGTGAAGAAATAATGGCAAATGCTCACTTATTCCCGACATTTTTCTCATACAAAATGACAGCCAATAACAGCTTTACCGACATTTGCAAATGTTGGAAAAGGTAATTCCTTTCCCAACCATTGTAAGTAAATGTCAAGAAAATCCCCGACAATTTTTTCCCCGACATTTTTTCCTTTCGTCATCCTAACCTTTAGCAATGGTTATATAATGTCAAGAATAAGCAAAAAGGGGCAGGAAAGGTATTATTTTTTGTAATGGACCCAATACCAAAAACTAGTTATAATATCAATGCTGAATGCTAATAATAGTATCAGCAAAGAACATTCTCATGTACTTTCATGCCACATATTCTAGTCAAAGGGAGATCGATTCATAAAAGATGCGATCAATAAATAGAAATTCATTGAAGCTAAAATGGAATTTATTTGTAAGATCGTCAATATTGTATTGAGCTCCCATAAAAGATGAGGTCAGTCAATGGATATTTACCGAAGTTGGAAAGCCAAATCCTTAGCGGACCCACAGTGTTACTAGATTAGTTAGACAAAAATTAGATACCAATTGGTGAAAAAAAAAAAAAAGGAAATGGAATTTCTTTATAAAATCATCAATATTTTACCAACGGACTCTTTAGAGTATATCAAATCAACACAACTTTCCTTCAGCAACACAATTTGGGAAAGGGCCTCAACCTAATATGTTTGTCTTGATGATTGGATAAACAATTTCTGAGAGGTGAGATTAATTCAAACCCCCTTTTTTTCCTTCTCCATTGTTTTCTTTCTTTTTAATATTTCTTAATAATATGTCATCCATTCATAGTTTTAGGGATGGAAGACCTAAGAATTCACCAGTTTCAATGTGGAAGAGGCCATCAACCATAAAGTAGGGGTGTGTATGATATGTCCCAATTTCCAAGGGAGTCAAAGAGGCAAAAGTATTGATAGTGCTTCGCAAATTGATGATATGTTGATGGGATTTAGCCAAGAATATGCTTATGGATCTCATCATGGAGTTGACAAACCTCTTACAAGTGCTCAAGGGGAGAATATATGTGCTTCCGTAGACACAAAGATGGCCTTTGTAAAAATTCACTGTCAAGTGATGCTTTGTAATCCTTCTTAAAATTTATTTCAAATGAAAATGATATTGTATTGTAGTCCCATATGCATAGATGTGTATAAGTGTGTATGCTATTGACTTTGTTATGGCTATAAATATTTTCCAAGTTGTGGTTATATGTTCTACATAGATAACAAGTACAAAAGGTTTTGTTCATTTTGCAAGAGCTACAATAACTAAACCTAGGTTCTTCCATAATACCATTCTTTTTTTATTTCTTCTATTTACAAATTAATCCATTACCTCTGCAAAAATTTGAAATCTTGGGATTGTGGTCCTTGCCTTTCAATTTCCTTCATTTATTGTCCTATATTTGATATTAGTTAAGTTGTTCCTTCTTAAGATATAAAACATCATACCTATTTCTTGTTTTTTGAGCAACACTATTGGGTAGGAATAGCTCCAAATTTCTTTCTTAGTTTGTTGGAGGTGAATTTGGCTCCATAGATGATGGATCTGCTAACTCGAACGGTGGTTTGGTTACTTGATAGTCTGAAGTGTCAAGACAAACAAAGAACTACTGCAGGGTGTTTTGTTGAGGGAGACTCTGACATTTAAGTTAGAGAACGGTTTTCGAAATGGAAGAAACAGACTGAAAGAGAGCTCTGTGCCGATTATAGTATCTAAGTAGAGAGAGAGTATGCGTATACATACTTAGTTGGTTAGGTTAACGATGTATATATACCTTTTGTGTATGAGAGTCATATGCATCTGGAGTGTCAAACCCTAGTTTCCTTATGGGAGCGTTGTGAGATTTTGGAACTTTCATGAAGAATTCTTAAAGATTTCAACTTTTTCCAGTTCTAGAAGCCTAGATTGCCATGTAAATTCCCTTCCTTATTGACTACGGATGTAGGTCTCCCTTCTATTTACATAGGATTAGCTTTCGTGATTCGGGGGCAGTGATATTACCTTATTAGGTTGAGTAATGATCGTCATCGCACCAAGGAGATATCGAGCAGCTGTCTACCAAGCAGGATCTAGTTGGTAGACACTGAGGGAGTGTAGGTCATGCCTAGCCATCTGGGAGTTGTATCTCTTCTTGGTAGTACGTTTCGGTTGATTATTCCTTAGGCTATTGACTTAGAGGGTCCTAGGTCTCATAACAATAAGCCTCCAGGCTGACCAATTAGTAGATCAACCATGGGGATGCTGACCAAATTGATAATAGGGCTTTCATGAGTCGCTTAGTAGATTAAGGTCTAGTCTTCGGCCCATCATGATTTGGGCCAATTCGGTCATGTGTTATCATTTGCCCCCCCACTCCTGTGGTGGCTTTGAAAAAGAAGCTTCAAGAGTATAGTCTAAAGGAGGCCTTTTAGATGTTGCAAATCAATGAATTAAATATGGCATGTGTTGCTTTGGTTCTTGTAAATCGTCTCCTACACGCTTTTTATACTACATGTTTATCGATTGGTTTCCCACTACTACTTTGACATTTTTTATAGTTATCTTTCTTGACGATTCAGCCTTCTGCGAAAGATCGTTTGAGAAGAAATGGCTAGGGGTTGACTAAGCATTGATGAAATCAGAAGCCTTATGACTGAGAAGGAGTTGCGAGATGTTCAAAGTGACATGTTCTGGGAGATGACAACAACCTTTTCTTGACCATTAACAAAGATCGAGCTAATGGGATGCCGAATGGCTATGTCCTGAAGTATAGATAGAGCATCAGGTATGGCCTAAAAGTGTCATGTATGGGTGATGTTGCCAGGGTCTTAGTCCGTTGGAATTTCTTCCCAACATTGTTGATCCTTAGTGTTTGGCGCTTGGTCTTCATCGTAATGTCTTCAATGAGTTTTTGCTTCCTCCATTTCGATTTTGAGATTTTGGCATCCGTGTTCGCTCTTAAAAGGTGCACCCGTGGTGGTTCTGCAGAGGAGTGGCTCTATTTGCAAACCTAACCCAACTCGAATTGGAAATTCTTTTATAAGAGGTCATCGACAAAAGTTGGATATACAAGTTCCTTTTGGTAGAGTTCTTAAATGAGGACTTGATACCTAGATTTCTGGCGGTCAAGAAGGAGTCGCTTTTTGCGTTGAAGCCTATCAACCGTCTCACCATTCAACGTTTCTGCACTTGGTTGGTGGTTATTGTTAGGCCAAGAAGAGATGCATCTGGGTTGAATCTCTTCTAGATGACATGATGTTGTTGCTAGCAGGCTTATTACTTGGGGAGAACAGAAAGATTGAGAGGTCTCTCCTGATTGAGAAAAAGAACAAGAAACTTGTTAACTTTCTTGCTTCCCTTGAGGAAGAAGATCTCGAGGAGATCACTCCCAACCAGCAAATGAGGCCCAAGAAGAGAGCAATAGCAAAGAGAGAGAGCGTTTCTGATGCAGGTGCCGACACTATTCCCATTTCATCTATGAGAAGAAGGAAAAGAAGAATTGTGAGAAAAAATCTCTTAGTTGTGTTGAGAGTTGCCAATGCTAAAGACCATAGGTCTTAGGCTTATGGAGAGGTGGTAATTCTTTTAAAGCATGGCAATGATGGTGGCATATAGGCCAAAGATGGCGAGGAGGGGGCCGAAGGCTATGCTTTTGATGGTGCCGAGGAGACGAAGGTGTTCACCCCAGAGTGCCCCGAGAATATTTACCCCGGGCTGACAAGAGGGCCTGGTGCAAGACCTTCCTCTGTTGTTCTGTTGCTACCTACAGACAAAGGCAAGTGTATGGTGCCCAAGGAGGAAGCGTTTTTATATGTGATTCCTGTTTAGTCCTTAGATAGGCGTCGGGACTTAAAGGAGTGTGGGATATTGATGTTCTACATTAGGGAAAATCATTATAACTATATGAATGTTACCGAGGGAAAGTGAATAGCCGATCGGTTAGATTTCCATCGCTTGAAATTGGAGTTGAATAAGCTCTTGTTAGAGTAGGGTGACAAGGCTTTGTTTTCCACTGCTTTGACGGTATTCTCCTCCCTATAGAACTCATTTACTTTTCTTCCTTCTGCTTATTAACTAGTATTCATTTGCTCAGACCATAGTCCTCGTGAAGTTCCAAAGGCAGTGAAGAGAGCATACAGTAAGCCATATGAGGCTCCGAGCTAATCAGATGGTGGCAGATGTGTCTCGATCGGAGGATGCTCTTTTATAACGGGAAAGGGAGCTTGAAAAGGAGAAAGTGTCCGTGGTTGTCTTAAGTGCCCACAATGAGGAGGTGGAGTAGTTGAGGGCCAAATGGGATGCGGTTCTTTATTAATGCGAGATAGTCTCCAAGAAGTATGAGGAATTGGAGGCGAAGGCCAAAATATATGAAGCATCCCTGCAAGTTGTAAGGAGGCTAACCGATATGCATGGGCAGTCCCTTTAAGCTGCTGAGAAAAAGATTGCTAAGCTAGGTGAAACGGTTACAAAGACCATTAATCAGCACTTATGTCTTCATTGTAGGCTATCTTAGAGGCTTCAACATGCCTTAGAGATCATTTGTCAAGCAGGATTGCCAAGTGCCATGCCCCTAGATGCTGAGGGTCTTGCTTTTGATCTGAAGTCTACTCCTGCCCCTGTAGAGTCCATTGTTTCTCCTCTCTCTTGATTAGAGTCCCTTTTCTCCTTTTTCTCTCTCATTTTTTTTGTAATTTCTTCTTCTGTGTTCCCTTTTTCTCAGGATTAGTGAAGTATTCGATTGTTTACTTTGTGTCAGTAGTGTTGCTCCTTTTATGTTTATTGAGTAAGTGCTACCAGGGAGAAACATCCCTAGTTAAGGGTATGTTTGCCTGACAGTGAGGGTTCTCCTTGCATTAACCATACATTCGTTTAAGAAAATAGGTAACACTTGTTAGTTTAGGGAGATGAATCCCTTATGATAAACACCGTTTGAGAGGATTGGGCGATGCTTGTCTGCTCGAGGAGATAGATTCCTAATGATAGGCTCCGTTTTGGAGGATTGGGTGATGTTTATCTATTTAAAGATATAAATCTCTAACGATAGACTCCACTCAAGAGGAATAAGCGATATTTGCCCATTTAGGGAGATAAATCCCTAATTATAGGCTCCGTTCGGGAGGACTAGACGATGTTTACCCATTCAGGGAGATAAATCTCTAACAATAAACTTTGTTCGGGAAAACTCGACGATATTTCTTTGCTTAAGAAGATAGATCCCTAACAATAGGCTCCGTTCAGAGGACTAGATAATGTTTTCCCATTCAAGGAGATAGATCCCTTGTTGTCGACACGTCATTCAATTGGAAGAGGTTCCGCACGTTTGGTGTAACCGACTCACAAAGAGAGATCAATGAAATAAATATTACGAGTAAGATAATTATAATATAACCAGTATGATAAAATGCTAAGCTAGATATCATGGAGCAAACAAATAATACTATGAAAGCAAGGTAAGATAGGTTTAGAGTTTACTTAGAAGGGTGTGCCGGAGGTTCTGGATCGCAAGTGTCCCGATGGGAGTAAAGGTCTTGAACTTAACCTTCATATGTTTTAGCTCTGCAATGCCTTCGAACATTTAAGCTAGGTCACCCCAAAATGACTTTGTAAGGTGAGAAGAGTTTGACCACGTTGAACATGATGAAGGCTGTCATGTAATCTAGTGAAGCCCCTTGATGGGCTTAATGTGAGGTTGCTTGTGTGGGAGTAAATCTCATTTATTGGAAGGTGTTCTATAAAAAAGGTTCCAGCCAGTTCTATGATCCATAAAGATTATTCTGACTTCATATTCCCAGATCTTCACAATAATGATAAGAGAATCGTGGTCATCGTTACTGAAACCGATCAAGGGCATTTTCTTCTTAGGCTGCTTCTTGGTACAAGTGGTAATGACTTATTTGTATGTAGAATTGGATGGCTCTACCTTCTGAAAGATTGGGGCTATTAAGTACTCATTTTCATTTGACTATGTGTGATTGCGTTGATGTAGCACCCACAAGATATGGACTTGGAGGTAAGGCTCCAAGAGGTCATATCCATTCTACACTTGGAGGATCCCCTTTCTGGTTGCTTGGAAACATCTATTGGGATCTGTTTATCGACTTGCTCATTTTCTCATTTCGCATTGTGTGAGCGCCGAAGAGGGGGACCTTATCTTTCCACACTTATGAACCTTTGGAGTTAAACCACTTCAGACAAGGAATTCAAGTTCATCTCTCATCTTCTTGCATTCGTCTGTTAGATAGCCACAGTTCCGGTGGAAGTGACATCGGATCTTGTGTTTTTAGGGATCGTTCTCTATAGAGTAAAGAGACCAACTAATATAGGGCTTGTTCCGAATCTAAAGTAGGACTTGACTGAGTACCTCATTCAGAGATCTATAACTAGTAAATCTTCTTGGTTGATGGGGTCCTTGTCGGGCCCGCTTGGGTGAGGACCATTGGGGCAATCGACTACACTCGTTTTGGGCTGGTTGAACTTGCCATTTGTCAAAGGCCTCAATATTCTTGGCAGTGATATACTTCTCTGCTCGATCGTAAAATTCCTAGATGGTAGATGGGGAATTCTTGGTGATTAAGGTTTTTATCCCTAATGGTCATAGCTCCGTGAGTAGTGCTGCTACTGTGGTTGAGTAGTCTAAACCAGAGACCTTCATCATCTCAACTTTGAACTTCTCAAGGTATTCTCTTAACAACTCGTCATCCCTCTGTTGTTTCAAAAGGAAAGATATGGATTTCCTCTTAGCACCCCTACTGATGACAAAGTGCATTTAAAATTGCTATCGGGGTTGAGAAAAGCTTTTAACACTGAAAGGGAGGAGTGAATTGAACCATATCAGTGCATATCACTTTAGAGTTGTTGGGAAGTGTTTGCATATGACAGCATCAATATGTCTCTAGAGATCATCACGGTGATGAAGTGGGCAATATGATTCTTGGGGTTAGTGTTGCCATCATACCTCTCCAAAGGAAAGAGAAGCACATCGCGGGTCATCGGTTTAAAAGAGATCTTATGATCAAAAGGTAAAAGCCTAGTGGAGTATTGAGCAAGCTCGTCTCTTCTCATGTTTGCACATTTTAACTCGTTTGCCATGAGCTCTTCAATCTGCTTTCTTAGGTCACCAGGGTCATGCTGGGAAGTCACTAAGGGCTCTCGGTATTCTTTAGGCTCAAGCCTCCATGTGCACATGTGACCCGATTCATGAGAGGAGGATTGAGCTTCTAGTCAGAGAGTGCGGCTGAATTCTTCTAGCTACTTGCTCATACTTTGTATTTTAGACTCCAACCTCTCTACTTGGGGTCTTGTAGCATTTTCTGGAAAAGCAGGAGTGACAAGTGGTGATAGGTGGTTTTGGTAGCCAGATTAGACCTCGAGTGGGTTAGTAACAATAGGAATTCTTGGAGGGTTATCTGCCACGGTTTGTGTGGTGTTAGTCAGGATGCCCATGTGCCCTTCCATTAGAGACGCGGCTCGGGAAGCGACTCTAGTTATTCTCCATGGAGGCATACTCTCTTGGTGAAGCAAGGCGACACGGGACAATCTTCTTTCCTATCTATTTTCTATAGATGGTGCCAATATGTTGGAGGTGGGTTCGGCTTCACAAATGATGGCTCTACTAACTCCAAGAGGATGGTTTGGTCATCTGATGGTCTGGAGCGACAAGACCTGCAAAGAATCATATGAGGGTGCTCCGGTGGGAGCAATTTCGATACTCAAGTTAGAAAACGATTTTCAAAATGAAGGAAACAGACTGAAAGAGAGTTCTGTGCCGATTGTAGTATCTAAGTAGAGAGAGTATGCATATGTATACCTAATTGGTAAGGTTAACAGTGCATATATATCTTTTGTATGTGAGAGTTGTGTATCTGTAGTATCAAAACCCTAGTTTCCTTACACAAGCATCCTGAGATTACCGGAATATTCATGTAGAATTCTCAAAGATTTCAAACTCTTTCCAATTTTGAAAGTCTAGGTTGCCATACAAATTCCCTTTCTTATCAACTACGGATGTAGGTCTCTCTTCCATTTACATAGGATTAGCTTATGTGATTTGGGAGTAGTAAATATTAACTTAGTGGGTTGAGTGATAATCATCGGGGCACCAAAGAGGTACTGAGCAGCTATCTATAGAGTAGGATCTAGTCTGTAAGTATCGAGAGAGTGTGGGCTATGTCTACCCATCTAGAAGTTGTATCACTTCTTGACAGCACATTTCAATTGATTGTTCCTTGGGTTATTAACTCCGAAGGTCCTAGGCCTCATAACAATAAGCCTCTAGGCTGACCTGATGGTAGATTGGCTGGGAGGATATTGACTAGATTGATAACAACAGGGCTTTTGTGAGTCTCCCAACAAATTAAGAACTAGTCTTCGACATTATGATTTAGGCCGTTTCAGTCCCGTGCCATCATAGTTAATTTGTCTTATCACTGCCATTTTTTAAAGATTAATTCCTTTTATATGGAAATCTTACCCTACCATTTATGCACGAGATGTTTTTGCTTCCTTTGATGTGAACAAATTCAAGTAATCTATCTTTGCCTCCGTAGACAACAAATTCGAAACTACCGAGCAATGGCAGTGCATCAGGGGATTGAATTTCCTTGAGGATGATGTTCCAGCTCTTGCCGACCGGATCTCCTGCCAATGGATCTTAAGATTTCCGGAGGCATGTCAGACCAATTCTCTCTCTATATACCATACAAACACACCAGAGAAAATTGGAAATTACTTTACAGGCTCCCCAATATTTCTACTTTCTATCGTAGCCTTTTCCTTCCTTGATTGGTATCTTGACCCAAAGGGTTATTACCAATTTTATTTTAGAAATGGTTCTGCTCTGCCCCCAGAAAAGGTGGACATTGAGCAAACCAGGCTTTGCAGGGCCCTAGCCAGGCATGGTCCGGGTATTGGGAGACTCTTTTGAGCCGAAGCCTGATGCTATGCACCAGCCCAAAACTCCAAGCCTGGCCTTAGAATATTTTACAAATAACCTAAACTTATATTTATATTATTTTATTAATATTCAAATACAAAAATACACTTCAAAGTATGGAAAAATAGTACGTCTTGTAGAAATTCCAACAACTTTTTCGCCAAACCCATGGGGGGAGCCATTTTGTGGGGTTAACTGAGCCCACTAAAATTTGAAGAGTCTAAGAAATTTTATCAATATTATGGCACTTTTTAAGAAATTTTATACAACATAAGCCAATTAAATATTCCAAAAAAACAAAGAAAGTATGGTCAATTAAATAATACATTCATATTATTTTGACAATAATTCAATAAAAAAATCATAAAGTCTTGGTGCAGATTATTAGTTCCATAACTAAATATGTTGTGTTTTGTATAATTGATAAATCTATGGAAGTTTATTGGTCCCGGGTTTGAAATTGACCACACTAAGGGGAAATTCTGGGTATAATAGAGCACCATTTTTTGTGTATGGGATTTTTAGAATATGTTTATTATACAGTATTTTGTGAAAAAAATATTTATACGATATTCATATAATATAATGTAATATAATATATGTATATATAATTGATTAAACCACCGACACCTAATTGGTTCCGAGACCGGATACTAGTTTCCCTTAAATACGATTTTAAATTTGAGTTTCATGTATAGAAAAAATAGATGTTGAAAAAGTTTTATCTTCTTAATAGTTCAACCGGATTTGAGTTAAATTTAATCAAATTTAATATATTTTATCGGGTATCCTTAGTTAAAAAATAAATAAATAAATAAATAAATCGATCGGACCACATTTTGGACCACAACATGTAAGCCAATGGCCCACCCTAATTCTTCTCGGCCTGAAAAGAATAGACCTGGCCCGGCTCTTATGGGCCTAAAAGTTAATCCCATGTCCTACAGACCGGCTCATTAGGGCTGAGAGGGCTGCCCCTTCTCCACGGCAAGTGCGATATGGGACTGGATCAGAAATTGATTAAAAATAGTGGACTTCTCGAGATATAGAAAATAACAACAAAGCCTTTATCACATTCGTAATTCGATTAATTTGATTCAAAATTTTGTAATAGGCTTATTTAGAATGACTCTTTTAATATAATTTTTTTTTATTTCTAAATCTCAAACTCAAAATTTATTTAAATAATCTAACAAAATATCAAATGTAAAAAAATAATAAATTTGCTAACAAAATAAGTGGTCGTAAAAGGGGTTTTATTTTTTTTATTCTTTTGTTGTAAAATCCCCACTCTAAGGGCAAGATATCCTAGGAAAACAGCGAGGAAGCAAACAGCAGCTTCGGAGTAGAACTTGTTATCCTCTGTTTCATAAGAGAATAGAAGACCTACTAACATTTGGAGAGTACTTTTTAAGAGTAAGAACTTTCTTAGAGTTAAAATATCTAAATATTTATATACAATACAAACTCTTCTTAAAACTGAGCTTCCTGCATTTAACTTATTGCTTGAATTCGAGTAGAAGAAGGAATCACTTTAGGGAAGTGGGTTTGGGATCAAGAAATTAGGGTCGAACTAGAGATCTTAAATCAATAGAAAATTTTTTGGTATTACTAAACACAAGAACTTTTGATTAGACAACATTGTGTCTGCCAATAAATAAATAAAAATATTCAGTAGATCTTTGCATGATTTTAAACTTCTCCCTCATCTTGACCAATTAGTAAATAGCAATATTTAATAGAAATTTCTATTTTTTTTTTTTTAAAGATTTTAAGTCAAATATAAGTATTGAAAATCTTTTGAATATATTGGAACATACCAAATAATAAAAAAGGACGCATCCTGTAAAGTGGACCCAAAGAAATTAGAATATTTCTTTGTGCTCCCCTCATTGCATTCCTTTCTATTTATTAAGTAATGTAAACTTAATCAAATATAAAGTTTCCTAAAACAAAGCCAGTTTTTACAATCACGACGATTGTTTCCCTATATATCTTCCCTCCGTGCCCAGAACTAGTTGGACTCTCTTTGCGGTATTCTGGAAAGGCAGGGTTTCCCCTCTTTCTTTCAAAGACAAAAAATATGAAGAAGCCTTGGAGGAACTGGGCTAACTTGCCTCAGGATATCTTAAGAATCATTGCTGGCAAGTTGTCTCGTACCGACCAGGTGTGGTTTCGCGGTGTCTGCAAAAGCTAGAAAAACATTGTCCAAGAGGAGATTCGACCTGCTGATGTCCTGCTATGGCATGGTGGAAACTTTGATTGCGATGATTCCATTTTGGATGAGGAAATATGGATTCGTTGCTACCTCTCAGGCCCAACCTCCGAAGAATCAATAGAGTGTGAAACATGCTTAGGAGAAAAAAAAGGCAAGTGCAACGCTGCTCGGGTATACAAATTTGTGGGTTCCAGAGTTGAATGTTCACGATATGGTTGGCTGTTTTGTAGTAAGAAGCTAAGGAGATCCATATTTCTTTTCCTCTATAATCCTCTTACATATGATATCTGGGTACTTCCAGAATTACATGCCGTAGATGATGATTGGATTCTTGCGGAAGTCTCCTCCTCTCCAGCTTGCTCAGATTGCATGTTTTTCGTGCTTAGCCATGATGATCCTAATGATCAAATTAGCCTTAACATATGCCGCAAAGGGGACAAAGGCTGGAGCAAACACGGGTTGGTCACACGAGAAAAGTTCCAAAGCATTATTTATATGGCTGGAACAGTGTATTGTGTTTCCATCCTTGGGGTGTTGGCCGCCTTCTCTGCGTCGGACCTTGAATGGAGGGTGGTGACACAGAGGTTCGATCTAACAGATACTTTTAAAAATCGGTATACTCATCTTGTCATCTGCAACAGGGAGCTTACCTTAGTCCTCACTGATAAAAAAGCAATATGCAGAATATTTGCTCTAGACGCCTCGTCTGATCACCCTGCTTGGGTGAGGAGAAACACCCTAGGAAATCAAACATTATTTGTTGGGAGTACCTCATTCTCAGTCTCAGTTTCATCGGTTGCAGAGAAATTCACTGACGGGATCTTTTTCCCAGACTTTTATAATATCTCGGTGGTGGATGCTAGTATTGAAATAATCTTTTACTCTTTAAAGGATGGTAGAGTTTTTCACCGGCCAGAAACTCCTTACAGTAGGGTGGGCGGTTCCTTTGACTTCTGGCTTCAAGTTCATCTCGCTTGAATATTAATTAGGTACTCTCCTTTCATAATTGTTTATTTTTCTTTTCTTTTCATCTTTTGAAGACGCTATAAATTTTTAGGTTTATGGAATATAACGGCATGGTTTGTCTAGAGGAATTCAATCATTTGAAAAAGTTATGGTTTTGAATGTTAAAATTATGGGTTACTAAGAGATAATAAATATAGATAAATTTGGTTACTTAATGATGTTCCGTAAGAGTTGGACAAAACTGATCAAGGCTCAACTTTTGCTATGAGAAAACTGGGAGTGATTACTCTCCTGATACTGTGAGTAGATGGTTATATTGAGCATGAATGATAAATGTTTTTAATTACGATTTGTGAAATTTATTTTGAAATAAATTTTAAATTTGATTTGATATATTTTGTGATTGTGGTGTGCCCAAGTTAAATAGTTTGTTCAATCCATGGCTTTACTTTTGATTTCTTATAATATTTGTATCATGTTGCAATTGAATTATGAATGTGAATGGTGAAATTTCATTTTATTGTGAATGGTTGTGACATTGAAATGTGAAATGGACTTTTGTAATATGGTGCATGGAAAAGAATAAACGACTATAATCTAATCTTTTCATTGATCGGGCCGATGGTGCGGCGTGATAAAGGCTGTATTAAAAATTTAGTTTGAAGGTAGGTGAGATAGAGAGCCTCCCCAAATTGTTCCCGTGATCCCGTGGTGGCACCCCACAAAACTTTGGGCCAACGCCAAAGATAGAGAAAATGTTTTATAAAATAAATGTAGAAAAATTTTCTAGCGGATTCTATCAACAATCATTGGTTAAATATGTTTTTGGCAAAACCCCGGATAGGCTTTTTTGAAAGAAAAAATATATCTAGTTGTTAATGGAAATATTTGAATCATGAAAAAATTTGTTATAAATTTATTTTTGTGTAATGAATGGTTAGTATTTCATTCAAATATATTTGAAATGCTCTTTTTGTACAACCACCCTCACCCGTCATTCATATTCAACATATCATTACACTTATTGAATATTTTGTACTCACCCCTCCTTTATTTTATCTTTTAGGGGAAGCAAGCTTGGAAAATTAGTCATCATCCGGTTGCCGGTCAGAAGAAGTTACTTTTGTTGATCATCATTAGGTACAATCTTTGGAAATTATGTAGACTAGAGCCATGGAGGGGGTTTTTATAAACTTTTAAAAGTTTAGTTTTTGTTAAATATTTAATTGCTTACCTTATAAGTCTCTTTAGTTTGAATAAACTTTCTTCCGCAAGACTTAATGATATTATTGGAACATTTGGATTATTTAGTAAAATTTAATTTTCAATCACTTGATATGTGTTTGAATGGTTGAGCGGCTGATGGATGATTTAGATTTATCTCAAAATGTTTGGAATATTGGAATATTTTATAGTACCTTGGGACACAGAATGGGTTCACACATGTTCGGAGGTAATACGATGATTGTCGCGTGCTCAACTAGGAGGCCGGGAATGACAAATTAATGGTAAGTGAATGGGTGAAGTTGGTATAGTATCCTAATCCCAAGAGGCAGAGCCATGTTGAAGGGTGTGGGGGCAATTGTCCCCACTAAAAAAAATTATTAAATTTTATATATTAAATTAAACATTGCCTCCATACAAAAGAAAATGCCCCCACACTTAAAAAATAATTGATTTAATTCAATTATACAGTTTAGATAACCATAATATAACCAAATAGATGAGAAACTGACAGTATAGCTTGATCGAATTAGGTAGTCAATTCAGTTCAATTATCTAAATTGATCGAATTATTGAAATCTCTATAAAATATTTAAGTAAATATATCACTGGCATCAACGTTGACTATAAATTACAATTTTAAAGTTAAAAAATTACCAATAATTATGATTCACTAAATATCAATTTTTAAAATTTTAAAATTCAAATTTCAAAGAAAATAATAAAATATCAAATTTTAAACTAATTCTACTAATCTAGTACTAGTTCATAAAATAATTAAAAAAAAAACTAACATTACAACATATATTTTTCTCAACTTCCCTAACTTTTTTTTCTCAATTTCATAAAATAAAAATAAGTAATCTACTAGTAGAGCAAAAATCGACAAAAAATGTTGAATTGAGCATGATAACACTTGGTGTTGGAAGAAGGGAGAGAAGGCAAGAGATTGCTCAGATTTTCAACCCAAGAAAAAGAATAATAATAATAAAAAAAGAGTTTGCTCAAAAAATGTTGAATTGAGCATGATAACAACAAGAATTTAACCCCAAAACTGAGGAGTTAGGGGAGGAAAATATGACCACTAAGCTGTCTTCTTTGATATATTAAAGCTAGAATTTGTTAAATAGATCCTAATATTAATACTACCTGCATTTCTCCTTTTCAATTCCCTCTGATACTCTAGTTTGCTACAATTGATCACAATTTGGCAGGCAAGATCCCAACTTTTTACAATAAGAGATTAAATTCAATTTGTTTAACACAACATTTATATCATCAAAATTTGATGAAAGGCTTCTTGAATTTTTAAGTTATGCAAATACTTTCCCAATACATCTATGCCTTTAAATTTTACATTTATATATAACTAACTATATATATAAATGTTTCTTATATGCATCAATTTGTTACCCTTCAAAAATTTTACATTTAATTCAATTGCCCTTCAATTTTATAAATTTAAATTTGTATAAAGAATTATATATACATAAATGTAAAATTGGTAATATAATTAGTTACATATATAAATTCAATTTGTACAAAATTCACATATATGCCCTTTTGAAAATTGTACAAATTTGTTTCGGGCCCTTAACAAATTCAAAAAACTTTTGAGAATTTGAGAAAGAAGATCCCAACTTTTTACAGTGAGGGAGTCAACTGGAAAATTGTTGTTAGCAAGCAAGTTTCACAAGGTTTCTTTGCTGGGCTAATAAATTTATTCTCTAATCTTGAAACATAAATTTGGGGAATATTTGGATGACAAAATCCCTGAAACCTCTCTTGTTCCTCATTTTTTGTCTCTACACTCATCATTTACCATAGTTGGAGAAGAAGTTGGGCACAACTTCAAAGGACTCGGTGGTGACTGCAAACAAAGGCAACTCGTGACTAAATCTTTCAAATGCGATATTCTCAGGGAAATCAAGATATGCTAATAATTTCATAACGAAATAAAATGGGCTAAACTCGTGACTAACTAAATCAGTGATAAAAAAATGATTTGCATTATTTATGTTGATGTTCCTTTTGCTTTCACGTTGATGGCAAATGCTGCTTCTCCATTGAAATTCAATTCTCTTTTTGATCTGCAATCTCTCTCTCTCTCTCTCTCTCTCTCTCTCTCTCTCTCTCTCTTTAAAAGAAAAAAAAAATTCGAGCAAGACTTTTTCTGGCATATAAATTTATTTGGAAGAAAAAACTGTATTCATCAACATAGTTTGGTGATAGTTTTTCTATCTGGCTCGGAACAATATTCTTCTACAATGATTTTGTATGTGTGCCACCAGAATCTCGAGATGCCTTGTTTTGCTAAGTGATTCTTTTCATATATTTTCGCTTTCATTTTACAGAACGTTATGACCATAATGGAAATTAAGGTTCAGATGCGATAATGCTCAAGTAAACACTATGAAGAATTGATTTGAATATGCTAGAATTGACATTTGTTTCTCTACGTTATTTATTACCCATTAAGATACTAATCATGTCCTCCCGGAAGATGCTACGCCTACCTAGTATATGTTGCCTGATTGTACTGCTTTCAATCAGGTTTTTATTTTCTGCTTAGTAAAGAATTGAAGAAAAACAAACAGACTAGAATCACTTGGATTTTGTAATTGCACAATTAGACTAAATCACTTCATTATGGAGACTACAGAAATAGCTTGACTTATAAAGGAGACCAAAGAAGGGAATTGTCTCCCATATTTAGTCTATTAGTCAAGTGCAGGTTTAGCCTTGCTCTATTTTTGGAACATACCCACTCTTTAAATTGCATCTCCGGTCATTCAATGTCAGCCATCAATTGGCCGGAGCTTTGCTCCAGGTCGTTCAAAAATAGTAAAGTTAGTTGTACGTAGTAATACCTAGTTTAGAACAATTGAAATTTTCTTTGTATTACAATCAAATCGAAGTATGAAGTACATTCTAAATATACAGTCTGCGAGGAGCAGCTATACAGTTAAAGGAATCATTGTTTCTCCTAAAATTGGGCTATCAAATTAAGATGCAATTGGGACATACCTAAATTACCAGAGCAGTTTAATCACGTATTTTGAATATATATTAGGAATAATTAAGTAAGAATATTTATTTTCTATATTTATATTGATTACCCTTGATTTGTATTTTTCATTGATTGTGAGTTCCACAATTTAAGGTATTGAGTACCTTTGACTTGTATCCTTGATTGATTGTGAGATCCACAATTTAAGGGTTGATTAAAACCCCTTCTTGTATATAAAAACTTATTCATTCATAATAAGATATACGAGAAATTTCCTTTCTTTTATCATGGTATCAGAACAAGGTTGGAATCCTAAAATTTTTTTTCTACCATGGCCGAAAAAACCTTTGTAAATTTTTCACGTCAAATCAACTTTGCTACCTTATCACCATACATTATTCATGCCTCTAACAACCTATGGACAACACTAGTAACCTGCCTCCTTAAAGAAGAAAATTATCCCACACGGCGTAATGCTATGACAAATGTTCTTCAAGCCAAAAGCAAATTTGGATTTGTAGATGGATCCATTCATCGTCCATCACCAGGTTCGCCAGAAGAATCTGCATGGATTAACTGCAATTCAATGGTACTTTGGATTTTCAACTCCATCCATTCTTTACTACATGAAAGTGTAGCATTTTTCACAACAGCACAAGGGCTGTGGAAAGATTTAGAAGAACGATTTTTACAAGGTAATGCTCCTTGTATCCATTAATTGTAAACTTAGATTATAAATATCTTGCACAAGAAATGACCGTTTCAGCCTATTACACCAAGTTAAAAGGTATTTGGGATGAACTTAGCACCTATTCACAAATCCCAGCATGCACCTGTGCTTCTGCAAAGGCACTTGTCGCAAAACGAGAAAAGGAAAAAGTGCATCAATTTTTAATAGGTTTGAACAAAAAATATAATACGGTATGTTCAAAAATCTTAAATTTAGATCCCTTACCTTCATTCTCTCATGGTTATGCACTTGTAACACAAGAGGAGCGGCAACAGTCCATAACATCATCACGATTGTCATCCGTTGAGTTAGCGGCATTCATGACTACCAACACAAGCAAGATTAGTGGCAACTGTTATCACGCCCCGATCTTCGGATCGACCACGCGACAACTACCACATCGTCTCGGTACACGGGCAGAACCTCCCCATATATCGGGACTCCGCAAGGTTATCAAATTTACAATAAATCATCAAAAGTATAAAACTCTTCAAAACATGAAATCATATAAACAATAAACATGCAAAGAGTCCATCCGGCTCATCCCTGAACGTACAAACATATATATCGGCACACATCGGGGAGTGGGATCCTATACATGCAATCATACATCAACACACATCGGGGAGGGGAAACTGTACATGCACGAGTACACAACAGCACACAACGGGAAGTGGGAACCTGTACATGCACGCATGCGATATGGCCATCCTAGTCACTCAGAATTCTCAACACAAGAAAGCATTTAACAAACAAGAAGTCCCAAAACATAGCCGTCGGATTTTACCAACACTTACCAGAAAAAAAGCAAGCCAGTATCGGTAAAATACTAACAGTATGAGATGTACAGAACTTCACAAAGCCATAGGAAAATAGCAAAAGCCAATAATTATAATTCAAATGTCCCAGTACAAAATAAAACAGTTTTTTCAAAAATAGAGCAATCAAAATAATAAAGTACAAATCAAAATCGTCGAATTTTATCAATACTTGCCAATAATTCGACCAGTATCAATAAAATCTGCACGGTATGGGATATATAGACTTTCCTTTCCATGGTTTGAGAGCTATAAATCTCCAAAAATCCTACATGTGCCAAATACCTATACAATCCACAAAAATACTGTGCAAGCTCCATCGAGTAGTCTCCCAACTAAGTCTCCTTTGAAAAAGGTGGAGAGGGGGTGAGTATAGGGTAATACTTAGTGAATAGAGTGCAATGGTGCAATTGTGTTCATAAACAAGGGGTGAATGTGAGGTAGTCAAAGCATATCTCTTAAATTATTTCATATACATAAAATCATTTCAATAAATCACATTTCACAAATATGCATCCATGTCAATTATCCTTTCAGAAAATTCTGGGGTCCCATCGAAAAACATTTCCGTCTTAGGGCCGCCAAACCCAGGCGAAAACCCACCAAGGGGTTTTTCCAACCAATGTTTCAAAACATACCCCCTTCCTTGGCGTTGGCTCATACCTCACCGGGGTGCACCAGATATAGCATGATTTCGGCAGAGGGAGGGACGTCAAACTCCCCCGCACATCCAAACCCCAAACCACGCCACCTTGTCGGGTCGCTCCGTGGTGGGAATATGACTATAGTCATCTACGACACCCTTCATTTCTCAAACAATCCATTTCTCAACAATGTGCCATGATTTCCTACAATTAATCCATAATCTCATGCCAAAGCAGCTCATAGAGCAATATCAAATAGCACATCGCACAAAAGCATTTATAAACACAGTGGATGCATTCGTATTTCACAATCTAGTTCAAATAGCCCACAGTCACAAAACAATTTATATAAAACATATAAAACCTTTCAAAGTCATTTATAAAACAATTTTAAAATATGTTACTCATTCATGAACATAATGAACCATCCACTCACCTCTAGAGAGGATATTCACTCTCTATTTTCACACTTTCCCCAATGAAACCTTATTTCGATCCTCAACTGATCTTTCCTAAATACAAAATCACAATTATATCATCAATTTCAATTTATTTTGAGGGTTTATCAATTTTTCCTATTTTTGTACAATTCCTAATTCCTCCAAAATCTCATAATTGTACACTCTAATGCCATCACTTTCATTTCATTCATAGACCAATAACATGATCAAAGTCGAATCTAATTCAAACTAAAAGACCACTCAAAGTCTAAAATAAGCATGAGTAATTAGCTTACTACTAAGTAGAAATTCTTCGAAAAATCATAAATTTTTCAATTTTCAATCAAACGTTTCAAACTATATGTTATTCTCGAGATGTAAGGGTCTAGTTTCATGATACGGAGATCGCATTTAAATTGCCTATATGCAGAATAAATTATAATGAAAAAGACAACATCGATCCTCTTAAGCTCTAACCTTAAATTATTAAACTATCCTATAATATACGTACTGTTATGTAATTAACAACTCAAAAATAACCTAAGAAAGATATTGAATACAACAACATCCTTCATTCTGCTTAACATTTCATTCCAACCCCATAATTTTAATATTTTTCATGCATATTTCGACTCGAACTCTAAGGAGAGCTATTTTAAACAACCCAACATAATTCTATCATCTTCTAACATGCTTCTTTTGTATCAAACAGTCTAGTTCATATAAAATCATATACTTAGCCTTAATAATCACATATAAATTGTCAGAAAATGTATTCTAATCAAATATAACGTACATTCTAAACATATACAGATCTCTTTACCCTAAATTTTATTCAAGTTATCCAAAGGGTACGAATTTCCCTCACCTAAGGTATTTGCAATTCACGGACCTAGCCTCCTTGTTCCATTCATTTCAGTCCAAACCTACAATGTGTCCAATTCGAACTAAAATTTCAATAATTTAGCTAAACCACTAAAAATATCGAAACCCTAGAGCTAATTCATCCTTACCTACGCAGAAAGTGGAGTCAGCAGAATCGGCCTAGGGTTTTTGCTGTCCTGCGGCTAGGGTTTCTGCAACGATCGTAGAAATGTTCGCGGCTGAGGAGAAGCAGTTACGCGAGCGAACAAAGGGAGAGGGGATTTCGTTGTGCGCGAAGGAGGGAGAAGAGAGCGAGCACTCTCTACTAGCGTGGGAAGGAGACAGAACAGAGGAAATAGTGAGGGAGAGAGGGAGAAAGAGAAAGAGAGAGTGGAAATAGAGAGAGATCATGGGAGAAAGAGAGAGAACAGAGAGTGATAGAGAGCGGTCGACCGAGAGAATGAGGGAGAGAACGAAGGAGAGAGAGAGACCGAGGGAAGAAAGAGAAGAAAGAGAGAGATCCGGGCGATGATGGTGGTGGTGGTGTTCGGTGGTTGAAGTGGCGGAGAGGGCAGAGTGAGGGTGGATCGCGAAGGAGAGGGAGGGAGAGCTTCGGTCGAAGGAGAGGAAGAGGGAGAGAGTGATTCAATTAAGGTTTTCTAACCCTAATTGTGTTTGGGGGGAGTGTTGCATTTCACTCTGAAACGCAGCATCTTCTCTGCCCCCCTTTTTTTTAATATATATATATATATTTAAATAAATAAACAATTATATATATATATACAAATTCACCCCCCTTCTTTCTAAAATTTAATTTTTTTCCTAAAATGGGATTTATTACTATTCGTGGACACGACAACTTAAAATATACCAAAAATTTTAAATTAAGACCCAAAAATCGAAAATCAATATAAATTCAAAATTTTCTATTTTATTATAGAAATGTTTATAAAATATTCGACATCAAGTTTTCGGTATTACAACTGTTAACCCCCTAAAAGCAAATTTCGTTCTCGAAATTTAAATTACAATTTATATGTCAAGAAGTTATGAGTATGGTTTCCATATTGACATCTTCAGTTTACAAATTTTCTATTAATACAAATTGACCCATAGATCAACTCTCTAAATCTCATTTAATGAACCAAGTATGGAATATTATATAACTAAACATAAGGTCAAAATTTCTAGATTTAACATTGAAGTCACCAAGGGTATGTGGGCATAGTTACTCCCTTTTTTTTTCCATTGAATTTTCCATCCAATAATCATGTGCTCATCAATTCGACGTTCACATTCTTCAACTACTTTTGTTTATCTCATGTTGCATCACTATCACATTCTTAACATCATATTAATATCAAAGTCTCCAACATATCTATAGTATTCCCCAAAGTATTGATAGAAAAATTATCTTATTCCAATATGAGTATTTGGTAAGTGGTATTCCTTGATATTTAATCATGAGCAATTCCCTGTTGTCATACCTATTAATCAAGAATATCAAACTTTTAACATCAAAATGTCAATCCAAAATAATTACTACAAGGGTTCTTACCATTCAACCAAACAATCCAAGGGAAATCTTCAATCACAATTAAATATATATATATATATGTATATACTAAGTATCTCTGGCTCTTTTATTATCAACATCATTTCCTTTTTATTTATGCTCAACACCAATTCAAACTTTGCATATAAGAATTCCTCGAAATGTTTAAATTGTAAAATATATGTAGTTTGCTCTCTTCAAAGGCAAAATAGACATAGCTATCAAACTTGTAATCTCTTCCTATTATACCCAAAATTTTTCTTTAATAATTTGTAAAGTTAAAGCCTCTTTAGCAAGAAAATATCATTGACGACCATAAAACAATTTGGTGTTCTTTATTTAATACCAAAGGGATCTGTCAATCCATAAGTATACCATATACAAGAATCCTATGACTGCAATCTGTTAACAAAGCAAAGGTCCTAATTGGATTCATGAGTTTTTGGCATCTACAACCACTGGCAACTTGGATATACGTAAACACTTACTCGGTTTTATTAAGTCCTGGGAGATATTAAAATCTAAAACTCACCATTTGGCTTAGATCTAGTGAAAGATCATTATATTAATGAAAGAGTACAAAATCTTGAATAAGCCCACCATAATTTAACTACCAACAAGATTTGTGGGTCAGGGTATTCGATTCACGTGTGGGAAAACTCGCTACCCAACCTCATTGGAGCAAAGCCAGTCAATATCCAACTCTCCTTATCAAATATATCAAAAATGCATGATTCTACAAAGAGGGTCTATTCTTAGCAAAATGAAATGGGAACTAATCCAAGGGCTTAACCCCCTAAAAATGAGCATTCCTAACTTCCTAGGAAAATCATGGAAAGTTCTGTACATTCTCCGAAAATCTTTTAAAGATCTTACATTTTTCAAAAGAAATAAAATATTTTAAAGTCTTGAGAAAGCTTTTGGGACATTTGGAATACATTTGAAAACATTTCAAAATCATCAAACTTTTAAAATCGTAAACCTGGGCTCTGATACCAATAAAGTTGTCACCTCTTGATCATTGGATCGACCACGCGACAATCGTCGTGTCGTCTCGGTACACGGGCAGAACCTCACCATATACTGGGACTCCGCAAGGCTATCAAATTTACAATAAATTATCAAAAGTATAAAACTCTTCAAAACATGAAATCATATAAATAATACACATATAAGGAGTCCATCCGGCTCATCCCTGAATGTACAAACACACACATCAGCACACATCGGGGAGTGAGATCCTGTACATACAATCATACATCAACACACATCGGGGAGAGAGAACCTGTACATGCACGAGTACATAACAGCACACAACAGGGAGTAGGAACCTATACATGCACGCATGCGATGTGGCCATCCTAACCACTCAGAATTCTCAACACAAGAAAGCATTTAACAAACAAGATGTTCCAATACATAGCCGTCGGATTTTACCAACACTTACCCAAACAAAAAAACAAGCCATGGTTTTAGAGTTATAAATCTCCAAAAATCCTGCATGTGCCAAATACCTATACAATCCGCAAAAATACTGCGCAAACTCCGTCGAGTAGTCTCCTAACTAAGTCTCATCTGAAAAGGTGGAGAGGGGGTGAGTATAGGGGAATACTCAGTGAGTGGAGTGCAATAGTGCAATTGTGTTCATAAACAAGGGGTGAATGTGGGGCAATCAAAGTATATCTCGTAAATCATTTCATACATATAAAATCATTTCAATAAATCACATTTCACAAATATGCATCCATGTCAATTATCCTTTCAGAAAATCTTGGGGTCCCATCGAAAAATACTTCCGTCTTAGGGCAGCCAAACCCAGACGAAAACCCGCCAAGGGATTTTTCCATCCAATGTTTCAAAACATACCCCCTTCCTTGGCGTTGGCTCGTACCTCACCGGGGTGCACCAGATATAGCATGACTTCGACAGAAGGAGGGACGTCAAACTCTCCTACACATCCAAACCCCAAACCACGCCACCCCGTCGGGTCGCTCCGTGGTGGAATATGACTATAGTCATCTACGGCATCCTTTATTTCTCAATCAATCCATTTCTCAACAATGTGCCATGATTTCCAATAATTAATCCATAATGTCATGCCAAAGCAGCTTATAGAGCAATATCAAATAGCACATGGCACAAAAGCATTTATAAACACAATGGATGCATTCGTATTTAATAATCCAGTTTAGACAGCCCACAATTATAAAACAATTTATATAAAATATATAAAACATTTCAAAATCATTTATAAAGCAATTTTAAAACATGTTACTCATTCATGAACACAATGAACTATCCACTCACCTCTAGAGAGGGTATTCACTCTCTATTTCCACACTTTCCCCAATGAAACCTTATTTCGATTCTCAATTGATCTTTCCTAAATACAAAATCACAATTATATCATCAATTTCAATTTATTTTTAGGGTTTATCAATTTTCTCTATTTTTGTACAATTCCTAATTCCTCCAAATTCTCATAAATGTACACTCTAATGCCATCACTTGCATTTCATTTAGAGACCAATAACATGATTAAAGTCGTATCTAATTCAAACTAAAAGACCACTCAAAGTCTAAAATAAGCATGAGTAATTAGTTTCCTACTAAGTAAAAATTCTTCGAAAAATCATAAACTTTTCAATTCTCATTCAAACGTTTCAAACTATATGTTATTTTCAAGATGTAAGGGTCTAGTTTCATGATACGGAGATCGCATTTAAATTGCCTATATGCAGAATAAATTATAATGAAAAAGACAGCATCGATCCTTAAGCTCTAACCTTAAATTCTTAAACTATCCTACAATATACGTACTGTTATGTAATTAACAACTCAAAAATAACCTAAGAAAGATATTGAATACAACAACATCCTTCATTCTGCTTAACATTTCATTCCAACCCCATAATTTTAATATTTTTCATGCATATTTCGACTCGAACTCTAAGGAAAGCTATTTTAAACAACCCAACATGATTCTATCATCCTCTAACATGCTTCTTTCGTATCAAACAATCTAGTTCATATAAAATCTTATACTTAGCCTTAATAATCACATATAAATTGTCAGAAAATGCATTCTAATCGAATATAACATACATTCTAAACATATATAGATCTCTTCACCCTAAATTTCATTCAAGTTATCCAAAGGGTACGAATTTCCCTCACCTAAGGTATTTGCAGTTCACGGACCTAGCCTCCCTGTGCCATTCATTTCAGTCCAAACCTGCAATGTGTCCAATTCGAACTAAAATTTCAATAATTTAGCTAAACCACTAAAAATATCGAAACCCTAGAGCTAATTCATCCTTACCTACGCAGAATGTGGAGTCAGCAGAATCGGCCTAGGGTTTCTACTGTCCTGCGGTTAGGGTTTTTGTAAGGATCGCAGAAATGTTTGCGGTGAGGAGAAGCAGGGACGCAAGCGAACAGAGGGAGAGCGGATTTCGTCCCGTGCGAAGGAGGGAGAAGAGAGCGAGCACTCTCTGCTCGTGCGGGAAGGAGACAGAATAGAGGAAATAGTGAGGGAGAGAGGGAGAAAGAGAAAGAGAGAGTGGAAATAGAGAGAGATTGTGGGAGAAAGAGAGAGAACAGAGAGTGATAGAGAGCGGTCGACCAAGAGAATGAGGGAGAGAACGAAGGAGAGAGAGAGACCAAGGGAAGAAAGAGAAGAAAGAGAGAGATCCGGGGGACGATGGTGACGGTGGTGTTCGATGGTTGAAGCGGTGGAGAGGGTGGAGTGAGGGCGGATCGCGAAGGAGAGGAAGGGAGAGCTTTGGTCGAAGGAGAGGAAGAGGGAGAGAGTGATTCAATTAGGGTTTTCCAACCCTAATTGTGTCTGGGGGGAGTGCTGCGTTTCACTCTGAAATGCAGCATCTTCTCTCCCCCATTTTTTTAATATATATATTTAAATAAATAAACAATTATATATATATATATATATACAAATACAACCTCTTCTTTCTAAAATTTAATTTTTTTTCTATTCGCGGACACGACAACTTAAAATATACCAAAAATTTTAAATTAAGACCCAAAAATCGGAAATCAATATAAATTCAAAATTTTCTATTTTATTATAGAAATGTTTATAAAATATTCGACATCGAGTTTTCGGTATTACAACTGTAAATTCACAGGTAATCGTGATCTCTTCAAGCTATTTTGTGACTACTGCAAAAAGGCAAGGCACACTAAAGACACTTGCTTTGAACTTCATGGCTACCCGGAGTGGTGGGACAAAGGGAAAAAATTGTCTAAACCAAGAATAGCTAATAGTAGCCAACACTTGGATAATACCGAGAGTAACAGTACTATTCCAATTGTTGGATTGACAAAAGAGTAATATGCACAACTTATATCTATGCTTAATCTTGCAAATAGTCATGCCCCGGTAGCCAGTTTTACAGGTAAAACAATTTTTCTATCCAATGATGAAGCTGAATGGGTTTTGGATTCAGGTGCCTCTGATCACATGACATCTCATGAAAATTTTATTCCTTCCCATACAACTATCCCATTTTCCACACCAATAAAAATCCCAGATGGATCACTTATCCCAGCAAAGTCACGTGGAGATATTTCTCTTACCTCTCTCATTACTTTAAAGAATATCTTTTACATACCTTCTTTCACATGCAATCTTATTTCTATTAGCAAGTTGACTAAAATCTTGAATTGTGTTGCCCATTTTTTTCCTTCCTTTTGCGTCTTGCAGGACCTACCCATGAAGAAGCTGATTGGAATGGGTGAATTGCGTGATGGTCTTTATTATTTTTGGGAAATTAAAATTCCTATGGCAGCAACCAATGTTACTTCTGACTTTAAATTCTTTCTGTGGCACCAGCGCTTTGGACATTTGTCTTTTGATAGGTTATCTCTTCTTGATAATTTAGGTTCATTCTCTTTTAAGTCATTTAATAAATGTTGTGACTCTTGTCGTTGAACAAAATAAACTCACAATTCTTTTCCTAGTAGTTCAATCAAAACACGTAAACCTTTTGAGTTAATCTATTGTAATGTTTGGGGGCCATATCAAACTGCCTCTTTGTTTGGCGCTCAATATTTCTTGAGTATTGCTGATGATTATACTCGAACTATCTGTGTTTATCTAATGCAAAGTAAATTAGAAGTTTACACCTGGTTGATTTCCTTTATGGCTATGACAATTCGACAATTTGGAAAAAACAGTAAAACATATTCGTCGTGACAATGAGACTAAATTTACGAATTGTGACTGTCACGCCCCGATTCTCAGATCGAGCTTACAACAACCACCGCGTGGTTTCGATACACGGGCAGAACTCCCCATATACTGGGACTCCGCAAAGTTACATTCCTGAATATCCAGATCTCCAGTACACAATTTATCACAAATATGGAAAGCATGTAACAATACACATGCAAAGGACTCCTCTGGTCTATTCCCTGTACACACAAGTATGCATCGGCACATAATCGAGGAAGGGGCTCCTGTAAATGCACACATGCGATGTGGCCATCCCAACCAACCAATACAAGTAAATCATTTAAAATACAAGAAGTCCCAAATCATAGTCGTAGGATTTTACTAATACTTGCCTGAAACAATCAACCTAACATTAGTAAAATCCCAACGATATGAGATGTACAGAACTTTACAAATAAAAAAGAAAGTAACGAAGTTTAAAATTTACAATCCAAACGTCCTAATACAGATAAAACAGTTTCCTAAAATATAGATCAATCAAAATAATAAAGCACAAATCAAAAATCGTCAAATTTTACCAATACTTGTCAAAAACTCAACCAGTATCAATAAAATCCGCACGACATGGGATGTACAGACTTCCCTTTCCATGGTTTTGAGAACTATGAATCTCCAAAAATCCTGTATTTGCCAAATACCTATGTAATCCGCAAAAATACTTCGTAAGCTCTGACATCCAATTCTTGAACTAAGAATCCTCTGAAAAATGTGGAGAGAGGGGTGAGTATCGGGAAATACTCAGTGAGTGGAGTGCAATGGTGTGATTGTGTTCATAAACAAGGGGTGAATGTGGGGCAGTCAAAACATATCTCATAAATAACAGTTCATATGCATAAAACATTTCAATAAATCAGAATTTACAAAATATGCATCCATATCAATCATATTTTCAGAAAATTCTAGGGTCCTATCGAAATCACTTCCGTCTTAGGGTGGCCGAACCCAGACGAAAGCCTGCCAAGGGTTTTTCTATCCAATGTTTCAAAACATACATCATTTCTTAGCATTGGCTCATACCTCATCGGGGTGCACTAGATATAGCACGACTTCGGCAGAGGGAGGGACGTCTAACTCCCCCGCACATCCAACCCCAAACCACACCACTCTGTCGGGTCGCTCCGTGGTGGGAATAACTATAGCCATTTACAATCCAGCACCCTTCATTTCTCAATCAATCCATTTTATAAACGATGTGCCATAATTTTCCATCAAATAATCAACAATCTCATGCCGAATCAATTCATAGAGGAATATCAAATAACATATGGCACAGAAGCATTTTTAAACACAATGGATGCATTCGTAATTCACAATCCAGTTCAGACAGCCCACAATCACAAAACAATTTACATAAAACATATAAAAATCTTTCAAAACCATTTATAAACCAATTTTAAAACATGTTACTCATTCAGGAATACAATGAACCATTCACTCACCTCTAGGGAGGGTATTCACTCCCTATTTCCACAATTAATCCAAAATGATTCCTTTCGAGTCTCCAAAGGTCAACCTAGACCAATCAACACAATTAATTCTCCAAAGGTCAACCTAATTTAATTCTTTAATGCTTGTCTCAAGAAAAGCTATCCTAATCAATTCAACAAGGTTCTATCATCATCTAACACATTCTCTTATACTATACAGTTTAATTCATGTAAAATTCTAGACTTAACTTTAATAACTACATACAAAATCTTAGAGGAGTGTATTTCATTCGAATTCAACACATTTTCAGAATATATATATATATATATATAGCTTCTCATTCTAATTTCAACCTAAATTCGATCAATTATTGAAGGGATTTAGAAATTCCCACACCTAGGGTTTTTCACAGTTCACAACCCTCGTCTGAATGCCTTCTTAATTCAATCTGAGACCTGCAATGGTACCAATTCGAAGTAAGGTTCAATAATTTAAACTTATTTACTCAAGAAATTCGAAACCCTAGAGCTAGGGTTAGGAACCAGTCCTTACCTATGTAGAGAGGTGTGTGTAGGCTCGACCTAGGGCTGTCAAAGGATCCAATGGCCGCTGGTTTGATCGTTGCCAGAAGGGGGTGCTCACAGCAAGCATTGTGCGAGTGAGCAGAGGAAAGGGAGAGCAAGAGCTCTGCTGTCGCGCACGAGAGAGGGGAAGAGAAGCTCTATTCGCGTGCGGGAGAGAGAAATGATAGAGAGGGAGAGAAACAGTGAGAGGATGGGAAACCGCTTACGGTGGTTGGAGGCGGAGAGAGCGGCGGAGCAAATCGAGAGAGAATTGAGAGAGACAGTGAGTTTTGAAACAAGAGAGAGAGAAATAGAGAGTAATATAGAGAGAGACAGAGAAATGTTGAGAGATGAGATGTTGTGATGGTGGCCGCGTGCGGTGGTCGAGCCACCGTGAGCGGCAGAGAGAGCAACGGAAGAGAGGGAGACGAAGAGAGAAATCGCGAGAGGGAGAGAGTGCAGGGAGTGCGAGAGAGAAATTAGGGCTTTCAACCCTAATTAAATTGGGGAAAGAGGGGACGCGACGTTTCGAGTCAATACGTTGTGTCTCTCCTCTTTCCTCATATATATATATATATATATAATTAAATAGTTAAATAAATGAATATTTAAATATATATATTTACACCCATTTTTCACTAAATTTTAAATTTCACGAGAGTGAGATTCACTACGAATCGCGAACACGGTAATTAAAATATATCAAAAATTTAAAATTAATACCCTAAAATCGAAAATCAATATAAATTTAAAATTTTTCTATTTTATTATAAAAATGTTTACAAAATATCCGACATTGGTTTTGTCGGTATTACAGTGACCTTCAATGATATTGTCAATAACATGAGATTTTGACTCAGTTTTCTTGTGTTTCCATATCCTAACAAAATGGAGTTGTGGAACGCAAATACAAACACATTCTTGAAGTAGACAGAGTTTTATGATTCTAGACCAATTTACCTATTAAGTTTTGGGGAGAATGTATATTAACAGATGTATATTTGATTAATTATTGTCCCACTCCTCTCTTATCTCGTAAAAATCCATATGAGCTTTTGTTTTCCAAAAAACCCAGTTATTCTCATCTTCGTGTGTTTGGTTATCTTTGTTATGCCTCTGTTTTGCCTCGACCTAAAGACAAATTCCATGAGCGTGCCTCAACTTGTCTCTTCATTGGATATCCTTATAGTAAAAAAGGATACAGGTTATATGACTTACACACCCATAAAACTTTTATATCTAGATATGTAGTATTCTATGAATATAGTTTTCCTTTTCAAGGAAAAGATTTATCTAGATACTCATCTCCTTCTCAATCTACCACCATTCCCATACCTTTACCTGTTAATGAGCTTGCATCTTTTGATTCAATTTCAAATGATATCACTAGCCCTATGTTCTCAAACCTAGACCCTACACCTCCTACTCACCCTGACACACAGCATCCAACCTTAAAATCAACACGTCCCCCTTGTATCAGAAAATTACCACCTAACTTACATGGCTTCCATGTTGAATTGCTCGGAATTATTGCTGCCCACTTTACCTCTTCCAATCATGCATCCTCAAGTACGTCTCATCCTTTATCTCATTTTGTCTCATATTCTAAATTTACCTCATCCCATACTAGTTTTCTTGTGGCTGTCACTCAAAATGATGAGCCAAAATCCTATACACAGGCTATTAAAGACAAATGCTAGCAAGAGGTCATGAAAATAGAATTAGAGGCACTTGAACAGAACCATACATAGACCTTGGCTATGTTACCTCCTGGGAAGAAACCCATTGACTCAAAATAGGTATACAAAATCAAATATAATTTTGATGGGACAGTGGAGCGATACAACGCTCGCTTGGTAGCCAAGGGCTATTCGCAAATTGAAGGGTTTGACTACACTGAAACTTTTGCTCCAATAGCAAAACTTACGATAGTCTGAACTCTGTTGGCTATAGCAGCCGCCAAATCATGGGAATTACACTAGCTTGATGTTCATAATGCTTTCCTACATGGCGATCATGAAGAGGAGGTGTACATAACACCACCACGTAGTTACTTATCTCCTTCAGATGATCGAGTATGTCGCTTGTGAAAATCTCTTTATGGTTTGAAGCAGGCATCTCGTCAGTGGTTTGCTAAGTTTTCTACTGCCATCCTTCAATTTGGCTTTCATCAGTCAAAAGCAGACACATCTCTCTTGATCTATTGCAAGGGCAATTTGTTTACTGCATTACTTGTGTACGTAGATGATATCATTATTGCTAACAACAACAGCATCCATACTCAAGATCTTAAAAAATACTTGGATGACCATTTTCATATCAAGGATCTTGGTCCTCTCACCGGTTATTTCATTACTCTTGGTTGCTCTCCTATATCTTGGAAAACCAAGAAACAAACTATTGTATCCCGCTCATCGGCTGAAGCTGAATATCGCTCCATGGCTACTACTGCTTGTGAACTCATTTGGCTTCGCACTTTGCTTCATGATTTAACGGTTTCCATTTCTTCACTTGCTTAATTATATTGTGACAATCGTGCTACCATCCATATTGCTACAAACTTTGCCTATCATGAATGCACAAAACACATCGAAATTGATTGTCATTTCATTTGGGACTGTATCTAATCTGGCTCCATTGTAATATCGCATGTTTCTTCTCAACTTCAACTTGCTGATATCTTCACCAAAGCACTTGGTTCTACTCAATTTTCTTTTCTAGTAAGCAAGTTGGGAATTCGTAACCTCCATGCTCCAACTTGAGGGGACATATTATGAATAATTAAGTAAGAATATTTATTTTCTATATTTATATTGATTGCCCTTGATTTGTATTTTTCATTGTTTGTGAGATCCACAATTTAAGGTATTGAGTACCTTTGACTTGTATCCTTGATTGATTGTGAGATTCACAATTTAAGGGTTGATTGAAATCCCTTCTTGTATATAAAAACTCATTCATTCATAATAAGATATACAAGAAATTCCCTTTCTTTTATCAATATACATGATAAAATGAACATGAAAAGGACAAAAAGAAGAAGCAGCAGCAGCTAGTTTGATGATCTAATTTAGCAACTTTCTCTTGGCTCTAGTCATCATCCATTCTTCAAAATCCTTTGCACGATATGGAATCCGCAGAATCCCCTGGTTGTGAAAACCAAACTCTTCTGCAGACTTACATAAAAACTGCAAGAAATCTGCATGACAAAGCTCTTTTGTATGCACCGTAAAGTACTTTATGTTATTGTTCATTCCATCAAATGAGTTATCTCAGCTTCTTCCAATTGCTTAAATCCGTGAGCTGCACCACCGATTTTGCTCAAGTTGCTAGCTCTCAGTCCCATTTTGTTCTCCAAAATGTTTCAAATAGTACGGAAGTCTCGTCACCCAAGTCTTCTGAGTGTCTGCTGTAGTGTAAGACATGGAAATGCTGAAAGAAGAACAAATATATATATAAATGTATAAAAGATCCAATTGGTAGGTTTTCAACGGACTTGAGCTGCATGCCATGCCAACAAATTGTTGTTCTTACATGGGCGTTTGTTTTTTTTTTTTTTTTTTTTTTTTTTTTCTTTTTTTTAAATACTCAAATGGGATTTGTTAAGCTGCAGGGACTCTCTCTTGGGGGTCAACATGGCCTCGAATGATGAAACATTATATTTCTAGAAAAGTCGCATATATTCGTACATTGTTTAGTTAGTTTAATTTCCTCAAAGGAAACAAACTGCATACTGCTGTGGTTTACCATTATTGGACTTAATTGAAAGCTTTTTTGGGTCACTGTTGTTGTAGAACAATGCATACTTTGACCATTTGAACTGTTGGAATAACACTTTCCAAATACATACAACAACAAATCTACAAGTGAGGTCTGTATTTTGAGAGACAGATATGAATACACTTTCCAAATACATGAAAACTATTATTTTTTGAAAATATGTTAAAACTAAATTTCATACCTCCGTGCTCCAAATTTGGTCGAGGGGGCAACCAATTAACTTGGACTTGGACTAAGAAAATATATTCCGTGATTTTTTAAGTTTTTTCATTTTGATTAAAAGGTAGGAATGGTGAATCCTTGCAATTACCCTTTCCTAGGTAGCAACATGTTATTTTTTCATCATTTTTTTAATTTTTTTAATTTTTTTAATTTTGATTTTTTTTCACTCATTTTTTGTTTGGGCGACTGCTGTGCGGCCACAGGGCCCACGTGTCGCGTGCTTACACATGCACGCGCAGGGCGCGGGTCCGCCATTGCATAGGCAGCTGCCTCAGTTTCCCAGGACCAGGGTCCAGTCTGAAGCTGTCATCTGTGGCTTCATGCCCGGACCTTGTGGGGCCCAAGTTAACTTTAGATTGGCCCGATTTGACGTAACTTGACCTTGTTTGAACCATATTGATCCAATAGGGCCCAAGTTAACTTTATATTTTTCTAGACGACAGTTTGCGTATATTTTTGTTGGAATTTACTTTATTTTCCTGCGTTTCATTGTTTTCTGTTTTTTATTTTAATAAAAGAAATAGCAGTATCACTTATATTTGAAACAATTTAAATATTTTATCAAATAAATAAAAAAATGTAAAACAATAAATTTTCTAGCAAAATAAGTGGTTGTATAAAGGGGTTCATTTTTTTTTTTTTTTTTGTAAAATTCCCTCTCCAACGGCAACATATCAGAGGAAAATAGTGCGGAAGCAAGCCACAGCTTTGGAGTAGAAGAACTTGCACTATAAGAAAACACTCATTCAGCGATGAAAATAACCGACGAAAAAAAATCCGTCGCTATTAGTGGCGAATTTACGACGGATTAATGACGAAAAATTTAACGACGGATTTTTTCATCGCCAATTGTTTCGTCGCTAAGACAAAAATTTTTCGTCACTAAATCCATCGCTAAAACTTTTTTTGCAGATTAATGACGGATTTAGCGACGGAAAATCCATCCCTAATTCTTTCGTCTCTAATCCATTTCTAAAACTTAGAAAAAGAAATTTGTTTTCGTTAAATATAATTTTTTATTTTTATTAAATATAATTTTATGTTTTTATTAAATATAATTTTGTCTTTTTATTAAATATAATTTTATCTTTTTATTAAATATAATTTTATTTATTAAATATATATTTTTTATTAAATATAATTTTATCTTTTTATTAAACATAATTTTTTTATTATATATAATTTTTTTATTAAATATAATTCTTTCTTTTTATTAAATATTATTTTGTTTTTTCATTAAATATTATTTTTTGTTTTTGTTAAATATAATTTTTTTATTAAATAAAATTTTTTGTTTTTATTAAAAAAATTTTTTTGTTTTTATTAAATATTATTTTGTGTTTTTATTAAATATAATTTTTGATTTTTATAAAATATAATTTTGTAATTTTATTAAATATAATTTTGTATTTTTACTAAATATAATTTTATGTTTTTATTAAATATAATTTTGTGTTTTTAAAAAAATAAAATAAATAAATAAATAAAAATAATTAAGAAAACAAAATAAATGAAAAGAAAAAAAAGTGCAAAGGGACGTGGAACAGCCCCTTCATTGTTTTTTTTTTTTTTGGTTATTTTTTGTTTTTAATATTTTCGTTTTTGTTTTTGTTATTGTTTTTTTTTTTATTATTATTTTGTGTTTCTACAACTACCATTAAAAAAATAAAAAATAAAAATAAAAAAATAAAAAGACTAAACAAAATAAAATAAACAAACTAAATAAACAAAATAAAAAAAAGAAAAAAAAAAGTGCAAAGGGGCGGTGGAACCGCCCCTCCTTTGTTTTTTTTTTTTTTTTTGGTGTTTTTTCTTTTGTTGTTAACTCTTTTGTTTTTGTTATTGTTTTGTTTTTTTTATTGTTTTGTATTTTTGCTACTATTAAAAAAATAAAAAATAATATAAAAAAATAAAATTACTAAACAAAGCAAAATAAACAAAAAAAAAAACAAATGAAAAAAAAAGTGCAAAGGGGCAGTGGAACCGCCCCTCCTTTGTTTTTTTTTTTTTTCATTTTTTTCTTTTGTTTTTAATTCTTTTGTTTTTGTTATTGTTTTATTTTTTTATTATTATTATTTTGTGTTTCCATTATCACTAAGAAAATAAAAAATAAAATAAAAAAATAAAAAGACTAAACAAAATAAAATAAACGAAAAAAACAAAGAAAAAAAAAAGGAAAAAAAAATGTGCAAGGGGCGGTGGAACCGCCCCTTACTTTGTTTGTTTTTTCTTTTTTTGTTTTTTTTTTTGTTTTTAATTCTTTTGCTTTTATTATTATTATTTTATTATTTTGTGTTTTCACTACTATTAAAAAAATAAAATAAATAAAAAGATAAAAAAAAACTAATCAAAACAAAAAAAAAACAAAAAAATAGGAAAAGAAAAAAAAGAAAAAAAAAGTGCAAGGGGCGGTGGAGCCGCCACTTGCTTTGTTTTTTTTTTTTTTTGGTTTTTTTCTTTTATTTTTAATTCTTTTGTTTTTATTATTCTTTTATTTTTTTATTATTTTGTGTTTCCATTACCATTAAAACAATAAAAAATAAAAAACTAAACAAAACAAAATAAACAAAATAAAAAAAAATAAAAAATTTGGGCGGTTCGACCGCACATGTGCTCGGTGGAACCGCCCCTCTTTTCTTTTTATTAAATATAATTTTTTGTTTTTATTTAATATAATTTTATATTTTTATTAAATATAATTTTATATTTTTATTAAATTTATTTTTATTAAATATAATTTTGTATTTTTATTACATATAATTTTATCTTTTTATTAAATATAATTTTTTTTATTAAATATAATTTTTTTTTTATTAAATATTATTTTATATTTTTATTAAATATTATTTTTTGTTTTTGCTTAAATATAATTTTTTGTTTTTATAAAAATCGAAAAGAAAAAAAGTGCAAAGGGGCGGTGGAACCGCCCCTCCTTTGTTTTTTTTTCCTGGTGTTTTTCTTTTGTTTTTAATTTTTATTAAATAAAATTTTATATTTTTTTAAATTTAGATATTGTATTTATAATATTGAGAGTTAGAAAAAAAGTCTAGAAATAGATAAAATAAACTAATAACACAAATGTCATCGTGACATAGTGGTTAAAACTCTGAATATCTCTCTCTCACACCCAGATTTAACCTGTGTGTATGTAGTTTTACAACAAATTAAAAGTGGGCGGACAGGCGGGCGTGGCCGGGACAGGTGCGTGCAAGGCAGAGGGTCGGGTTGAGCAGCCGGGCCGGTCGTCCGCGTTGGCTTGGGTTTGCTGTTACTAATTTCAGCGACAAATTAGTAACGAAAATTTCTATTGCTAATAATCCGTTGCTAATTAAGAATAATTAAAAAAATAAAAAAGAATAATTAAAAAATAAAAAATTAAATTATCGACGGATAATCAGCGACAGAAATATTTCCGTTGCTAATCAGCGACGAATTAATGATGGATTTTCTTAGCGACAGAAAATCCGTCGCTAAATTAACGAGGTGACTTTCAGCGACGGAAATATCTGTCGTTAATATTTTTAACGACGGAAACTTAAGTATCAGCAACGAATATTTCCATCGTTGATACTCATTTTTTTTATAGTGTTGATTTCATAACAGAGCAGGAGACTTACTAAAATTTGGAGAGTACATTTTAAGAGCAAGAAGGATTTGCATGGGGGAAGTAGGATTGGGATGGAACTAGAAATCTTAAATAAAGAGAATACTTTAATTATTACTAGACTCAAGAGTTTTTATTAAAAATAATATTGTATTGGTCAATAAATAAACAAAAAATATTTAGTAGATCTTTGCATATTTAGTTAAAATTTCTAATTTTCTTAGCTTTGAACTCAAATATATAAGTATTGAAAAACTTCTGAATATATAGAAATTTCCAAAGTACCAAGAGTAATATATGGAATCAGGTGTAAAGTGGGCCCAACGAAATTAGAATTTTCCTTCGTGCTCACCTCATGGCATCCCTTTCTGTTTATCAAGTAATATGAACTTAATCAAATATAAAGTTTCCAAAAACAAAGCCAGTTTTTTTATTTACGACGATTGTTTCCCCACATAGATTCCCTCTGTGTCCAGATCTAGTTGGACTCTCTTTGCCGTATTCTGGAAAGGAAGGGTTTCCTCTCTTTCTTTCAACGAAGAAAAATATGAAGAAGCCTTGGAGGAACTGGGCGGACTTGCCTAAGGACATCTTAACAATCATTGCTGGCAAGTTGTCTCGTACCAACCAAGTGCGTTTTCGCGGTGTCTGCAAAAGCTGGAAAAACATTGTCCACGATATCCTGCCATGGCATGGTGGATTCCTTGCTTGCGATGATGTCTTTTTGGATCCGAAAATTTGGATTTTTTGCTGTCTCTTGGGCCCAACCTCTGATGAATCAATAGAGGGTATAAAATGCTTAGGAAGAAAAAGAGGCAAGCGCAACTCTTCTCGGCTACACAAATTTGTGAATTCCCAAGTTCAAGGTTCACGATATGGTTGGCTGTTTTGTTGTAGTAACCTAAGGAGATCTGTATTTCTTTTCCTCTATAATCCTCTTACATATGATATCTGGGAACTTCCAGAATTACATGCCACAGATTATGATTCGATTCTTGTGGAAGTCTCCTCCTCTCCAGCTTCTTCGGATTGCATTTTTTTCGTGCTAAGCCATGATGTTCCTAATCATCAAATTAGCCTCAACATATGTTGCAAGGGGGACAAGGGCTGGAGGAAACACGTCTTGGTCACACCAGGACAGTTTGAAAGCATTATTTATATGGCTGGAACAGTTTATTGTGTTTCCAGTTATGGGGTGTTGGCTGCCTTCTCCGTGTCGGACCTTGAATGGAGGGTGCTGACACAGAGGTTGGATGTAATGGATATTCATGTTTGGTATGCTTATCTGGTAATCTGCAATGGAGAGCTTATCTTAGTCCTCATTGATGATAAAGCAAGATGCAGAATATTTGCTCTAGATGCCTCGTCTGATCCCCCTGCTTGGGTGAGGAGAAACACCGTTGGAGATCAAACATTATTTCTTGGTGGTACCTCATTCTCAGTCTCAGTTTCATCGGTTGCAGAGAAATTCACTGATGGGATCTTTTTCCTAGACCCTTTTAATATCTCGGAGAATGATGAAATTGAAATAGTCTTTTACTCTTTGAAGGAAGGTAGGGTTTTTCAGCAGCCAGAAACACCTTATAGATGGGTGAAAGAGCACTATTCCTGTAACTTCTGGCTTCAAGTTCATCTTGCTTGAGTATTAGTTAGGTACTCTCTTGTCATGATTTGTTTGTTTTTCTTTTCTTTTTTCATCTGTTGAAGGCGCTATAAATTCTTGGGTTTATGGAAAATAATGGCATGGCTTGTCTAGAGGAATTCAATTACTTGAATGCTAGGTTTAAAACATAGATAGTTCTTTTGTCCTTGGAATATCTATTATTTCACTGCTGTTGCTCTCAGATCAGAAGTATCCACATCCTTTTTCTGATTACCTTGCCACAGGCAAAACAGAGCCCACCAAATGGCAAAAGTTAAAATTTAACCTTATGTACAAGCAACTCAAAACCAAGAACAAGATGGCTAGAAGGGAACCTATAGCGACCTATGCTCAGGCGTTGAACAAAAAAGTAATTGCAGATGAATCTTAACAAAACCTAATTTATATTTTTCCTACAAAAGGAATTCTCAATAAAAGAATTTTTGTTGTAGAACTAACAAGAAGCAGCTAAAGTTGCAAGACGGGCATTATAAAACCCCAAAGTTCTTCAGACTTATGTGCATAAATAACAACAGAATGAATAATTAACATAATTGTCTTGACACTTGAATGAAGATTCAATCTTTCTTCTAATTCAAAATGCTTCCTTTGGTAGGGTGTTGACGAAGTAAAACCTATGTCTTCTCCACATTCGTCTTCATCTAAATCACATTACACAAGCATATAAATAAACAACACTAAAATCAGATTCATCTTTGAGAGAGAGATATACCCGGCACGTAACTAGAGGTTGTAGACGATGATAAAGATCAAAAAGGGTCTTGAGGAACACTTGATTGCAACACTTTTAGGTTTCCCTTTAACCAATTGTTGTGTGCGTGCGTGGAGTCGGGGGGTGGGGGAGTGAGAGAGAGAGAGATCCTTGAAATGGGGCAAGGGAGGTGATTTTTAGGCTTCTCTTTAACCTCTCTAATAGTAACATTAACAACACATTCAACATCTCCCAAAGCCCTTTGATTTAGTCCATCTACGACCTACCTTCTCTTGTTTTCGTTTTATACCCACTGCATCATTTAGAGCCATCAATTTCAAAGGATTTATCAGAAGTCTCAAATTATCAAATCAAACCAGAAAGACTAGCAGAATGGTGCATATATTAAAACCAAAAAACATTATTTATCACAAAGAGTGAGAGATAAACCTTTATGATTAATGGTGCGTAAAAGGGTGAAGGTGGTATAGTATCCTCATCCCCCTTGTATGAGTGCCGATGTGAGCCAAATCGGCAAAGATTTGCCTTGACAGTGCTAAATCATTTTAAGTCATCTTTATTGAATTTTACATTGCAGCCACCATAACATGATTAATGGTGAGTCCTAGGAGCAAATTATGATTAGTGGTGGTGCTCTGTCTAATGAAGAAACTCAAACATCTAAATTTTGCAAGCTCTCTGTCTACCTTTTAACTCTACCTTCTTAACTCATTATGAATATTTTCTGGGAATTTTAGGTAGATTGTGACTCATAATGAATATTTTTTTTGGGAATTTTAGATGGATTACTCTTTGGTTGCTTATTTGGGGCATCTATGACTTGTATGACGGGGCTTTTCTATGCCAACTTGGTTAGTCTGAGCACAAGCTTGGCCTATAAAATGATACGGCCTCCTAACTATGCCTAGAAGCAGACATTAATAAGGAATGAGGTAGACAAAGACTCTGTCCCCTTTGATGATCTCACAAAGTTTTGTTTTTTTTTTGGACATAAATTTCACAAAGATTTCCCCCTCATCCAACCCTGTTGACACTTAGATTGCTGATGCAATTTTATTCTTGCATAGTTATGTTCATTATATACCTTCATATATGCACTCGTGGGATGCAGATGAACATGATCCATGCTCTTTCTGATGACCCTACTCAGCAGTCAGCATGAGATTTATGCATGATCTTATTTATTGATTTGCACAATTTTTACTTGAGATTGTGTATGTTCAATACCTCCATCATTACCCCACCAGTGCCATCTTTGAACAAACTCCATGTGTATTCAAAACATCCGTAGCAGACCTGAACATTAGAGTGATGGACCGGGTTAAGCCACACATCCAGGGGGTACTTAGGGATAAAATCGGGTTCAAATGTGACTCAGAATTTGGGCCTAACAATGAGGCCCAATCCCACCCTAATGCATGGTCTGGCTGGACTTTCTTAAGAGAGAATTCAGGCGGAATGGGATTTAACCTTTTAAATAGGCCTCAAAGCATGGCACGAGCCATGCCCAATACAAGGTCCGCTCGGCCGCTCGCATGCTCCTAACCTTGGCATTTGAGAGGGCGTATCTATTATTAATTCATAATTATTTGAATATCATTTTTTAACTTTAAGTTGGTTTTGGTATCAGAAATCCTAAGTAGGGGTGAGCATTCGGACAAATCGTAATCGAAATAATCAAAATTAAAATAACATATTTATTTCGATTATGTAATTCTGATGACCAAAATCTAGCCAAATAGATGAGAAATCGACAATTCAGTTTGATCGAGTTATTAAAATCTCTATAAGGAATTTAAGTAATAATATCATCAACTCTTACTTATATAAATATAATATATGTCATGCCCCGGTCCTTGGATCGACTACGCGACAACCGTCGCGTCGTTTCGGTGCACGGGCAGAGCCTCTCCATATACCGGAACTCCGCAAAACTATCAAATTTACAATAAATCATCAAAAGTATAAAATTTTTCAAAACATGAAATCATATAAAAAATACACATGCAAGGAGCACATCCGGCTCATCCCTGAACGTATAAACACACACATCGGCACACATCGGGGAGTGAGATCCTGTACATGCAATCATACATCAGCACACATCGGGGAGGGGGAACCTATATATGCACGAGTACACAGCAGCACACAACGTGGAGTGGGAACCTGTACATGCACGCATGCGATGTGGCCATCCTAACCACTCAGAATTCTCAACACAAGAAAGCATTTAACAAACAAGAAATCTCAAAACATAGCCGTTGGATTTTACCAACACTTACTCGAAGGAAACAAGCCAATATCAGTAAAATCCTAACGGTATGAGATGTACAAAACTTCACAAAACCATAGGAAAATAGCAAAAACCAATAATTATAATTTAAATGTCCCAGTACAGAATAAAACAGTTTTTCCAAAAATAAAGCAATCATAATAATAAAATACAAATAAAAAATTATAGGATTTTATTAATACTTGCCAACAACTCGGCCAGTATCAATAAAATCCGCAGGGTATGGAATGTACAGACTTCCATTTCCATGGTTTGAGAGCTATAAATCTTCAAAAGTCCTGCATGTGCCAAATATCTATACAATTCGCAAAAATACTGCGCAAGTTCCGTCGAGTAGTCTCCCAACTAAGTCTCCTCTGATAAAGGTGGAGAGGGGGTGAGTATAAGGGAATACTCAGTGAGTACAGTGCAATGGTGCAATTGTGTTCATAAACAATGGGTGAATGTGGGGTAGTCCAAGCATATCTCATAAATAGCAGTTCATATTCATAAAACATTTCAATAAATCACAATTTACAAAATATGCATCCATATCAATCATTTTTTCAGAAAATCCTAGGGTCCCATCGAAATCACTTCCGTCTTAGGACGACCAAACCCAGACGAAAGCCCGTCAAGGGTTTTTCTTTCCAATGTTTCAAAACATACCCCCTTCCTTGGCGTTGGCTAGTACTTCATCGGGGTGCAATCCAAATATAGCACGACTTCGGTAGAGGGAGAGATGTCTAACTCCCCCGCACATCCAAAACTCCAAACCACGCCACCCCGTCAGGTCGCTTCATGGTATGAATGACTATAGCCATTTACAATCCAACACCATTCATTTATAAATCAATCCATCTCACAAACAATGTGCCATAGTTTTTCATCAAATAACCAACAATGTCATGCCAAATCAATCCATATCACAATACCAATAGCATATGGCACAGAAGCATTTATAAACAATATGGATGCATTCGTATTTCACAATACAGTTCAGACAGCCCCACAGTTACAAAGTAATTTTTATTAAATATACAAAAACCCTTTCAAAATCATTTATAAAGCAATTTTAAAACAGGTTTCTCATTCATGAACACAATGAACCATCTACTCACCTCTAGAGAGGGTATTCACTCTCAAATCTTCAATCAAATCCGAATAGACCCCTTTTTAAGTCCTCAAACGATTAACCTAATCAAACATTGCAATTATCATCAATTAAAATCTCTATAACAAGGGTTTTCACATTTTTCTAACTTAATTACCCTTAATTTCACATCCACGATTTCTAAATGCTGATTTCATTACTCGAAAATCATTTATATCTCTAATGGACTTTAAGTATCCATACTTCTAAATTTTTCTAATTTTCTTCTGATTCCACATAAATATAACACTTGTCATGCATATTCAATTTAAACTCTAGAGAAACCATTCAAATCAACTCAGTTCGATTCTATCATTCCTTAGCATGCTTCTTTTGTATCAAACAGCCTAATTTTATGAATTATGTAATACTTAACTTCACTAATTACATATTAAATATCAAAAAATTACATCCTAAACTAATCTAACATATACATATCTCTTTACCCTAGATTTAATCCTAAATTTACTCAATTTATTAAGAGGATCAGAAATCCCTCACCTAGGGTTTCTCGGTTTGCAGACCTAGCTTCCATTCGCCATTGGATTCAATCTCAAACCTATAACGATTTTAATTTGCAGCAATCGTTAGAAATTAAACCTAATTACTAAGAATATTCAAACCCTAGAATCAAAATTGGAAAACCTACTCTTACCTATGCAGAGCTGCGACCTAGGGTTTCTGCTGTCTTGCGGCTAGGGTTTCTACAAGGATCGCAGAAATGTTCGCGGTTGAGGAGAAGTAGGGGACGCGAGCGATCAGAGGGAGAGGGGATTTCGTCGTGCGCGAAAGAGGGAGAAGAGAGCGAGCGCTCTCTGTTCGCGTGGGAAGGAGATAGAACAGAGGAAATAGTGAGGGGGAGAGGGAGAAAGAGAAAGAGAGAGTGGAAATAGAGAGAGATCATGGGAGAAAGAGAGAGAACAGAGAGTAATAGAGAGCGATCGACCGAGAGAATGAGGGAAAGAACGAAAGAGAAAACAGAGGGAAGAAGGAGAAAGAGAGAAAACAGGGGGGAACGATGGCGATGGTGGTGTTCGGTGGAGATGGTGGTTTGTGATGGAGAGGGCGGAGTGAGCGGCGGTGGGCGTCGAAGGGTGCAAGGAAGAGGGAGAGCTTCGGTCGAACGAGAGGAAGAGAGGGGGAGAAAGAAAATCAATTAGGCTTTTCCAACCCTAATTGAAATGGGGGAGGTGCTGTGTTTCACTCCGAAACGCAGCATCTTCTCCTCTCTTTTTTTTGTTTTAATATATATATATATATATATATATATTTAAGTAAATAATCAATTATATATATTTATATACAAATTCACCCCCCTTCTTACTAAAATTTAAATTTTTTATAAAACGAGATTTATTACTATTCGCAGACATGGTGATTTAAAATATACCAAAAATTTAAAATTAAGATCCCAAAATCCAAAATCAATAAAATTCAAAATTTTCTACTTTATTATAGAAATGTTTACAAAATACACAATGTCGAGTTTCCGGTATTACAACTCTTAACCCCCTAAAAACAAATTTCGTTCTCGAAATTTCAAAATATAACTCATACATCAAAGAGTTGCGGATGTTGCTTCCGCATTAGTTCTTCGGTTTCCCAAGTCTGTTCTTCGACTTGATTGTTTTTCTACAACACTTTCACCGTAGGAATCTGCTTATTCCTCAACTGTTTGAGTTGTCGATCTAGTATCTGCACGGGTTGCACTTTGAAACTCAAGTTTTCTTTCAGTTCTATTGGAGAAACTTCCAATACGTGTGAAGGATTCGGCAAATACTTTTTCAACATCGAAACGTGAAAGATATCATGGATCCTTTGAAATTCTGACGGCAATTGAAGCCAGTATGCCACCATTCCAATTCTTTCAATGATTTTGAAAGGTCCAATATAATGGGGGTTTAACTTTCCTCGTTTTTGAAATCGGACTATGTCCTTCCAAGGAGATATCTTCAGAAATATCATATCTCCCACTTCAAATTCCAAAGGCCTTCTCCTCTTGTCGGCGTAGCTCTTTTGCCGATCTTGAGCTGCCTTCGTTCTTTCCTAAATTAGCTTCACCTTTTCCTTGGTAGTTTCGATCAATTCTATACTTTCAATCTTCCATTCTCCAATTTCATCCCAACAAAGTGGAGTCTGACATTTTCTTCCTTAGAGAGCTTCATAGGGAGGCATTCCAATATTAGCTTGGTAGCTGTTGTTGTATGTAAATTCAATCAGTGAAAGATAACTATCCCAACTCCCATGGAAATCCATAACGTACGCCCTCAACATTATCTTCCAACATTTGAATTGTACGTTCAGATTGTCCATCGGTTTGCAGATGAAATGCAGAGCTGCACTTCAACTTGGTACCCAAGGCCTCTTACAACTTAGGCCAAAATCTGGATGTGAATCGGGGATCTCGATCTGATATAATCGATACTGGAACCCCGTGAAGTCGGACAATCTCATCAAGGTACAACCTCAAAAAAGCAAGCCATATTGGAGCAAATAATGTTACCATAAATTGTACATTATTAATCTTAAAATATAGGCAGATATGGGAATCAAATCTACTCACCAAAACAGGAACTACCAAAATTGATTTCAAAAACCATAAATAGTCTATGAAAACATCAGGGGACATTAGAAGAATCAAAACGACCATAAGGAGAAAGGACATAAACGTAAAATACTTTCTAATATTGCATGCAAATCTACTAAATAAAACTATGACTACCAAAAATGGATATGAGATTATATGACCCTAAAGTTGATCAACCTAGTTTGGTTTTGTTTATATAACGTGCTATGTTGTGTTTTGTATATTCGGATAAACATCATTCTCTCGATACCATGGCTAGTTTAACCAAGTCATGTATTTCAAAGTTGTCCATTTTTGTACTACTTAGGTTTGTTTTCATGTTAAGCTCAGAGGCTCGTGCCCTGCATGAATCCTCATTTCATTATTATAAGATGAGATCTATGCTCGATTTGGTACCCCAAAGAGTCTCTCCTGGAGGACCTGATCCACAACATTACTCTGGACCACCTCCATTATATCACCATAAAGATTTGGTGCCCAAAAGAGCCACTCCTGGAGGACCTAACCCAATACATCACTCTGAACCACATCCGTTATATAACTACAAAGATCTAACGCCTGATAGAGCCACTCCCGAAGGACCTAACCCAATACATCACTCTGAACCACTTTTGTTATATAACCATAAAGATTTAGTACCGAGAAGAGCCATTCCTGGAGGACCTAATCCAATACATCACTCTGAACCATTTTCGTCATATAATCATAAAGATTTGGTGCCTGAAAGAGCTACTCCTGGAGGACCTAACCCAATACATCACTTTGAACCACTTTCTTTATATAATCTCAAATCTCTGGTACCTGAAAGAGCCACTCCTGGAGGACCTAACCCAATTCATCACTCTGAACCACTTCCATTATATAGCCACAAAGATCTAGTACCCAAAAAAACCATTATTGGAGGACCTAACCCAATGCATCACTCTGAACCATTTCCATTATAGGTTACTAAAAGCGTCTTTACGAGAGGTTAAGACCCACAGCATCACTCTAAGCCACCTCCAAATAATGATAAACAATTGCTTTAGCTCTCAACTTTGCTGAGTATTTTGAGCTTCTATGTATAACTAACAAATTCAGACTATGAAGTGGGTTGCTATGTTTATGACTTCTATTGTTGGTTTAATCGTTGCTGTACAATTAAATGAAACTTTCATCTCAAATATTTTTAGTTATTCTTGTTATCTGTTGTTTTGTTTAGCTGTGCTTCAAAATGGGTTGATTGGATTTCAAACTCAGTTGGCCAATTTTAAATTTTAGCCAATAGCTTTTATGACACAATTCAACTGATTTTCTTTTTTATTAGAATATCTACCTAGAGCATTTGTCCAGAAGCTAAATTATAAAATTGGTTAACTGACTTTACTTGACCATGAAACCATTCAACTGACTTCTAATTTTTATTCTACTGTCTTTAAAAGATCATCAAGTTAAATTTGATTCTGGTAAAATGAAATAGACTATCAAACAAATTATTTCACTTTTGGTCAAATGTTTTCCAAATTCAGTGGGTAGTTTTCCAGAACGGACTACATATTTTCATAATATTCAACTGATGTTTCAAAACCATTTGATTATTCACTCATTTCTACCGACTGAGTTATTTTACATTAAAAATTGATCAATTGAATTTTAAATATATTCAACTAAATTTATATACTTGATTCAACCTATTTTAGTTTTATTTGACCGACACAATATATTTTTACATTTTTAGCTCGAACATGTGTGAATTCAATAAACTAAAGTAAGTATTAGAAAGAGATACAGATGATGAAGAAATTTCTTTAGTTTGGTTAGCAAAGATATTAGAATCGTAGGCATTTTGTATAAGAGGAAAACTAGAGATAAGTAACTTGGAAGTAAATAACTTAGAATTTGAAGTCATCTATAAATATTTAAATATTTTTATAATTTTAATTTTATATAAATATTTAAATATGTCAGTTAAATATTAAATTGTAATATTAAATATTCAAATATTATATATACAAACACTAAATTGAAGTTTAAATATTTAATAATTTAATTTGAAAAATTAAAAATATTAGTATTTAAATTAAAATTTTCAACTATAAAATATTTAAATATTTAAATATTAAATTGTAAGACTAAATGTTAAATTATTAAATATTAAACATATAAATATGAAATTATAATAATAATATTTATCAATTAATTTAAATAAATTTATAAATAGTAATATTTAATTTAAAACTTTATAAATATGAAAATATTTAAATATTTACTTTAAATATTAACATAATATTAAATATATTAAATTAAAATTATAAAAATATTTATACAATATTAATATTTGTATAATATTAAAAATGGAGGGAGAGGGGAGATGGAGAGGGAGAGGGAGAGGGGGGAGAGAGGGAGTGTGTGTGTGGTGACGTGGAGAGTGAGGGAAAGGGAGAGGACGGGGGAGAGAGAGAGAGAGGGAGAGAGAGAGAGGTGACCTAGGGACGAGAGCAGGAGAGGGATAGAAGCAGAGCATTTAATGCTGCGTTAAATGTGAGAGAGAGAAAGAGAGAGAGAGGAGAGGGTGTGTGTATGGGGTTGGACATGGAGAGAGGGAGAAGAAGAGAGACGAAGTAAAATCAATTTCTTGGAAATCGATTTCAAAGTCGACTCTTAGAAAATCGATTTAAATTTTTTTGTTTTCGATTGATTATTCAATATTATACTTATGCATTTAGTTTGACTTTTCTTAAATTTCGGCCAACCAGGCTTAGAGAAAGGTCGCCTAATTCAACCGATATCGCAATTCAGTCGATCGCTATTAATTCTTCCTCTCAATTCAGTTGATTAAAAATTTGAATCAATCGACTGTGTTTAGCATGATTAAATGTTTCAGTCAAATGATCATATTGATTAGTCTAGTGTATTTTGAAAATCGGTCCAAAGAGAGTTTTTACAACCGGCTGAGTATGTGAGAATGATAAAAATCAGTTTGAGAAGTTCAAAATTCAGTTGGCTGACTTTCTGTTGAACTAGGTTGGAGCTGACTTTTAAGATTGGTCAGCTGAACTTTTATTTCTTCTGGTTCAATTGATTGATTTTAAACTCAGTTGATTGCTATTTTAAATTCTAATCAATTGATTTCTATTTTCCACAAATTAGATTTTAGTTTAATTTGAGCAAATCATTTGCCCATAAAGGACATAGACTTAAATCAAATGAAACAATAACTGATGTTGAGTGCAAATCTACTGAAATCTAGAGGTTACCAAAACTAAATATCAAAAAGTATAAACAGCACACAAAAAAGGGATCGGGGTTATATTGAACAAACCACATGCAAACGAAAGCCAAAAACTATATCATAAAACAAAACCCATATTGGGTATAAATCTAAGATGACTACAAATACCATAAACAACCCACAAAAAACAAAAATAGGAAGCAATATTAGAGCAAATAATGTTACCATAAATTGTACATTATTAATCTTAAAATATAGGCAGATATGGGAATCAAATCTACTCACCAAAACAGGAACTACCAAAATTGATTTCAAAAACCATAAATAGTCTATGAAAACATCAGGGTACATTAGAAGAATCAAAACGACCACAAGGAGAAAGGACATAAACGTAAAATACTTTCTAATATTGCGTGCAAATCTACTAAATAAAACTATGACTACCAAAAATGGATATGAGATTATATGACCCTAAAGTTGATCAACCTAGTTTGGTTTTGTTTATATAACGTGCTATGTTGTGTTTTGTATATTCGGATAAACATCATTCTCTCGATACCATGGCTAGTTTAACCAAGTCATGTATTTCAAAGTTGTCCATTTTTGTACTACTTAGGTTTGTTTTCATGTTAAGCTCAGAGGCTCGTGCCCTGCATGAATCCTCATTTCATTATTATAAGATGAGATCTATGCTCGATTTGGTACCCCAAAGAGTCTCTCCTGGAGGACCTGATCCACAACATTACTCTGGACCACCTCCATTATATCACCATAAAGATTTGGTGCCCAAAAGAGCCACTCCTGGAGGACCTAACCCAATACATCACTCTGAACCACATCCGCTATATAACTACAACGATCTAGCGCCTGATAGAGCCACTCCCGAAGGACCTAACCCAATACATCACTCTGAACCACTTTTGTTATATAACCATAAAGATTTAGTACCGAGAAGAGCCATTCCTGGAGGACCTAATCCAATACATCACTCTGAACCATTTTCGTCATATAATCATAAAGATTTGGTGCCTGAAAGAGCTACTCCTGGAGGACCTAACCCAATACATCACTTTGAAACACTTTCTTTATATAATCTCAAATCTCTGGTACCTGAAAGAGCCACTCCTGGAGGACCTAACCCAATTCATCACTCTGAACCACTTCCATTATATAGCCACAAAGATCTAGTACCCAAGAAAACCATTATTGGAGGACCTAACCCAATGCATCACTCTGAACCATTTCCATTATAGGTTACTAAAAGCGTCTTTACGAGAGGTTAAGACCCACAGCATCACTCTAAGCCACCTCCAAATAATGATAAACAATTGCTTTAGCTCTCAACTTTGCTGAGTATTTTGAGCTTCTATGTATAACTAACAAATTCAGACTATGAAGTGGGTTGCTATGTTTATGACTTCTATTGTTGGTTTAATCGTTGCTGTACAATTAAATGAAACTTTCATCTCAAATATTTTTAGTTATTCTTGTTATCTGTTGTTTTGTTTAGCTGTGCTTCAAAATGGGTTGATTGGATTTCAAACTCAGTTGGCCAATTTTAAATTTTAGCCAATAGCTTTTATGACACAATTCAACTGATTTTCTTTTTTATTAGATTATCTACCTAGAGCATTTGTCCAGAAGCTAAATTATAAAATTGGTTAACTGACTTTACTTGACCATGAAACCATTCAACTGACTTCTAATTTTTATTCTACTGTCTTTAAAAGATCATCAAGTTAAATTTGATTCTGGTAAAATGAAATAGACTATCAAACAAATTATTTCACTTTTGGTCAAATGTTTTCCAAATTCAGTGGGTAGATTTCCAGAACGGACTACATATTTTCATAATATTCAACTGATGTTTCAAAACCATTTGATTATTCACTCATTTCTACCGACTGAGTTATTTTACATTAAAAATTGATCAATTGAATTTTAAATATATTCAACTAAATTTATATACTTGATTCAACCTATTTTAGTTTTATTTGACCGACACAATATATTTTTACATTTTTAGCTCGAACATGTGTGAATTCAATAAACTAAAGTAAGTATTAGAAAGAGATACAGATGATGAAGAAATTTCTTTAGTTTAGTTAGCAAAGATATTAGAATCGTAGGCATTTTGTATAAGAGGAAAACTAGAGATAAGTAACTTGGAAGTAAATAACTTAGAATTTGAAGTCATCTATAAATATTTAAATATTTTTATAATTTTAATTTTATATAAATATTTAAATATGTCAGTTAAATATTAAATTGTAATATTAAATATTCAAATATTATATATACAAACACTAAATTGAAGTTTAAATATTTAATAATTTAATTTGAAAAATTAAAAATACTAGTATTTAAATTAAAATTTTCAACTATAAAATATTTAAATATTTAAATATTAAATTGTAAGACTAAATGTTAAATTATTAAATATTAAACATATAAATATGAAATTATAATAATAATATTTATCAATTAATTTAAATAAATTTATAAATAGTAATATTTAATTTAAAACTTTATAAATATGAAAATATTTAAATATTTACTTTAAATATTAACATAATATTAAATATATTAAATTAAAATTATAAAAATATTTATACAATATTAATATTTGTATAATATTAAAAATGGAGGGAGAGGGGAGATGGAGAGGGAGAGGGAGAGGGGGGAGAGAGGGAGTGTGTGTGTGGTGACGTGGAGAGTGAGGGAAAGGGAGAGGACGGGGGAGAGAGAGAGAGGTGACCTAGGGACGAGAGCAGGAGAGGGATAGAAGCAGAGCATTTAATGCTGCGTTAAATGTGAGAGAGAGAAAGAGAGAGAGAGGAGAGGGTGTGTGTATGGGGTTGGACATGGAGAGAGGGAGAAGAAGAGAGACGAAGTAAAATCAATTTCTTGGAAATCGATTTCAAACTCGACTCTTAGAAAATCGATTTAAATTTTTTTGTTTTCGATTGATTATTCAATATTATACTTATGCATTTAGTTTGACTTTTCTTAAATTTCGGCCAACCAGGCTTAGAGAAAGGTCGCCTAATTCAACCGATATCGCAATTCAGTCGATCGCTATTAATTCTTCCTCTCAATTCAGTTGATTAAAAATTTGAATCAATCGACTGTGTTTAGCATGATTAAATGTTTCAGTCAAATGATCATATTGATTAGTCTAGTGTATTTTGAAAATCGGTCCAAAGAGAGTTTTTACAACCGGCTGAGTATGTGAGAATGATAAAAATCAGTTTGAGAAGTTCAAAATTCAGTTGGCTGACTTTCTGTTGAACTAGGTTGGAGCTGACTTTTAAGATTGGTCAGCTGAACTTTTATTTCTTCTGGTTCAATTGATTGATTTTAAACTCAGTTGATTGCTATTTTAAATTCTAATCAATTGATTTCTATTTTCCACAAATTAGATTTTAGTTTAATTTGAGCAAATCATTTGCCCATAAAGGACATAGACTTAAATCAAATGAAACAATAACTGATGTTGAGTGCAAATCTACTGAAATCTAGAGGTTACCAAAACTAAATATCAAAAAGTATAAACAGCACACAAAAAAGGGGTCGGGGTTATATTGAACAAACCACATGCAAACGAAAGCCAAAAACTATATCATAAAACAAAACCCATATTGGGTATAAATCTAAGATGACTACAAATACCATAAACAACCCACAAAAAACAAAAATAGGAAGCAATATTAGAGCAAATAATGTTACCATAAATTGTACATTATTAATCTTAAAATATAGGCAGATATGGGAATCAAATCTACTCACCAAAACAGGAACTACCAAAATTGATTTCAAAAACCATAAATAGTCTATGAAAACATCAGGGTACATTAGAAGAATCAAAACGACCACAAGGAGAAAGGACATAAACGTAAAATACTTTCTAATATTGCGTGCAAATCTACTAAATAAAACTATGACTACCAAAAATGGATATGAGATTATATGACCCTAAAGTTGATCAACCTAGTTTGGTTTTGTTTATATAACGTGCTATGTTGTGTTTTGTATATTCGGATAAACATCATTCTCTCGATACCATGGCTAGTTTAACCAAGTCATGTATTTCAAAGTTGTCCATTTTTGTACTACTTAGGTTTGTTTTCATGTTAAGCTCAGAGGCTCGTGCCCTGCATGAATCCTCATTTCATTATTATAAGATGAGATCTATACTCGATTTGGTACCCCAAAGAGTCTCTCCTGGAGGACCTGATCCACAACATTACTCTGGACCACCTCCATTATATCACCATAAAGATTTGGTGCCCAAAAGAGCCACTCCTGGAGGACCTAACCCAATACATCACTCTGAACCACATCCGCTATATAACTACAACGATCTAGCGCCTGATAGAGCCACTCCCGAAGGACCTAACCCAATACATCACTCTGAACCACTTTTGTTATATAACCATAAAGATTTAGTACCGAGAAGAGCCATTCCTGGAGGACCTAATCCAATACATCACTCTGAACCATTTTCGTCATATAATCATAAAGATTTGGTGCCTGAAAGAGCTACTCCTGGAGGACCTAACCCAATACATCACTTTGAACCACTTTCTTTATATAATCTCAAATCTCTGGTACCTGAAAGAGCCACTCCTGGAGGACCTAACCCAATTCATCACTCTGAACCACTTCCATTATATAGCCACAAAGATCTAGTACCCAAGAAAACCATTATTGGAGGACCTAACCCAATGCATCACTCTGAACCATTTCCATTATAGGTTACTAAAAGCGTCTTTACGAGAGGTTAAGACCCACAGCATCACTCTAAGCCACCTCCAAATAATGATAAACAATTGCTTTAGCTCTCAACTTTGCTGAGTATTTTGAGCTTCTATGTATAACTAACAAATTCAGACTATGAAGTGGGTTGCTATGTTTATGACTTCTATTGTTGGTTTAATCGTTGCTGTACAATTAAATGAAACTTTCATCTCAAATATTTTTAGTTATTCTTGTTATCTGTTGTTTTGTTTAGCTGTGCTTCAAAATGGGTTGATTGGATTTCAAACTCAGTTGGCCAATTTTAAATTTTAGCCAATAGCTTTTATGACACAATTCAACTGATTTTCTTTTTTATTAGATTATCTACCTAGAGCATTTGTCCAGAAGCTAAATTATAAAATTGGTTAACTGACTTTACTTGACCATGAAACCATTCAACTGACTTCTAATTTTTATTCTACTGTCTTTAAAAGATCATCAAGTTAAATTTGATTCCGGTAAAACGAAATAAACTATCAAACACATTATTTCACTTTTGGTCAAATGTTTTCCAAATTCAGTGGATAGTTTTCCAGAACGGACTACATATTTTTATGATATTCAACTGATGTTTCAAAACCATTTGATTATTCACTCATTTCTGCTGACTGAGTTATTTTACATTAAAAATCGATCAATTGAATTTTAAATATATTCAACTAAATTTATATACTTGATTCAACCTATTTTAGTTTTATTCGACGAACACAATATATTTTTACATTTTTAGCTCGAACATGTGTGAATTCAATAAACTAAAATAAGTATTAGAAAGAGATACAGTGATAAAGAAATTTGTTTAGTTTAGTTAGCAATGATATTAGAATCGTAGGCATTTTGTATAAGAGGACAACTAGAGATAAGTAACTTGAAGTAAATAATTTAGAATTTGACGTCATCTATAAATATTTAAATATTAATATTATTTAAATATTTTATAATTTTAATTTTATATAAATATTTAAATATGTCAATTAAATATTCAAATATCATATATAGAAACACTAAATTGAAGTTTAAACATTTAATAATTTAATTTAAAAAATTATAAATGTTAGTATTTAATTTAAAATTTTCGAACTATAAAATATTTAAATATTTAAATATTAAATTGTAATACTAAATGTTAAATTATTAAATATTAAATATATAAATATGAAATTATAATAATAATATTTATTAATTAATTTAAATAAATTTATAAATTCTAATATTTAATTTAAAATTTTATAAATATGAAAATATTTAAATATTTACTTTAAATATTAACATAATATTAAATATATTAAATTAAAATTATAAAAATATTTATACAATATTAATATTTGTATAATATTAAAAATGGAGAGAGAGGGGAGATGGAGTGGGAGAGGGAGAGGAAGTGGGGGAGGGGGGAGAGAGGGAGTGTGTGTGTGGTGACATGGAGAGAGAGGGTAAAGGAGAGGACAGGGGGGAGAGAGAGAGAGAGAGAGAGAGAGAGAGAGAGAGAGAGGTGACCTAAGGAGGGGAGCAAGAAAGGGATTGAAGCAGAGCATTTAATGCTGCGTTAAATGTTAGAGAGAGAAAGAGAGAGAGAGGCGAGGGTGTGTGTGTATGGGGTTGGACGTGGAGAGAGGGAGAAGAAGAGAGACGAAGTAAAATCGATTTCTTGGAAATCGATTTCAAAGTCGACTCTTAGAAAATCAATTTAAATTTTTTTGTTTTTGATTGATTTTTCAATATTATACTTATGCATTTAGTTTGACTTTTCTTAAATTTCAGCCAACCAAGTTTAGAGACAAGTCGCCTAATTCAACCGATATCACAATTCAATCGATCACTATTAATTCTTCCTCTCAATTCAGTTGATTAAAAATTTAAATCGATCGACTGTGTTTAGCATGATTAAATGTTTCAGTCAAATGACCATACTGATTAGTCGACTGTATTTTGAAAATCAGTCCAAAGAAAGTTTTTACAACCGGCTGAGTATGTGAGAATGATAAAAATCAGTTTGAGAAATTCAAAATTCTGTTGGCTGACTTTGGCTTCTGCTGAACTAGGTTGGAGCTGACTTTTAAGATTGGTCAGCTAAACTTTTATTCCTTCTGGTTCAATTGATTGATTTTAAACTCAGTTGCTTGCTATTTTAAATTCTAATCAATTGATTTTTATTTTTTACAAATTAGATTTTAGTTTAATTTGAGCAAATCATATGCCCATAAAGGACATAGACTTAAATCAAATGAAACAATAACTGATGTTGAGCGCAAATCTACTCAAACCTAGAGGTTACCAAAACTAAATATCAAAAAGTATAAATAGCACACAAAAAAGGGGTCGGGGTTATATTGAACAAACCACATGCAAACGAAAGCCAAAAACTATATCATAAAATAAAACCCATATTGGGTATAAATCTAAGATAACTACAAATACCATAAACAACCCACAAAAAACAAAAATAGGAAGCAATATTAGAGCAAACAATATTACCATAAATTGTACATTATTAATCTTAAAATATAGGCAGATATGGGAATCAAATCTACTCATCAAAATAGGAACTACCAAAATTGATTTCAAAAATCATAAATAGTCTATGAAAACATCAGGGTACATTAGAAGAATCAAAATGACCATAAGGAGAAAGGACATAATCATAAAATACTTCCTAATATTGCGTGCAAATCTACTAAATAAAACTATGACTACCAAAAACGGATATGAGATTATATAACCCTAAAGTTGATCAACCTAGTTTGGTTTTGTTTACATAATGTGCTATGTTGTGTATTGTATATTCGGATAAATATCATTCTCTCGATACCATGGCTAGTTTAACCAAGTCATGTATTTCAAAGTTTTCCATTTTTGTACTACTTAGGTTTGTTTTCATGTTAAGCTCAGAGGCTCATGCCCTACAAAAATCCTCATTTCATTATTATAAGATGAGATCTATGCTCGATTTGGTACCCAAAAGTGTCTCTCCTGGAGGACCTGATCCACAACATTACTCTGGACCACCTCCATTATTTAACCATAAAGATTTGGTGCCCAAAAGAGCCACTCCTGGAGGACCTAGCCCAATACATCACTCTGAACCACATCCATTATATAACTATAAACATCTAGCGCCTGATAGAGCCACTCCCGGAGGACCTAACCCATTACATCACTCTGAACCACTTTTGTTATATAACCATAAAGATTTAGTACCGAGAAGAGCCATTTCTGGAGGACCTAACCCAATACATCACTCTGAACCATTTCCGTTATATAATCATAAAGATTTGGTGTCTGAAAGAGTTACTCCTGGAGGACCTAACCCAATACATCACTTTGATCCACTTTCATTATATAATCTCAAATCTCTGGTACCTGAAAGAGCCACTCCTGGAGGACCTAACCCAATTCATCACTCTGAACCACTTCTATTATATAGCCACAAAAATCTAGTATCCAAAAACACCATTGTTGGAGGACCTAACCCAATGCATCACTCTGAACCATTTCCATTATAGGTTACTAAAAGCGTCTTCACGAGAGGTTAAGACCCACAACATCACTCTAAGACACCTCCAAATAATGATAAACAATTGATTTAGCTCTCAACTTTGCTGAGTATTTTGAGCTTCTATGTATAACTAACAAATTCAGACTATGAAGTGGGTTGCTATGTTTATGACTTCTATTGTTGGTTTAATCGTTGCTGTACAATTAAATGAAACTTTCATCTCAAATATTTTTAGTTATTCTTGTTATCTGTTGTGTTGTTTAGATGTGCTTCAAAATGGGTTGATTGGATTTCAAACTCAATTGGCCAATTTTAAATTTTAGCCGATAGCTTTTATGACACAATTCAACTGATTTTCATTTTTATTAGATTATCTACCTAGAGCATTTGTCCAAAAGCTAAATTATAAAATTGGTTAACTGACTTTACTTGACCATGAAAGCATTCAACTGACTTCTAATTTTTATTCAACTGCCTTTAAAAGATCATCAAGTTAAATTTGATTCCGGTAAAACGAAATAGACTATCAAACACATTATTTCACTTTTGGTCAAATGTTTTCCAAATTAAATGGGTAGTTTTCCAGAACGGACTACATATTTTCATGATATTCAACTAATGTTTCAAAACCATTTGATTATTCACTCATTTCTGCTAACTGAGTTATTTTACATTAAAATCACTTTATAAATTTGGTTAACTGACTTTACTTGACCTTGAAACCATTCAACTGACTTCTAATTTTTATTCAACTGGCTTTAAAAGATCATCAAGTGAAATTTGATTCAGGTAAAACGAAATAGTCTTTCAAACACATTATTTCTCTTTTGGTCAATTGTTTTCCAAATTCAGTGGGTTGTTTTCCAAAACGGTCGACATATTTTCATGAAATTCAACTGATGTTTCAAAACCATTTGATTATTCAACATTAAAAATCGATCTTTTGAGTTTTAAATATATTCAACTAAATTTATATACTTGATTCAACCTATTTTAGTTTCATTCGACCAACTCAATATATTTTTACATTTTAGCTCAAACACATGTGGATTCAATAAACTAAAATAAGTATTAGAAAGATATATAGTGATGAAGAAATTTGTTTAGTTTAGTCAGCAAAGATATTAGAATGGTAAGCATTTTGTATAAAAGGAAAACCCGAGATAAGTAACTTGGAAGTAAATAACTTAGAATTTGAAGTCATCTATGAATATTTAAATATTAATATTATATAAATATTTTCATAATTATAATTTTATATTAATATTTAAATATGTCAATTAAATATTAAATTGTAATATGAAATATCCAAATATTATATCTACAAACACTAAATGAAAGTTTAAATATTTAATAATTTAATTTTAAAAAATTATAAATATTAGTATTTAATTTAAAATTTTCTAACTATAAAATATTTAAATATTTAAATATTAAATTGTAATACTAAATATTAAATTATTAAATATTAAATATATAAATATGAAATTAAAATTATAACATTTATTAATTAATTTAAATAAACTTACAAATACTAATATTTAATTTAAAATTTTATAAATATGAAAATATTTAAATATTTACTTTAAATATTGGTATAATATTAAATATATTGAATTAAAATTATAAAAATATTTATACAATATTAATATTTGTATAATATTAAAAATGAAGAGAGAGGGGAGAGGGAGAGGGAGAGGGAGAGGGAGAGGGGGGAGAGAGGGAGTGTGTGTATGGTGACGTTTAGAGCGAGGGAGAGGGAGAGGAGGGGGAAAGAGAGAGTGAGAGAGGTGACTTACGGAGAGGAAGCATGAGTGGGAGAGAAGCAGAGCATTTAATGTTGTGTTAAATGTGAGAGAGAGAAAGAGAGAGAGAGAGGAGAGGGTGTGTGTGTGTATGGGGTTGGACGTGGAGTGAGGGAGAAGAAGAGAGACGGAGTAAAATCGATTTCTTGGAAATCGATTTCAAACTTGACTCTTAGCAAATCGATTTAATTTTTTTTTTAGTAGACTTATTCGTACTGTTTAAAGTCTATTTCACAGAAATCGACTTCCATGAAGTTGATTTCAGTAGTTTTTGGAAGAAAAAAAGAAACCATCCCGTTTTGGGATTTAGTATTTTTTCCCAATATTTTGGAAAATAACCCTTTTGTGGGTGGTAGGCAAATTTAATATCAGAAAATGAGTTTGTTTGGAAATTTTCAAGAAATAGAGTTTTTGAGTGAGAGAGTGAGAGAGTGAGAGAGAATTATAGTTGTATTATAATGGAGAGGAGGAAGAATCCGAGGAAGAATGGGTGTAAGTACCACGTATATGTAAGAGAGAATAATGGAGACAAAAGCTAAGGTGAAGAGGGAGACATCACTTTCTAAGTGGCATAATTAGTTGAAGAGTGTAACAGAAAGAGTCAAAAGAGATAAAAATGGTGACAGATGTTGAAAGCATGGAGCAAAATGCTTGGGGAAAGCATGCGGGACCTCAATGAGCATAAGGCACTAATCTATCTCAACTTGGACATCAATGAAGGCATGAAGAAGCCGTACTCAAAGTCTAAGAAAAAGAAGAAGAAAAAGCCTCAAAGTAACCAAAGATCCAGTCCAGAAAAGTTCACAAGCTGCCCAACAAGTCACAAGTCGACTATTAAAATGTCTAAGTCGACCTAGTAAAGAAGATAAGTCGACCTATAAAAGCATCTAGTCAACTTCTGAATGTTACTAAGTCAATTTGTTCTCTTTCAGGGTTGACTTGTGTTGTTCAAGTCAACCTACCTTGCATATTAAGTCAAACTATGATTAAAATGGGTCAACTTGCTATCCGAAACCCAGAAAATTAGTCCATATTTGAGAGTCAATCCAAGCCCATTTTATCCAGCCCAAGGAGAAATTCTAAAGCATGATTAGGGGACTTGAAGACTATCAAAGTGAGCCCAAAATGGGCCTAGAAGGTAGCTCAAAGAGCTGCCCAAAAGGAAGTCCAACAGCTAGAAAAAACTAGCGGTTAGGGAAAAGAGCTCTTAAAGCTTTCTCACCATAGTTGCTCTACTCATTCTCTCACCTTTTCACGAATATAAATAGGAGGAAAGGTTGTGAGCAAATATATGAAGAATCAAGATGAGATAATTCTTTCACTTGACTCACACAAAAATGAAGCAATAGGGACATTTTGTTAATTCTTGAATTTTTGGTGATTGTTTTTTAACTACTCAATAAATTGAAGGGTCAAACTAAAAATTATAAAAAAGAAATGGACAAAATACTAGCCAGTCCTAATTTTTGTCCTCCTCCATTCAACTTTATTTTTTTTTTCTTTTATTCTCTTTCATCTTTCTCTCTTCTAAATTTTCTCCTAGTTTTTAAGGCTCCCATCAAGCCAATCAAGAGAAAATTGCTAGGAGGAATCGTGAGGGACATCGAGGAGCTTCAACCCAAGGTAATATTGATAAGTTTGAGCAAGTTTAAGATCAAAACTTTTGAGTTTTAATTTTTAGGGAAAAATTAGGATTCTCCCATAATGGGTCAATTGAAAAATTGTTCATATAGATCTTGTATTATTGAATTGTTAGAAAATTTTCTAATACTAGGAAATTAATTTTGATGGATTGTATATGAGTTCCCTTATGAGCTGAACCGTAAAGATCTATTTCTCGAGACTATTGGTGCAAATCTAGTTATTAGGGTTTTGTTTTGAGTCTTTTGATTTATTTTCTTAGCTAGGGAGTTGGTTTCAAATCGAGTTGATTAAGTTAAACCTGGGTAGGCTCAAGGATCTAAATAAGTATTTTATGTATTCCCTATGCATTGAAAATGGCTTTTATAAATATAACAGTTTTTAACTTCTATGTTTTTTTTTTTTAAAAAAAAAGAAATAGCGTGAGTTTGTGTACTTTATGATGACTACTAAATATGGTGTAGTCACTAAATGATATTTTATAAAATAATTTGAATGAGCTCTTGATTATTAATTAACTATTGACAGGACTAATCCCACCATTTTAAATGAATATTTGAACACCACCTAGTGGTTTGTTATTAGGATATGAAGTTTGGCTTATCTAACAAGATAAATAGTCCGGACTGGATATCCCAGTTGTCAATAGAATACAAGGTGTATCATGTTTTTTTTTTAATATGTAAATGTTGAATTGTCATCCCATGATTTGATATTTTCTTGTTATTGTTGACTACCATTTTCAAATATTATGATTACAAAAATGTTATTGTAATATTGTCAAATATACTATAATAATCTAATCTGCTCAGATTAGTAGGAAAGTATATAGAATACTTATTGATTGAAGTGTCACTCACTCCTCTTTTATTAGTATCTTGCATAAGGCAAAGATTACTTTGAGAATGAGTATGGAAATATTTAAAAGTTTTAAAAGAAATCTAGACTTATGAAATGCTTATAATTTATAATTATTAGTTATTGAGACCTTTTTTATGAAAGGTTATAAACTACAGATTTGTAATTTGTTGGACTCGATCCTGGGATATGTAGGGATGATTTTATGGGACCATACACTTTGGAGATTATTTTATTTTATTTTATTTTGGTTAATGACATGATATAGTAGATATTTTGATATATTAGATATCTTGTGAATTGTGGTTAGTTCAAAATTCACAACAATATTATGTCCTTGGCATGGGGCATGACATTTTAGTGGTATTAGAGCTCCAAAATGGATCATATCTTTAGGTTATAAGTTTGAACCTTGGTGAGTTATTTGAGGAAATTAGCATGTATATTGGATAGGAATTTGAGATTTAGTCGATTTACACTTCAGGTGACCAATCTAAGTGTTGAACAACCCAATTCCTATTTTGGTGTTCGAATACTAATGAGTTATTTTCTAGGAGAAAAGTTTGGTCTCTAATACCATGTGCAAAGGTTGTGTAATGGAATGAGGGGAGAGAAAGTGTATGGCTAATCTAGTATAGCTGAATATGAGGGAATTTGATGCTATTTTGGGAATGGATTGTATAACACTGGAGAAGTCCTGTTTGTAATGTAGACACTAAATGGGTTACTTGAAAAATTTTTATATTTTGTGGAAATGTGAACTTTTGCATTTTGGATTGTTCAGAAAACTCCTCTAGATAATTGATTGATAGAGTTTTAAATTTTAAAGTTCCCGATCACCGAATTCATCAGTTGCTTAAGACTTGGTGTTCAGTTCTTAATAGAATTTAGCTATTTGGTACATAATAGGATTTTAATTTCTATGAGATTTTAGCTGCTCGGTAAAGGTTTAGTAATTAGTAAACAAGTCTTCAAATTTTGATTTTCTAGTCAGTTGTCAATAATGACATCTTTTGGTGAGTCACTTCTCTTCGGTCTAATGTGAAGTTGAGGCTTATCCATATACTATGGAGTTGAATTAATAGATTATTTTATAATTTCTATATACCTATTGATATATCCAATTTTCCTATACAGGCCGGTATATTATATATTTCACTTATATTTTCCTAAGAGTGAATATTTGAACCATGGGTGAATGTCCAATCTTGAGATCTATTGATATGTATTTTGAAAACAGTCTCGGTACAAGTTTATCCACTACCATTTGGCAAATGAGAACACTTGATCAGTAACCATTTTGAGGCCACCTCTCGAAACTATCAAGAGCCTGTCGATGTACTTGCAATTTTGGGAGACCTGTCTTCTTATATTCACCTTATGACATTTACCCATATTTCTCTGGCCATCGGTTCCCCTCTCACTTGTTGCCTTCGGTGAACACTCTATCACATACATTACTACAAAAAAACACGTTTTTAGCTATGAAATTTAGTGAAAGAAAAAAATTAATCGCTATTTAGCAATGAATTTAGTGATAAAAACCAAAATCCATCACTAATTAGCGACGAATTATTTTTTGTCACTAAAATTAGCAATGGATTCCTATCCGTCACTAATTTAGCCTCAGATTAAAAATCCGTTGCTAAATTTAGCAATTGATTCATATTTCCATCTTTAATTAGTGACGGATTTCCTTTTTCGTCGCTAAATTTAGGGACAAAAAAAAATTCATCACTAAATTTAGTGACGAAAATTGAAATCCGTCACTAATTAACGACGAAAAATGAAATCTGTCACTAAATTTAGTGACGAAAAAAAAATTCGTTACTAAATTTAGCGAAGGAAAACAAAATCAATCGCTAAATATAATTTTATATTTTTATTAAATATAATTTTATGTTTTTATTAAATATATCTTTGTAATTTATATTTTTATTAAATTAGGGTATTGATTTTTACTAAATATAATTTTGTATTTTTTAAATATAATTTTATAATTTTTTTAAAGATAATTTTTTAATTTTATTAAATATAATTTTGTGTTTTTATTAAATATATGTTTTTGTATTTTTGTTAGATTAAGAAATTATATTTTTAATGGTGAGAGTTAGGAAAAAAGTATAGAAGTAAAAAAAAAAAAAAAAGTATATCGGATAAGTTAATGTGGCATAATGGTTAAGAGAGTTTCAAATAACTCTTTAAACTCAGGTTCGAACATAGGCAAAAACACATTTTCTGCAAATAATAATAATAATAACAATAATAAAGCAGCGAAAGATGGTCATGCGTGGGCGGGCAAGGGATGGTGGGGTGTGGGCATGGGTGGGCAAGCAGCAGGGGACCGGGGCGGTGTGGGCGGCGGCCGGCGGGTGGGCGGACGGGATCTACAAATAAAAAAATTAAATACGAAATTTAGCGACAGAAATTGAAATCCGTCGCTAATTAGCTACTAAAATATAATTTGTCACTAAATTTAGCGATGAAAAAAAAATCTGTCACTAAATTTAGCAATGGAAAACGAAATGCGTCACTAATTTGCGATAGATTTGAAATCTGTCGTTAAATTTAGCCACGGATATCATTTTCTATCGCTAAATATAATTTTATATTTTTATTAAATATAATTTTATGCTTTTATTGAATATATATTTGTAATTTATATTTTTATTAAATTAGGGTATTGATTTTTATTAAATATAATTTTATATTTTTTAAATATAATTTTATGATTTTTTTAAAGATAATTTTGTAATTATATTAAATATAATTTTATGTTTTTATTAAATATAATTTCGTATTTTATATTTTTGTTAGATTAAGGAATTATATTTTTAATGGTGAGAGTTAGAAAAAAAGTATTAAAGTAAAAAAAAAAGTATATCAGATAAGTTAATGTGATTTAGTTATTAAGAGTATTTCAGATAACTCTTTAAACTCATGTTCGAATCTGGGCAAAAGCACATTTTCTGTAAAAAATAAATAAATAAAAAAAGCAGCAAAAGGTGATTATGCACAGGCGGGCAAGAACTAGCGGGGTGTGGGCATGGCCGGGCAAGCAGCAGGGGGCCGGGGCAATGGTGGGCGGCGGCCGACGGGTGGGCGGACGGATTCTACAGCTAAAAAAATTAAATATGAAATTTAGCGACGAAAACCCAATTTCGTCGCAAAATTTTGCGTCGGATTTGGATTCGTCGCTAAATTAGTGACGGAAATTGAATCCATCGCTAATTTTAGCGATGAAAAATGATATCCGTCGCTAAATTTAGCAACGGAATCCCAAATCCGTCACTAAAATTTTGCGATGCATTATTAGCGACGGAAATTTTTATGTCGCTAAATTCATTGCTAAAAGTTTTAGCGACGAATTTTTTTAAAATTTTCGTCACTAAATTGGTCGCTAAACCCTTGTTTTTTTGTAGTGCATGATTCAATTACAAATTCTTGTCATTAACTTGTCTCCATGAAGAGTTGATTCCAAGACCTTTAAGTCACCCAAAAAGCAAGTTGCCACCATGCCACTTAAACCCTTTAGTTATATGCTATGCAATTTTTATTATGACCCATATTTTTTAGCACTCCAAATTTTAACACTTTTAGTTTATCTTCTGTAGATTTGTATTTTCTTTTCCAATTTTCCCTATTTGTCACCAAACACAGTTCCTCAACCGAATAGAATTACAAACCCTAAACTTATTAGGTTAACTTTCCCAACAATTCAAGAGAACATGTTGGGCATTTGTGCAAAATGAAATTGGATGAGGGCCACTAGGTAAATATTAAAAATTGATTTGATGATAAAAAGGATGGAGGTTTTAGAAACACACGAAACCAGAGAACTCCACTTCTCTCTCTCTAGACTATTATTCTTCTTCTTCTTCTTCTTCTTCTTCTTCTTCTTGTCTCTTTTCCAAAACCCAATCAATCTACCACCAAAACTCAAGATCTAAGATTCCAAACTACTCACGTAACACTCCAAAGTTAGATTCTAGTTTTGATTTTGGAAAAACTTAAGATATAGAGTTATCACAAGGAAGAGCAAAATCCTAGGATTAGTATAACCCAAACAGGAGAAATTTCTTGGAGACAAAAATTAAGGTATTACCATTATTTTATTCCACTCTTAATTTACTTATCTAGTTGTTCACTTGAATTTGGAGATCATTAAGCCACCGTAAGTGAGGGAGAAATTAGGTTTTAAATGTTAGGAATTTTGGGTTAACTTAGAAATTAATATTGATATTTTTGGCTACTTGCTGATGACCTTTATGAACTAGACAAGTAGATCATGGAAAAGCCCTTACTATTAAGGAATCTGGGAGTGACAACCCTCCCAAACGTTATGAATGGACGAACTGTTATATTTTGAATGAGAAAATAATTTTTATAAATTCTTTTATAAATGATTTTTAAATGATTTTTCTACAACTATTTGTGTTTGTGGGATGTCTCTAAATGGAAGTTTGAAACATACATGCATGGCAGTTTGAAATTGTGCTTTTGACATTCCCACACTCACCACTGTTTACTGTCACTCATTGCACTCTAATCTTTGAGTATTTTATACCACTCCTCATTTTTATTTTTTTCAGAGGAAGTATAAACTTAGCAGCAACCCCCCATAATGAATTAGATCCAGCCGAGGAGAAGCTGTCGGGACAGACACTTCACATTGGTTCTTCCTCAATGTGAATTTTAAGACTTGTAGACATCGAAGGGCATTTTGGAAGTGAGACTTTTATTTTGGGAACTAAAATTTGAAACTCTTTTGTAGTATACTTTACTTATATATTATCTTAAAACTGAACTTATGATTAAAATGTTAAATGTTTGATGTGTTGGCTTCCTTTGATTTGAAAAAGGGTATTTTCATAGTCTTGTGGGATCTTGGAGTACATGTTCGTGTCTGCACATATTTTTAGATCACGCGACCGGCGGGTTAAGGCGTGATAGATTAGTTATCAAGAAATTATGTCAACATCGATAACAAAAGGAAGGTAGTAAATTTTTATATACCTAGATAACATGTATTTTCTTTTCATGGATGCAAGGGCAAACCTGCTAAACAGTCCTTACCTATTTTGTCGATGATACAAGTATGGAAACCACTCAAGGGTGGATGTGAATGCTACCTGGCATATGTGGTTAAAAATAGCAATAAAAAGAGTCTAAAATTCAAGGGCATTCCGGTGGTCAGGGAGTTTTATGATATCTTTCCTGAAAAATTGCAAGGGCTACCAGCAAAAAGAGAAATAAATTTGGAAATCAATCTAGTACCCTAGGCAGAACCTATCTCTAAGATACAGTATAGAATGGCTCTGGCAGAATTAGAAAAACTTAAAAAACAGTTGCAAGAACTTCTTGACAAAATGTTTATTTGGATGAGTGTTTTACCATGGGGTGAACCAATATTGTTTGTGAAGAAGAAAGATAGTAGTATATGGCTATGATTTGATTACTGGGAGTTAACAAGATTACAATAAAAAACAAATACATATTATCAAGAATTGATAACTTGTTTGCTCAATTGAAAGGTATCAAGGTGTTCTCCAAATTTGACCTTCGATCAGGTTATTATCAATTAAGAGTTAAGAGTAAGGATATCCCCAAAAATGCCTTTCGAATGAGGTATGGTCACTATAAATTCCTTCTTATGTCATTTGGACTAACCAATACTCCTATAGCTTTTATGCATATAATGAATAGTGTATTCAAGGAACAATTAGACCGATTTATGATGGTATTCATTGATGATATATTGGCGCACTCTCCAAATGAGAAGGAGCATAAAGGACATTTGAGAGAAGTGTTATAAATCTTAAGACAGGAGAAACTTTATGCAAAATTTAGCAAATGTAAGTTTTGGTTGAAGAGTATGTCTTTTCTCGAGCATGTGATATCAGAGGAAAGGGTATCTGTTGATCCAAAAAAGATAGAGGTAATTAGGGAGTGGCCTAAACCAACTAGTGTATAAAAAATTTGTAGTTTTCTGGGATTGGCGGGTTACCACGAGAAATTCGTTGAAGGGTTTTTGACTTTTGTACTACCATTAATGCGGTTAACACAAAAGAGGGTGAAATTTGAATAAACCGAAACATGTGAGGCTAGTTTTCAAGAATTAAAGAAGAGACTAATGTCTGCACCTATACCCACTTTGTCGTCGTGTTCAGAAGGAATCACTAAATTCAACGATAACTCTAAGAATGGGTTCGGGTGTGTACTCATGCAGAATGGTCAAGTGATTGCTTATGCATCTCAACAGTTGAAGCCAATCTCACCCATGATCTGGAATTGACGGCAATTGTGTTTGTTCTGAAAATTTGGAGACATTATTTATACAGAGTGTAGTATAAAATGTTCACCAATCAAAAAATCCTAAAATATCTGTTCACTTAGAAGGAATTAAATATGAGGCAAAGGAGATGGATAAAGTTACTGAAAGACTATGATTTAATTATCACTTATCATCCAGGAAAAGCAAATAGAGTGGTTGATGCTTTGAGCAGAAAAACCCTAGGAGTAATGGCTACCATGCTAATCAAAGAGATAGAAAGTCTAAATCTAGAAGTGGTAGAATCTATAGATAATATACTTGTCGACTTAGTTACCCAACTATCCCTGATTGAAAGAATCAAGACTTTACAATTGGAGGACACCAAATTGAAGAAGATCAAAGAAAAGTTGGGGCAAGACCAATTACCTAATTTCTACTTGCATGATGATGGAAGTGTATGGATTAAAAAATCGATTATGAGTACCCAATAACACTGAATTGAAAAAAAAAATACTACAGGAGGCCCATTCTTCTAAATTCTCTTTTCACCTAAGGAGTACTAAAATGTACTAAGATTTGAGACAATCTTATTGGAGGAGTGGAATGAAGAGGGAAGTTGTCAACTTTGTATCAAAGTGTCTTGTTTGTCAATAAGTTAAAGCAAAACATCAAAGGCCGACTGGATTGTTAAGACTTCTGGATTTACTTGTAGAAATGAGAGCATATCACAATGGATTTGGTTGTGGGGTTACCAAGATTGAGACATGGGAATAATGCCATTTGGATAGTTGTTTACAGATTAACGAAATCAACTCACTTTATACCAATAAGTGTCACGGCATCAATGAATACTCTAGCCCACTTGTATACAAATCATATTATTTAGTACCATGGTGCGCCAATAAGTATTGTATCTGATCATGACCCTAGATTTGTTTCTTGATTTTGGAAGAGTTTACAATAAGCAATGGGAACTAACCTCAACCTCAGTTCAGTTTACCATTCACAAATAGATAGCCAATTAGAGTAAACTATTCAAACGTTAGAAGATATGCTGAGAGCATGCATCATGGATTTTGGAGGTAGTTAGGAAGATCACTTGATGTTAATCGAGTTCTCTTATAATAATAGTTAACATAGTAGTATCAACATGGCACCATTTGATGTTTTATATGGACTTAAGAAGATAGGTGAAAGAAGAATCACGGGATCGGAAATTGTGCAAGCTACACTTGAAAAACTAAAAATAGTCAAAGAAAAGATAAAGATAACTCAAAATCAACAGAAAAAGCAGACTAGAAATGAAGAGCCTTAGAGTTTGAATGCAGTAACAAGGTGTATCTTAAAGTTTCACCAACCAAAACAGTTATGAGATTTAGAAAAACTGGAAAGCTGAGCCCAAGATATGTAAGATCTTTTGAGATTTTAGATCGAGTGAGGGATTTAACATACCGATTAGCTCTACAACCTACCTTGTCAAAGATTCATAATCAGGACTGGCAATTGGGTCAGGACAGCTCGAGCTTGGCCCGAGCTCAGCCCTTTTTGAAGGGCCGAGCTTGGCTCTTTTCGGGCTCGGGCCGAGCTTGGGCCCATTTTTTAGGCTCATTTTAATTACAGGCTGAGCATGGATATTAGAGAGCTCAGCCCGTTAAGAGCCCAGCCTGACAGATCACAAGCCCAGATGTAAGGGGGACAAAACTTCTGTTCAAAGCAATACAAATTTTTATTTTTATTATTATTATTATTTTGGTTTTAATGTGAAGATAAAGGACAAAACCCTCACTTTTTCATTTTTTAAACTTCTACTCTCACTTTTTTCATTTCACCAGTAGCAAATCTTCTCGGTTAATCTTTCCCTTTTTATTTTTCATTTTCCTCTCCTCCCTCACCATTTTTTTTTTGGACAAAACCCTCTCTTCAAACTTCCACCAACAAGCCTTCGCCATCCATTGCTCCACCACCAAGCTGCCGAAAAGCCAGATTAGATGCCGGAGAAGGTTGATCGAGAACATTGATAATGGATCCAAGCGCTTGATGTTCATTGAAAACAAGATTGCAGCGGTGGCAAAGAAGGCGATGATTAGCAATGAACAATGATGGACGAAGGACGATCAATTTCCTCATCTTGGCAAAGAGATTCGACAATGATGGCGATGTCCAACCACACTGTTTTCCTTTCTTCCGCAAGGCAAAGCTTGATTATTGGTTTTCCCCTCTCTCTCTCTTTTTTTTTTTTTTTGGAAGTGCCTGCCAGCTGCATTTTTGCCTTCAAAGAGGTTTTTTTTTGGTACGAAGTTGTAACTTTAGGGTTAGGGTTCACCCTCTGCAAGGCAAAGCTTGGTTTGCCTATACAGCTATGATTTTTGCCTTCAAATAGGTTTTTTTGTACGAAGACTTCTAGGGTTAGTGTTAGGGTTCGCTCATCACTCTCTTTCTAAGTTGGTTTTTTTTCTTTTTTTTTTCCCCTCCTCTCATTCGATCACGGGCCGGCCCGAAAGAAGCCCGAGGCCCTTTTATTTTTTTGGGCCGAGCTCAAGCCTCAATTCCTCGAGCCTTCTCGAGCCAAGCCTGAAATTTGACCGGGTCGAGCTCGGGCTTTGCAAAGCCCGACTTAAAAAGCTCGATTGTCAGATCTATTCATAATGTCTTTCACATTTCACAGTTGAAAAAGTATGTTTCTGATCCTTGCCATCTGTTGGAATATGACCCTTTAGTGGTTCGAGTAGATTTAACCTATGATAAGGAATGTCACGCCCCGATCCGTGTTCCAAAGGTAGTGAACAGTCGCCCGTTACCTCAGACACTGGCCCAACCCCACCACGTATCCTTAAGGTAATGCAAGGCTAATCATAAATTTCAGTTACAAATATTTTACTAGTATTTAAATACAAAAGTCTTCAAATATATATATGCTGCAAATGAAAGTTCTTTTGTTTCGTACAGTCATTCTAACATGATTAACTAATATCCTCAAAGATACAGCAGAACTTCCATATCGTGATACGTCTCTAACGATTGTCTCTGGAATTTGCGTACATCGATGTCTATCAACATGTCTATCTAAATACTATCTCTGTAAAATTTAAAGGAGTGAGGGGTTAGTAAAATTATTTACTCAATGAGTAAATAATCATAACATGTAGTTAATAAGTAGTGTGAAAATGGAGTATTAAAACCATATATATATATATATATATATATACTTTATACCATATTTCAAGTATGTCTGACAATTTCAAACACATTTCTCTAACAACATCATCTATAAAACATATGCATCCAATTTTCTGTCATAAATCGTATAGTCATGCCAAAACAAGCTCTCGGCAAAAGTCTGCCATGACCAATGACAAGCCACCAGGGTTTTTCTTTTAAACGGATAAACGACCCTAAACTTGGCGTTGGCATCGGGCCTCCCCAAGTGTTAAACTGAAACGTCATTCAGTCCTCCCCTTTCAGTTCAACTTGGCTAGTTCGACAATCTAGTATTGTATACACGCCATCTAACCATGTGAAGTGTCTGTGTCTCGATGACATCGCAATCCGTGCGACTATCTATATAATGAGACGAATCTGCTATAGCATATGAGGCAAGTCTATGTGGGACAATGCCTATTGTATCATAATATCATGGCTATAAGTACTATCCCCGATTTACGATCAAGGGGATTCAGGTACTAATGCCCGAGCACCTAGTCTCGCATCAAAATCATCAATCAAACAATCGTGCCATATATGTCAAGGAAAAATTATGAAATTCGATACTTCATGTATTTTCGTATAAATATCATCAAAGTACAATTTATAATTCAAATATAACACATATTTTTTATCAAAATTCATAGATGCATATTAAAAGAAATTTTCGGGATACTCCATTTATCACAAAATCGATACCAAGCCATTTCATAATTCATTTCACAAATCATGCTTTGAAAATGATAAAACATAGTTTTGCTTATTAACTACATGGCAACAGTAAAACCCACTCACATTTATGGGAATGGTACACCACTTCCCTAAAATCTTGTTACTTAGTTGAGTCACCTCTCAAGTGTGGTTCAATCGTCTACTCCTAAGATAACAACATATATATGTCAATCCCCCCTATTTCTTTAAATAATTTCATCCTAGTTTGATTAAGTCTAATTCCAATTCACCCTAATTTGTTTAAACTCATACATCTACAATTCGAATTTTTTTTTCAAGTTCTACTCTTGCGCAATCTTAAGAAAAATATCATAACTTTCTTTATATAACTCGAAATTAAATGATTCAAATTGCTACATTTTTCGTGTTCAACTCATCTCCAAATTCCCAACGCACGAATTTATAGAATTTTATAACTTTTTCAGTCAAAGTTCCTAAAACCAATTCTGTATAATTTTGGGAGAATTTCTATATCTCCCTATGTACTTCTCTAATTTAATTGATTCTTATCTCAAATTGAAGATAAGATATAGATTTAAAACTTTCTAGTTTAGATCATTTTCAGATTTTAAATGTATAATTTTATAAAATTCTATTTTGATCTCAGTTTCGGTTTTAAGACTACTTCTGCACGGTTTTAGTAAAAATATCATAACTTCCAGCATTCTACTCTGATTCAAGTGAATGTTATCTCTTTTTAAAAATAAGATAGAGAGCTAAAAGTTTTATGTTTTGAGTTTTCCCTAATTTTTTCCAGAAGTTATCTTAATATTTAAATCAATTTACTAGTCGTGTATAGGATAGTAAATATAACATCAATTTTTAATATTTCTTCCAAAAATCACCATAATTTCATTTCTTAATGAAAATTTTTGCACCATAGCTCATTTTAAAGTTTAGGGAGTCTAGTTTTACCAAAACTAAATCAATCAAATTTCAATTATTACAGAATAAGATATCATGGCAAGACTACACATAGTTTAAATTAAAATATTCATATCTAGCATACTAGTACATGTATTTAATTTCACTACTTGTAAAGACTTCAAATTTGAGTATTTTACCTTCCTTTGTATGATCCTTTCCTAACTAATACCCATCACCTTGATCTTGATTTTTTTGAAACCTTGATCACCATAACACCATAGTAACATAATTCATTAAATATCAATCTTTATACAATTCTTATATTATCTCAAACAACTATAAATATGGAGTCAAGAATGTTCTTACCACTTTTACTTTGTTGGGAAAAATAACTTTATACAAAACAATGTCAAATGTCGTATTAAATCATCGGAATTAAAACTTAATAACTTAATAAACTGAAACCAAAATTCAGATCGGATAGAAGTATACCTGATTCCATAGTTGGAGACTGAATAGAGTGAATTCTTGAATCGATTTTCGTCTGGATAGAATCCTGGGTACAGTCTTTCAGGTCATATGTATCCTCACAAATTTTTTCTATATGATGGGGGTATTAGGGAGAATAGTGATTCATTACCCGGGGACCATAACCCTATTTATAGTTGTAGGGTGACTTTTACCTTTCAAAACTGTCTGTTCAGCTTATGACAGCTGTCCTTAAATCACCCTTAGACATTCCCTATTTAATCTATCATAAATAGCAAATATCCATTGGTATCTACACATTAATTTATTTATATATCCTTTGAGATACTTAAACTCAATTATAGAATTTTTCAAATTTACCAGATCACTTTCATATGGGCTTAACTTTTGGGCTTAACAGTATGCAATACATAATTATTTCAACATATAAGCCCAACATTGGATTAATGATCCAACAATCTCCCACTTGGACTATATGTGAAACCTTATAATTATGTAATTGCTAAACGACTGAATGAGCTCATCTTTTCTGTTAATACTAAAATGTATCTACAACCAATCTCGTCCATCAATTATATCAACTTAGAATCAATGTGATTTTTGTTACATTTCTTTCGTAACTCAACCCTCAATGGCCACGTAAATTGATATAATCGAATGACATAGATCATGATACGGATGCGTAGCATGAAAATGTCATGCAATGTGATTTTTAACATGTCTATTTCCAACTGGTCCTTTTTAATGAGATCAACTATACTTAATATCAGAGTGTGATTCAAAACTAAATTCTTATTTCCACGAAAAATAATCTTAAAATACCTTAAACTGAAATAACCCAAAAATGTCCATATTAATTAGCATCTAAAATCACAAACTCCCACTGAAACTGAATATCCTAAAATGAAATGATGCCCATACGACTAGTGCGCACATGAACCTTTTGGGTAGCAGTCCCTTCAATAAATGGATCCGTAATTGTGGAGTTTGTAATAACGTATTTTATAGATAACTATTCACTCTGAATCATTTTCTTAAATGGAATATAACTGTTGAATTACTGTCACACAATAATCTGAGTGGTTTATTAATACCATTCGTGACAAAGTTTCATTCCATAATTGGATGTCTTACAACACACTATGAATTCCACCGTCATGATGGAAGAGATTATAAGAGACTATTTAATACACTTCCAAAAATGACTTATCCTGTTAGCGTGTAGCATGTTGTAGCCTTCATGCTAACTTGACATCCCACAAAATTGAAATCAGTATACCGAATGATCTCAAATTGATCTGACTTTCAATATGTGAATATATATCATTTTGCTCTCTGTAAGTATTGCAAGACTCATTTGGCTACTTTCCAATACTCTATTCTTGATTTGTTTAAATTTCTGCCCAACATTTCCATAATGTACGCAATATCCAAATGCGTATAGATCAAAACATACATCAGACTCCATACTATTGACGCGTAAGGAATCTTCTGTGTTTTCCTATATTCGATGTCATTCTTGAGACACTGATAGAGACTAAACTTGTCTCCCTTACCATAGGGGTATTTTTCTGAGTACTTACTCCCACAGAACTTGTGATATCCATAATTATCAACCAAATTTCATCTCAAATTCTAATGAGATAAGAACTTGATGAAATTTATAATATTACTATCGGGATGTCTATATGAATTTTATCTTTCCCTTCATAGTATCAGTTTTGGAGTTGGTTGAGTTTGTTCTTCCGGAATGGAGGGTTTTCCAACATTGTCTAATAACACCTTTCGGAATATCAACATATTCCTCTTAGAAAACAATGTCTCTAGTCATATCTCCCCCCACAAACTCAACATACTTAAAGAACTGAGTAGAAAATTAATACCCCTTAAACTTTTCAGATTACCCTACTAATCAACTAACTGTCCAGATATCCAATTTTCTTTTATTAGGTCTAATAGACCTAACCTTAGTTGGACAACCCAAACCGTATAGATAGGACGTATACTGGTTCAAAGTTCTTATTGGGTTTCAATAGTTGTCTTAGTGGGAAACCATATTCAGGATGTATGCTGCAATCTCAATTGAGTCATATCATGAATAATTGTCTATGAACGTAATAAAATATCTTTGACCATTCCAAGAACCAAAAGAAATGGTCCATAGATATCTATATGTATCAATTTTAAGACGTCTGAATTCCTAATGGGTTCAATCTCCTTTTATTGGTTTGTTTTCCCTTTATAATTTACACAAATATCGAAATCTGTGAAATTTTCTTTTGACACAAGTTTCCTTATTCTCCGTTTGGAGATATTACCCAATCTCTTGTGCAATAATGGAAAGAAATTCTTACTGGTTAACTTAAACTGTGTATTTCGAGTACTATATTACAGAGATTCATTAAATAAAGTAACAGTATCAACCTAATATAAATTATCAAATTCTGATAAAAAATCGAAACCAATTTATTTGAACTCAAGAAACTAACCAACTTTTCCATTTCCGAAAGAACATGTAAAACCTGATCTATCTAACACAAAAAATGGAAATCAAATTCCATTTAAATGATGGAACAACAAAAGTTTCAGTAAGAACCAAATATAAATCGATTTTCAATGATAATCTAAATTTTTTTATCACTATAATTGAAACTTTATTGTCACCGTCTATATAGATGTATCTTTCACCATCAATTGACGATCGACAATTTAGAAAACACTGCATACACACACTGATGTGAATAATCGCAGCAGAATCTGACCACCAAGTGTGTCCTAATACTGAAATTAAATTAACCTTAGAACAAACCAAACTAAGGAATACCCCTTTCTTATTACTTCAAACGTGATAGTTGGTATATTCTCATTTTCTTGTACCCTTAGCACCATAGAAGAAGTAATCATTCTTTCCCGATTTAATTGGTATCTTGCGTTATTTCTTTTGTGATACTATACCTGCAGCATCTTATTCTGTTTTCTTTTCTTTTCTTTTCTTTATGTTCTTAGTGATCAAGAGTTTTTAACTATTATACCTTAGAGATATGATTTGTCAAGAGTGTACCAGTAATCATTTCAGTATTGACAGATCATTTCTTAATGTCTGTAAGAAAAGATTTAGTCATCATAATTGACTTACATATAGTGTCTCTAAATATTTCTGGGATGGCCTACTTTATCATCATTAAACACATGCGATTCAACATCTCTCACATTTCTTTCTCTCTCTTTTCAGAGGTACTCTTATCTATAAGTGGTGGGGAGAATCGGTCCTTAACGTAATGTTTAAATCTAAACTTGAAATTTGAGTCATTCAATTTTTTTTTTTTAAAAAAAAAAAACAAACTGAGTTGGGCATTAGTATCCGTCAAACAGATAACGAAAATCCATATATATTCACATGAAACTTTAAAACCAAATAAATTCAAATATGTATAATTCTCATCACAAGATACCGGTTATTCCATTAACATTTTATCTTTGGACAAAATAATTAACTTGTAAGTGGTATCTTAGTGCAGTAATCAAATGCTAACAATAAGAACATATCAACCAATTACCTTCTTTTGGGCCGATAAATTGGTCACATGTAAAATCGAAAAAATTGTCACGTGTTTATTACCATAAGGTGTACATGCAACTCCGTCAAATACCGATCTTCCTTTGGTCTGATCAATATTCACATGAGTTTCATGCACACAGCCCTTTTATATCTTTAAAAAAATTAATTTTCACAAGAGAGGTCACTTTAGCGATATGTTGTTTCAATTAATTTATTTTAAAATATATACAAAACCATAGGTGTAGTAATCAAACGCTGACAATAAGAGCATGTCAACCAATTACTTTACTTTGGGCTGATAAATTGATCACATGTGAAACCGAATAATTGTCACGCATTTATTACCACATGGTGTACGTTCAATTCTGTTAAGTAATGACCTTCCTTTGGGCCGATCGGTACTGACATGAATTACATGCACAACTTTTTATATTCTAAAATAAATTAATTTCCACAACAGAGGTCACTTTGGTACATATTACTTTAATTAATTCATCTCGAAATATATACGAAACCCTTCTCATATTTGAATCATATCTGTAATTGAAAAAAAAAATTTCAATTTCATCCTGATAGACTCAATTTCTTGAAAATTAAACTATTTAAAGTCCAATCTTATTAACTTTAAATTGGGCCTATAAAAGCCCAATTTTGCCGAATCTATCTCCTTCATCTTACTTTTTCGTCCCTATACTTACGTTGTCGGCATATCGGCATAAAACAAAAGTCTTCATCCTTTGCCGACAACTGATCAAAAATTTAGTCAATCCCCGTTCTGTAGCATAGGGCACCAGAAAAGTTCCCAGGTAGGTGGTGAGTTTATTTAGAACCGCTTAAGAACCAGCCAACCTTAGACTTAGTCCCGTCTTATTGACAAAACTTTCCTAGACATGTCATGATATCGCATACTAAAAAAATGACCAATTTTGAATATAAAAGAGAAATTATAAAATGATAAGAATGAAAAATGGGTTTAATTGAATCCAAAGAGTTCCAAGACCTTTATACCCAGGATTGAGTCTGTTTGGGTCCAAAATGACCCATATTCCTTTTTTTTTTTTGAAAAAAAAAATATTAATCCTTTTGTGATGTGGATTTGCAATAAAAGGAAAGTTTTTTTTTTCTGAAATTGGGAAGTCAGCCCTTAATAAAAAAAAGAAATTAAAATATGAAAATTTTCCCTTATTTTATTTTCCAAAATTGAAAATTTTCTTAATTACAATTTCTTTTCTGTAACTGGGATATCATTCTTTAAAAAAGGAAATTAAAATCTAAAAATTTCCTTTTTCTCTGTTTCCCAAAACAAAAAGTTTCTTTAATATTTTTTTTATTGGAAAACTTTATTTTAAAATTGGGAAGTCAAGCCTTAAAAAAAAGAAAAAATTGAAAATCTGAAATTTTCTTTTTTTTTTATTTTCTCAAATTCTGAAAGTTTCTTAAAATAAACTAAACTGCTAAATATTCTTTAAAACTATAAGTTTTCCAAAACTATTTGAATCTGGAAATTTCTTAAAAGAAATCAAATTTCAAACAAATCTTTAAAACCAAAATTTTTTTTCCAAAAATATATCATGGAAAAAATAAGATCCAAAATATTTCTTTCCAATGAGAAAAGAAGTCAATTTTATCACTTTTCATAAAAAAAAGTTTACACATTTTTTTTTTTTTTTGGAAATCTTAAAGATTCCTTCCAAAAAAAAGTCAACTTTTATAAGTATATATATATATATATATATATATATATATATATATATATATATATATATATTTATATTTATATATATATAAATATTATTTACTCAAAATATCAACTTTCATAAAAAAATTCCCAAAAAGAAGGAAAGAAAATATTCCAAAATATCATAAGTTTTAAACCTTTTGAAAACTTTCCATCTTCTTCTCTTTTACCCAAATATATATATATATATATATATATATATATTTAAATACCGAATATCGACTTTAATAAAATACTTAAAGTCGACTTTGATAAAAAAAATCTCCTCAATTATTATTATTATTATTATTATTATTTTAAGACACTGGATATCGACTTTTAATAAGAACTGAAGGTCGACTTCAATAAAAATCTTCTATAACTTTTTCTTTTATTGAAATCTATAAAAAAAAATCCTGAATATATATATGTATATATATATATATATTTTTGCCGAAAACCAAAATATCCATAAAACTTTTTCATGCATATTTTGAAAAATTCATAAAGTACTAAAATTATATTACACACTAAAATATACAAAAAAATCTCGATGATTCAAACACGAGAAGCTCTGATACCACTTGTTGAGAAAAATAACTTTATGCAAAAGCATATCAAATATCGTGTTAAATTATCGAAATTAAAACTTAATAACTTAATAAACTGAAACCGAAATTCAGTTCGGATAGAAGTGTACCTGATTACATAGTCGGAGACTAAATATAGTGAATTCTCGATTCGATTTTCGTCTGGATAGAATCCTGGATACGGTCTTCCAAGTCATATATATCCTCACAAATTCTCTCTATATGATGGGGGTATTAAGTAGAAGAGTGATTCATTGACCCAGGGACCATAACCCTATTTATAGTTGTAGGGTGACTTTTACCTTCCAAAACTGTCTATTCAACTTATGGTAATTGTCCTTAAATCACCCTTAGACATTCCCTATTTAACCCATCATAAATAGCAAATATCCATTGGTATCTACACATTAATTTATTTCCATATCCTTTGATATACTTAAACCCAATTATAGAATTTTTTAAATTTACCGGATCACTTTCATATGGATTTAACTTTTGGACTTGACAGTATGCAATATATAATTATTTTAACATATAAACCCAACTTTGGATTAATGATCTAACATACTTATGTTCTTTCTCCAATGCTCAAAGAATTCTACTTGAACATCAACAATCCCTCTTTTCTTACTAAAAATTTCATCCAAGTGAGGTGAATAGAAAAGAAAATGGTTGGTGTTGGTCTTTTTCATAAACCAAATCAAGTTATCTTGACTCTTGATTCATTTTGCATGTTTTACCACAATCTACACTTGTCAAGACTCCTCTTATACACTTGAAATGGCAGCAAGCAACCACCATGCATGCAAAAGAAGTGTCCAATTTCGTCCAAGAAGAAAGAAAGCACAAGAAATCACTAAAAAAAAAAAAAAAACCTTTCTAATCACCTTTCATACATTACTTTGCTCTTTACAAGCAACTTTTTTCAAACTTTGGTAGTGGAATGTCCTATGTAGCTACTAAGTGTGCTCGGCCAATGGTTGATCTCCAATTGTCATTCAATGGTTAGTTTTGTAACTTAGTCCCTCAAGTTCTCATATTTGTACATTAGTCCCTAACCTTTCTAAAATTGTAAATTTGACCCTATGCGATTTTTAATCCAAAATTTTTTTAAAAACTTTTCAAATTCACTTCTTTATATTTATACTTAAATGTTTTGACTTTCGTTAGCTATTTGTAGTGATTCTAGAGCTTGCTTACAATTTTCATAGTGATTCTAGAGCTTGCCGACACTTTTCGAGAAAATTTTCGGCTTACCGATAAAATTTTCTGTTTAAATGATTTTAAGGGCAAAGTTTTAAAATTTTCAAATCATGTGTCTCAAATGGATACAATATCATATATATAAATATGAGGAGAGTACATAATACACCGAGAGTCGGTGTTACAAGGAATCTATTCGAATTGTGGATCGTAAGAAGCAAGTGTTGAGAAGGTAAATTATTCCTTATATCAAAGTCCAATGGTCTAATCAAGGTCTGAGAGACTATGTAGGAACTTGAAGAAGAAATGCATGACAAGTATCCGCAATTATTTGAAAACCAAGGTACGTTAAATTTTGAGGCCGAAACTTTTGTATAGAGGGGAAGATGTGAGATCCAGCCTTGGGAGCATTTTGTTAATTCTTAAAATTTTGGGGATTGCTTTTGAACTACTCAATAAATTGAAGAGTCAAACTGAAAATTATAACAAAAAAATTGGATAAAATACCAGCTGGCCTTAATTTTTGTCCTTCTCCATTCAACTTTATTTTTCTTTTTCTTTTCTACTCTTTTGTCTTTCTCTCTTCTAAATTTTCTCTCAATTGTAAAGGTTCCAATCAAGTCAATCAAGAGGAAATTGCTAGGAGGAATCGTAAGGGATATCAATGAGCTTCAACCTAATTTAATATTAAAAAGTTTGAGCAAGTTTAATATCAAAATTTTTGAGTTTTAGGTTTTAAGTAAAATTGAGAATACTTCTATAATGGGTCAATTGAATGATTACTCGTATAGATCTTGTGTCATTGAATTGTTAGAAAAGTTTTTAATGCTAGGAAATTAATTTTGATGGATCGTATATGAGTTCCTTTATGAGCTTAATCCTAAAGATTTATTTCTCGAGACAATTTGTGCGAATCTAGTTATTAGGGTTTTGTTTGAAGTCTTTTGATTTATTTTCCTAGATGTTGGCTTCAAATCAAGTTGATTGAGTTAAGTCTTTAGTAAGCTCACGGATCGAAATAAGTATTTTATATACTTTCTATATTTTGAAAATAGCTTTTACAAATATAATGCTTTTGAACTACCATATTTTGAAAAAAAAAAATGGTATGACTTTGTGTACTTTACAATTTGACTATAAATATGTTGTAGTCACTAATTGATATTTTATGAAATAATTTGAATAAACTCTTGATTACTTATTAACTGTTGAGGAGACTAATCCCGCTATTTGATATGAACGTTTGAATACCATTTAGCAATGTGTCGCTAAAATATGAACGTTTGGCCTATCTAATTAGATAAACAGTCAGAACTATATATCCGAGTTGTCAATGGAAGACAAGATGTGTCATATGCTTTTTTTATTATATAAATGTGGAATTGTCATCTCATAATTTGATATTTTCCTTTTATTGTTGACTATCCTTTTCGAATATTATAATTATGAAAATGATATTATAGTATTGTCAAATATATTATGATAATCTAATAAGCTTAGATCAATAGGGAAGTACAAAGAGTATTTACTTTTCACTCACTCCTCTTTTATTCATATTTTATAGAGGGCAAAGATTACTTTGAGGATGAGTACAGAAATATTTGAAAATTTTAGAAGAAATCTAGATTTATGAAATACTTATAATTTATACTTATTAGTTATGTTGAAACTTTATTTTATATAAAAAGTTACGAAATGTGGATTTGTAATTTGTTGGATTCGATCATGGGATGTGCATGGATGATTTTATTGGACCAACAAGTGCATTTTGGAGATTATTTTATTTTATTGTTTTTTTTTTTTTTTTGATTGATGACATAATGTAGTTGATGTTTTGATATTTTAGATACCGTGCAAATTGTGATTAGTTCATAGTTCACAGTGATGTTATGTCCCAGGCATGGGAATGACAGTATTTCAGTCAAATTTTTAAAGTATTATATCTTTCTCATAATATCTCTTCTAAGCATTGTCTCAAATTTGTCATTTAAGCAGAACTGAACAAAAGTAAAATAAGACAATGTTCTCTCTTGTTTTGGGACATCTTGTAAAAGAAAAAATTGACAATTTTCCTTCAATTGTTCAAATGAGTGATCAAAAATTTCAACAGATAGGATCAAGTGATTGTAAATACGAGATAGCAAACTGATATTTTTAAGATCACGCAAGTGTTAAAATGGAAATGATAGGAGAGCTTAAGTGTACCTTTTTTTTTCTTTTCTTTTTTTTTTCAATAGAATCATGTGTAAAGACTTCTGTGTTCTCACATATTACGGGGTTGAAACTAAACCGGACAGTCTATCATGTAATTTATGAAAATTACTTACAAAATTTTGGGCATAATGATTTAATGGGAAAGGAGAATGTTTTGGTACAGCATGAATTTGCACAGCCATGACGTGATGGAACACTTCATTCCTTCAACTTTTGAGAAGTGAACAAAAGAGAAGAAAGACATAAAGAGAACCAAAAACACAATTCCCAATTCCCTTCCAACCAGACACACAGTCCAGCTCCTCTTTTCAGGTCTCTCTCTGTCTCTCTCTCTCTCTCTCTCTCTCTCGTTTTTGCCGTAGCACTCTTTTCTTTCCCTTTTCTCTTTTTCATTTTTATTTTTTCTTCTCTGTCTCCCTCTTTTAGTTCCTCTTTCTATCTAGTTTGGATTTGAGTTGCATCTTATTTCAAAAAATCTTGTTTAATTGCAATATGTGCCCACCCCGACTCCATTGACAGCTCAACAGAGTAAATATTTGTTGAATAGATGCTTAAAGTAATATTTTATTTCACAGATAAAAAGTAACGAGTACTTGAATTTAATTTTATGTCATATAGTAAAATCTCCAATATAACAATAATAATCTAAATCTTAATTTCAAAATTGGGGTTCGGACGTTTGAAAGACAAACTAGATTAAGATCCAAATCTCCCATTATGTACAATAAATAAACTTTTATCAATTTTACTTATTTATATCAAGAATTTCAAAGGAACAATTTGATTTTGTAATATTCGAGCATAAGCACACTAAACCCTTTGTGGTTATAGTTCTTTATGTGCTTGAATTTACTAAAACTAATTAAAGTTTTTTAATCCACCACTGAATACATATACTTCTTATATTTAGAAAAATTTTAATTATTTTTCAGTAATTTTGAAGGGCATAAGTAAGTGTCTTCTTAAAAACTCTTAAAAATTTTTTGTGATAAGTGTCAACAATAATAACAAAGCGACAAAAAATTAAGTTTTAATTTTAAATTTTGAGATTAATCATTTGAGAGATCAATAAAGGAGAGAGGAGAGAAGATGACGACGATGATGATATAAAATTAAATTTTGAAAATAAAAATAATAAAAATAAAAATAATAAAAATAAAATTAAAAAGTAAAAATAATGAAAAAAATAACTAAAAATAACTATTTATAGAAACTTAAACTAAATAAGAATAATAATAATAATATACAATAATTTAACTGATTTGAATCCAATATATGAAGTCATATCCTGGAATCATCTACGAAATTTATATTATATGGATTGATATTCAAAAGTTGTAAAATTGGGAATTATTTTGGGAATGATGGGAAAGGGGAAAATCAAATCAAAGCCTTGATGTGGTGGGCCCGGATAAATTGAAAGAAGACATAGGTTGAACTTTTCAGTTTTCCAAAAAAATGAACCAAAAGTACTCCCTGAAATAATTCAGGCCTCCAATTCTTGGACTTGCAACAATTTACGATACACATTTCTTACGTACGTGCTTTAAATTTATGAAGCAAAGAGATATTCCTGTGCTTCACTTTTATTTTAATAATATATTAAATTATATTTTAATCGATTCAATTTAAATATTTATAAAAATTATATTTAAAAAAAGATTTTTTTAAAATAATTTTTTTTTAATTTTAAATTTAAAATTTAATTAAAAATTCTAATATTTTATCTTCCTCTGATTAGACCATCCATTTATACAACTGTGATTTCACTTTATGGAGGGTATAATACGCATGAAAATTTTTAGTTGCCTTGTTTGTACACAATAAGAGAGTATTTGATTAAAGGGTATGGGTTTTAAGAATAAAAATGAAACATATAAAAGTTGTTTGGATTAATGGAATAGAAATGAAGGTATAAGAATGAAACCCTTTAAGTATGGGTTTTGTGAAACTCAAGTAAATTGGTGAGTTTTAAGTGAAACTCATGGATGAAATTCAAGAAAAAAAAATTGAATAGTTTTATTTTTCTTAGAAAATGTGGTTTAAAATAAAAAATAATTAAAAAATATTATAAATTAAATTATTTTTTCAAAAACAATTTTTAATTAAAATAATTTTAAAATATTATAAATTAAATTGTTTAATCAAAAACAATTTTTTAATAAAATAATTTTTTAATCAAAAACAATTTAAAAAACAATTTTTTTAATTTAATAATTTAAAAAAATTTTGATAAATTAAATATTATAAATTAATTTTTTGATAAATTAAAAAAATATTTTAAAAATATTATAAATTAAATTATTTAAAAATATTATAAATTAAAAAAATTAAAAGTAATCTAAAAAATTGATAATTATATTTTTAAAACTTATGATAAAATTTCATTTTCATTGTTTTCTCTAAAAAAAAAAGATTTAAAATTATAAATAAAATTTTTTCTAGTTAAAAATTTTACAATTTTTATTTTTTAAAAATTTTATTAAAACTATAATTTTAATTTTAATTTTAAAAATTAAAACAAAATTTTAAAATATTAATTTTAAAATATTTTTTATTAAGAATAAAATTAACAATTAAATGATTTTTATTTCAAAATAAATAAACCAAATATTGATAAAGATAATCAAATCTATTCTTAATATCGATTCCGATTTCAAATTATAAAGATTTTTTATTTTCATTTTTAAGTACGAACCAAAGTCACTTAAGTATATTTGTTCGTATTACGGGGAGAGAGAGAGAGAGAGAGAGAGAGATGGGGAGAGAGATCCCAAAGTTTCGTTCACATGCCTTCCTCTTTCCAACGTACAAGAAACTTTTAAATATTTTACCCCACCAAGAAGCAAAGCACAAAGCCCGCGTTCAATATTCTTTCACATATACCAACACACACACTAAATCTAGTAGACACACAACACTCCCACAGGTCGAGAACTTCAACGTACGAGAGAATATAGCCTCCACTTGATAGCCTACCATATTCACCATCTCATCAAATACAGTATCTCTTCTCTTCTACCTATTGCCAAATGAATCCCCCCACCAAACCAAAAACCTCTCTCTAAACCTTGGATCCCTTCATCATCTACTCTACATAAACCATACATTGAGTGACAAAAAAAAAACGCTCTTAAAAACCAAGATGAGAGCTGGAGCGTGCACAATACAACAAGGCCTAACTGCAGAGGCCGCAAGCACCGTAAAACAAGCCATTGGTCTTGCTAGAAGGAGAGGGCATGCTCAAGTTACCCCTCTTCATGTAGCAGGCGCCATGCTTGCTTCTCCAACAGGTCTTTTTCGAACCGCTTGCCTTCAATCACATTCTCATCCTCTTCAATGCAAGGCCTTGGAGCTTTGCTTCAATGTGGCCCTCAATCGCCTCCCGACCTCTGCATCAAGCCCCATACTAGGCCCTCCCTCCTACTACCCTTGCCTTTCAAATGCCTTAGTTGCAGCCTTCAAGCGAGCACAAGCTCACCAACGTCGTGGCTCAGTAGAAAGCCAACAACAACCCATTTTAGCCGTAAAAGTAGAGGTTGAACAGCTCACAATTTCCGTTCTAGATGACCCCAGTGTTAGTAGAGTCATGAGAGAAGCCGGTTTTTCTAGCACTCAAGTGAAAAATAATGTAGAACAAACCGTTTCTCTAGAGATTTGCTCTCAAAGTCCTCCGGTTAGTAATAATCAGTCTAAAGAAAGCACCAGCCTTTTAGTTCTTAGTCCAAGTGTGTCTGAATCTGGACCTTTAAGCCAATTTGGATTTAAACTTCATAAACCGTCTAACCAAGCTAGGAATGAGGATGTAATGAGCGTTATAGACACACTGATGAGCAAAAGAAAGAGGAATACAGTGATTGTAGGGGAGTGTTTCGCTAGCACGGAATGTGTGGTTAGAGGAGTGATGGACAAGTTGGAGAAAGGAGATGTGCCTAGTGAATTGAGATATCTGCAGTTCATAAGCCTCCCTCTCTGCGCCTTACAATGTCTGTCCAGAGAAGAAGTTGAAAAGAAAGTCATGGAGCTTAGATGCATAGTTAAAAGCTATGTGAACGGAGGGGTTGTTTTGTTTGTTGGAGATCTCAAATGGGTGTGTGAATATAGAGCGATTTACAGTGAGGAGAGAAGGAAATTTTACTGTCCTGTTGAGGAAATGATCATGGAAATTAGACGAATTGTTCATGGAATGGGAGAAAACAGAAAGCTATGGCTCATGGGAGTTGCGACTTTCCAAACTTATATGAGATGTCAAAAAGGTCATCCATCTTTGGAAGCTGTTTGGGAACTTCATCCTCTCACAATTCCTGTTGGGAGCTTGAGCTTGAGTCTTAACCTTGAAAGGTAAAAGATCTATGATTTTTTTTTTTTGGGTAAATATTTACAGTTTTATTTAAGCTTCTTTTGGTGTTGGGAATTTCTCATTAGTTGACTTTTTTTCAATTACATTCTGTTTCAGTAATGTAAAAGTGCAGTCAGCAACTAGTAATCCTCGTTTCAAAGACTCCACACCCACTTCCCCTAGTTCAAGCTTGCCTTCATGGCTTCAACAATACAAGGAAGAGAAAAGAAGAAAGACCATGACCGATCAGGTCAGCATTTTTATTTAAACATCATCATATATTCTAGCATCTTTTCTCAATCTTGATCTAATCAAGTTTTTCATGATCTTTACATTACAGGAATATTATCAGGTTAGCAATCTCTGCAAGAATTGGAACTCATTTTGTAGTTCACCTAATAAACATCCTCACTTGCCTACAAAAATCCTTCTTTCAAATTCATCTTCACCTTCTTCCTCCACTTCAGTTTCATCCTATGATCAGAGATGTCAAAACTTGAATCAAGCTCATCTAACATGGCCTCTAATGTTCAAGTCAAAAGAATCACAAAGAGAGCATCTCTTCTTGATATCTGAAGATGGGTGCGAAGGATCTGAGCACCCAAAACCAGACCTCTTATCCAATCCAAATTCCATTCCCAATTCGGAGTCCTCTAGTGACACGTTGGAGGAGGAAGCAGAGGAAATTCACAGCTTCAAGGAGCTTAATTTGGAGAACCTAAGGATTCTAAGCAATGGATTGGAGAAAAAGGTTCCAACGCAAAAAGTATTGATTGCTGACATAGTGAACACGATTCTCCAGAGCAGATCAGGAATGAAGAGGAGAAAAGTGAAGCTGGAAGCTGAAGAAAGTGTGAACAAAGAAGAAACTTGGCTGTTCTTCTTGGGAAATGACTTCCAAGGTAAAGAAAAAATGGCTACGGAGTTGGCTAACATTGTTTTCGGCTCTTATAGAAACTTCATCTTAATTGGACTCTGCAACTTTTTATCAACAAAGGTGGATTCCACCAATGAAATAAGAAACAAAAGGGTTAGAGATGAAGAGGGTTCGAGTTATTTACAAAGATTTGCTGAAGCATTGCATGAAAATCCTCACCGTGTTTTCTTCTTAGATGATTGGGAGCAAGTAGATCACATATCTCAAGCGGGAATCACAAGGGCAATTGAAACTGGAAGAATTAAACATGATAATGGTAAATCAGTCCCTCTTGAGGATGCAATTGTTGTTTTATGTTCAGAAAGCTTAAGTTCAAAGTCAAGAGCTTGTTCTCCTCCTCCCAATAAGCATAAAATTTGTGAGGGTGAAGACAAAAGCAATGATGATGACTTGGATGACAAGAACCAATTTGTCTCTTTGGATTTGAACATCACCTTTGCAGATGATCAGAGAGAAGAATCTTCAGTTGCTACTGACATTGGGATTCTGGAATCTGTTGACGGGCATTTTTTATTCAAAATTCAGGAGTAGCGAAAGAAGAACAGATGTTTTTCACCTTTTCTTTTTTGTTCTTCTATTTTGGTCTTTCGGCCCCCCCGGGGGAGGTGTTAAAAGAAAAGGCTATGGTATAGGAGAGGGAAAGAGGTTCAAGTGAATGGAAAACCAAACAGAATGGCTTTGTATGATAGTTTTTACTTTTTCACTTTTCACTTTTTCTTTTTGACTGCTAGGGGACTGTATGTTAATTGGTATGTGATTATATACATGTTTGATGTTATCTTGCAGATCTTTATTTACATGAATGGTATGACTCCAGCTGTTGATTCAGCCTTAAATGATGAATTATGAAAACAAAAAATGTCATCTAACTTGTTTACCCCTCTATCCTTGCACTTAAAACCAAATCCGGCTCAGGTCCATAGGACCATTTTTTATGTAAAGACACGAGGCTTGCTTACGATGAATCATAGAGACATCATAGAAGATGCGATTTACATATGTATATTTTTCCTCATGTACAAAATATTTCCTCAAAGCAGTTAACCTAACTAGGACACATATACTTGAGGCCTACACGAAGAATAAGGAACTTCCATACTTCTGCTACCTAAAAGCTGAGTCGTTTATGTTGTTTCTTCCCCCCCCCCCCTTCCCGCACCCTAGGAGAGTATAATCATTCTATTGCATCGAAGGAGTTTAGGATCATGGCAATGCTTACACTTCAACCTCTATACTCCAACCTCCTACTACATCTCCCAATGTATCTTCCAAGCAATACTATTCAAAAAGCCTTGACATGATTTAAACTTGAATCTTTCATGAAATATCATCTAAATCTTTCTGTTTAGCCCGCCAGATTATTGTTAATAATACCATGTTATGGAATGGCTCCTATTGTGAGATTGGCATGTGCATACACAAACATCATGTATGGTAATCGCGAAGCAAAGTGAACTTATCAAAGTAAGATAAATGTATGATTCATTACGTAAGAGTTATGCAAAGAAAAGGCAACTTTAGAAAGGATCTTCCTTGAAAAAAATAAAAGAGGACATTGCTTTTCTTTTCATAAATAATGAAGCTAATTTTTCACTTTTTTTGATTTCACAAACCTAACATTCCCATCTTTGAAAAGTGTTGGCCGGGATGATCAAAAGAAATAGCTAAAGAAACTCATTTTACAAAAATAAGAGAAGCATCTTATCTTTGAAACGTAAAGATGTTCCTTGCTTTAGAATCACAGAAACAGCATAATCTTGCAACTTTGAAAAATCAGAGAAGCATAAATGTAAAGGAATATGATGTTTGAGGAATTATGAAGTACACCGATTTTTCTTCCTTTATGAATAATCTGTGCTTTGTTAAAAGGTAAAAGTGATGAGGATTGAGTTGCACAAATAGCTCTTAGCAATTTACACATCAAGCTAAAGATCTTGTGAACATGAAGATGGATTTTATAAATACACTCTTGAAGGCAATTCCATCAAAGAAAAATGCTAAAACATCCTGTCCAACCCCAATAAATTACTTGATTGGAAGTTCCAATTGACAAAAGTTAAATATTTCAAATATGTATTCATAGTTATAACTATTTGGCAAGTCCAAGTTGAAATGGAACAAAGTGAAGAAAACTCTTTGATGGAAAGGAGGAAAAGGAAGATAAAACAAGACATAAGCCAATTATTTCTGCACAAGATAAGTTTGAAAGGAGGAAAAGGAAGATAAAACAAGACATAAGCCAATTATTTCTGCACAAGATAAGTTTTCTTTTTTGGCTTGCATCCTATCATACCACGAAAAATTGATACTCTCGCATATGCGCTCATGCATATTCAGGCAAATTCTTCCTCTCAAAAATCTTAAATTCTTATGTAAACACATGCATACTTAAGTATTCATGCATGGATGAACATGCATGGCAATATAGCCTCCTAAACAACTGGTAGACTTCTACAGGCCAACACTCCATTCTCCACCATAATTCTGGGGATATTTTATACTACTTGACAGAGTTGCGGAAAGTGGGTACATTGGGATTTTTAATTCTTAAGCCTTTTGTCTTTGATGTTCAAATTGAAATTAAATAGTTTTCCTCATCGTGACATTTCATATAAATACTTAAAAAACTTCCCAACATGATCATTCTAAAACTGCAGTAGCCATTGTCTATATTCACTAGTCTTTACATTGTTATCTCTAAGCATGAAATTAGCACTCTAAATTGATGAACAATGGTAGCTTAATCATAATTAAATAAAGATAATCCCTCGAGCTTTGCTCCCATTAAGGGGTGCATATAGAAATATTGATGATTCTTCACGCAAATGCCAATGAACATGACCTGCACTAAAAATCCAACTCAAATTTATTTCTTTCTTTTTATTTTTTGAAATCATTCTTTGCTTCCAACATAAACTAGCTAGATGATCTTTTCTACTCTTTTAAGTCTTTACCCTTTTCTTTTTAGTGTTGTTTCCATGTTCAAAACAAAGAAAATATTTGAACAACTTTGGTCCTCCCGTTGTTTGTTGCAAGATATAAAACACCTAAAAGTTACTAGGGAAACCTTTAACTATGTTGAATTCTCATGAAAAGTATTGTGCCACACTTTATTCTTTCTTATTTCTCGAATTTACTGCATAGCCCACCTACAATTTTGCATAACTATTTTTCAAGTATCATTTTCTTGCATTAGAGAGATTCAAATTTCCAAGAATTTTATGCATAAGCATAGCATGCATCTCTATATTTTTTTTTTTGTATTGATCAACTAATATCCGGATTATCCGACTAATATGTTTCGAGTACTGTGGGATCCAATTTAGAACTGACTGTCTCGGTGCTTGGTTTTCTACTCCTAAGAATCGAACTCAAGATATTGTTAAAGAAATTTAGTTCCGTGTCACTAGATACACAGTACGTTGGTCATCCATCTCTATCTTAACCTATACAGAATTATGTTTTCACTTTGTAAATTTTATTTTGTGTACAAAGTTTGAAATGAAGGGCTCAGGGGATGTTTGCCATTTGCAATATTCCAGTTTCTGCAATCCCAACCAACAATGATTGAAGTGGCAAGTATTGATGGCTAAAAGTTTCTTTATTAACAAGGTCTCAGGATAGGGTTTTCAAATCAATGGTCATATAACATGATCCAGAAATCATTACATTTGAGAAAAAAGAGGAGAACAAGAAGCAAAAGTTGCACTAGATGGAAACTTTACAGGTTTTATTAGTGACCCAAATTGTTCAAAATGTACACACTTTTAGAAGGCAATGCATCTTTTTCATTTCATTGCATTACTTTAAGTAAAAACATGCTTCCACACCTCAAACTTGACAGAGGGAGAGAGGGAGAGAGGTATTTAGAAAAAAGATTAGGAGTGGAGACAGAGTTTCCACACCACCAATCTTTTGCAGTCTTTAGGAAAAGAAAAGGCAAGCAAATGGCTCTTTTTTATAGGGTCACCATCTAAACCGGAAGCTTTTCCTTTTCTAAACGTATGTTGATTTTTGCATGAAAGTAAGAGAAAATTCTCGGATCAGAAACCTCCTAATAATAACTGTATAATTTGAATCATCTCTCTCTCTCACCCCCCCTCTCTCTCTCTACCTTGGATCCCACAACACCATCATAACATGGGTGTCAAAACATTATTTTTGTAAAAGACATGGTCATGAATCAGCAAAAGAGAAACAGATACATCCTGCTACAGATTTGGTATATTTTTAAAGTCCATAGGTGGTGGAGTGCAAGTAGCTGATGACCTAGTCAAAAGAGAAAAGAGCAAACCATGAAAGTTAACGCAGAGAGAGAGAGAGAGAGAGAGAGTGATGAGATTACAGGCTTTTATATGATGTTGCTCTCAAGGATTAGTTGGCCGTTGCCTAAAAATCAGAGAGCATATAAGAGAACTTTTATCACGTGCCCAATTTATCACCAAATTTACATTTTCATTTTCCTAACGGTTCACCCAGCAAAGTTTAAAGTTCCCGACTACATACACACCCAAGAACACTTTGCAATATACTAAATCAAAATTTATGTATGTATGAACTTTGTACGGGCAAGTATCTAATTGAGTTGCAAAGTAGAAAAAATAATTAAACTCTCTCTCTTTCTCTCTCTCTCTCTCCCGCCCTCCCTCCACTCTTTAGTAAAAGGCAAAAGAATAGTTCGCTCTGTGCTCACCTCGCGGCTGCGTTCTCTCCCCCCACTTTGTCCCAAAAGTTATTGCCATTAACAATAATGTCTATATTTTAAAAAGGTTAATGAAGTATTGTAAATTTTCAGAAGCAAATGTGAAATTTTAACTTAACAATTTTAAGCTATCAGGGATTAAATACTAGGAATGGGCATTTTTTGTTGAAAACAAGAAGACCTTAATCTACTCCATTGTCTTTCAAAAGACCAAAAGAGTAATTGTGCACACCATTTCTATAACTATTTTTATAAAATTATTGTCAGAAAATTTTTACACCGCCTCTAAATTCATTTAAAAAGAATGTAAGGACCTAACAGCCCTTTACATAACCTAGGATTTAACCAGAATTTGGTGGGCAAGAAAGTAAAATGCTACAAATTATGATGCTGAAGTTGCACGAGTGTATTAACATCTCTCTCACAAGTTACAATTGTGCACTAACATACCAAGGTCTCTCTGTCAGTCTTTTTTACCTTGTCAAAAGTTTTTTTTTTTTTTTTTTTTTACCTTTCACCATCTATAGAAATAGAAGATGTTAAGAATTGAATGAGAATGTTACATGTAACAGGCCTGTCCAACTTAGAAAATGCCAAGGCAAATACACTGTCCAACCTTTACTGGGATGACGAGTCTGAAACCATCGCAGTGAGCCAGCATCACAAGTCAAGTAGGCAACCTCACAAGGCCTTGGCGCATAGGCCCATTTTGGACAACAATCTTACTGCCCCTCTCCTTTCTTTCAAGTCACAAAGTATAGTATCTAATCAGGTTCAAAAGTGAGGTCAGAGACAGGCGGGCAATGTTACATGATCATGGTTCATTGTGCTACCGGCTACAAGTTTTAGCAAGATCATAGATTGCTGGCTAGATTACTATTTCTAATAGTAATTTATTTTCGCTCATATATTTCACATATTTCCATATTCAGTTTTGACTTACAATTAAAATGAACATTAACCAATACTCCAAAAAATATTGAATATTACCCATTACTCTTTACAGTTAAAAGGAAAATCATGTTAATTTAGTTTGTATTCAGTCAACTCTGTTGAGGTTGTATTAGGTGGTCCATTTTAGCGATCTACTGTGCTATAATATATAGTTTCAATCGCAGGTTATGGATCGCAGGTTGTGAGGGAGTTTGATTCCTGTGACTATAGGCGGGGAAAATAGCAGAAAAACAAGAGGTTACTTGCAGTGCCACAAAGATCATTACTTCAAAAGGTAAGACTAGAGCTAACACAGGAAATAAAGATATGTTAGCATGCATCCATAACCAACTAGGCAGTACTAATCCCTCACACTGATCGCCAGCAAGTAGCAATGGCCAAAAATGCAGATCCAAGTAGCCCCAACCATGAACACCTATTTACAAGTATAAGGGACTAATATGTGCCTTACAGCTTTTAATAGGGATTAAACCGTTTGGTCCTTTCCAAAACCCATCATAGCATGTGTAACCAGCATCGAACCCCTGCGGGTTATTTCCAAGATTCGGCCAAACAGAGGCAACTTCTCTGTCTCTCTGTTCCGAAGTGGCTTCTTGTCCCACCTACAAATGCATTTTGGAAAGAGAAAATTAATATTTCTATCCACAAGAGGGTAGGTACACATGGAAAAAAATAAATTTTCAGGAAAAAAAAAAGAACTAGGAAAATGAACATCCGGAATAGCTTATTTCTCACTTGCTAGTCCAGTAGTAGAGGGTTTCAGTTCCAAGTGTCTTTCCCAAACTTCCTAAACACTCCCCCAAGTCCACTCTCATTATTGGTACTAGAAATAATCTAACTACCCTTTGTAATCACCAACATTCATGCATCCAGTAAAGGCAACATTATCTTCCCTAATCAATAGGAATAAACAAGGGGACTGCTTCTAAATTTCAAAACCTTGATCAAATGCAAAACAGAACACTATGGGACAAAAGTGAGAGTTTGATGACTTATGGACTTGATTTCTGCCAAAAATCAACTACAAAAAAAAACAGCACATATAAGAAAATCAAGATATAAACCTAGTCAGACCACCCACATACCAGTCTTCATGACGAACAACCTTCCCCTCCTCAACGTAAAGCTTTATGAGTGAAATCATATGTATGTCTCTTCCCAAGAATTTATAATATTGCTTGTTGTCCGTTAGTGTCTGCGACCGAGTAAATGGTGATCTCAGATTTATGTTCTAAAACTGAAAAAAGTTGCTAACTATATTCCATTATGGTTGCAGCATAGTTTGAGAACCTCTTTTTTTCCCGGTGCAATGATGTTCTCATTGATAGTGTACTCCACGATTCTTGATTCACTAAACACCTGAAAGATATCAAAAGAAAGAGACTCAATAATGAGATGGCTTAATCTTCCATACTCAAACTATGAGAATTTTGAGAAATTTCCCTCACGGATTCAACTGTTAGATCCCAATTAACATTCAATATAAACATTATCTAAGATCACAAAAGTCCGCAAGTTCATCCCAAGTTTTATTACTGGAATGCCACACTCAATGTTCAAGAAGACAAAAATAGAAAATTTCCAACTTCAGCATCTATTGTTGCCTGTTGGGAATATAGATATTTTAGTAGCATAATGAAGGCAGAGAACAAAGACTATGTTGCAGATGAAGATCAATTCATATTGGATAATAGCAAAGAATGTTATAACTCCCTTAGTTTGCTATAAATATTTCCTGGATCTAGATCATTTTAATTTAATAGGCAGCATGAAATGAAAACAGAATGAAAACAATCACCATCAGGATCAACTCCGACACAAAGATCTTTTAAAGCTACAAAAGCAGTTAAAACAGCGATCAAATTCTCCACATAATGATATGTCATTTCAAAGTATAATCTCATAATAACCAGCAGCAAGCTGGAAAATATTACAAGTCAATTAAGAAAAAATATCAGTTTATACAAAATTACAGGTTTAAGACACAATATTTGTTATTTAAGATGCTACAGGCTCCCCTAAAAAATATTTTAAAAACAAAAATCAGTTCAAATACAAGCATTTTGACTATCACTTGAAATGAAATATCCAAGCACACCATTATTACATAACAGAGAAGTAGAAGAAAATGGCCAATCATGCATGTAATAATGTGCACGAGAGAGAGAGAGAGAGAGAGAGAGAGAGAGAGAGAGAGAGAGAGAGAGAGGGAGGGAGGGAGGGAGGGAGGAGCTCGCCTTGGGAATTGAATAAAATGCAGACTTGATTTGCTTCACCCTGAAAGCAACAATGGTGTTAGACTTCAAGGATTGTCATCACCATAACCCCATCTAAGGATGTTAAAATAAAAATGGTCATAAGACATAACGTAAAGAATGTTAAGATCAAATTCTTTTGAAATACAAGAGTAAACTTTGGTTTATGCATGCCATTGTCCACAACATAGAGAAATTCCAGACTTGAAACAGCTAAATGGAAGAGAAGTACAAATCTTTGAATAAGTGAATCATTTATAAAAATAAAAATAAAAATAAATAAATAAACCAACAAATTAGTATCATGAAAATGTGAAAATGTCGTCTATACAAACATGTTGCAATAATTTTTCTCAACTATATCCGGTGATCGGTGATCACCTTGTTTTCCCCATATGTATACCATGAAGTAGGGGAGAGTCTTCAAGCCAAAGGGCACCTAGGGTTCCTTGAGCCATTCAACTCAGTCAATGATTAGAAGAGAAACACAAAAGAAATAGACACTAACATTCTCTCTAGTCCTATCAATAAATAATTTCCAAAAATCTTAATAGGACCAAAATCGCATACCCATGAGCACACATAAGTGGATCTTCAAATGTTGCATGTGGTGCATATATTTCAAAATCTCGAGCGGTGGCAGTGGATGCATATCTGGAAAATAAGATAAACAAACAATAATGTACTTAGAACCAAAGATCACATAGATGAAAGAACAAACTAGTATGACACTTATGAAACTATGCTTTACACCCTTTCCTTCTGTATCAAAAGGCAATTTTTCTTACCCACAAAAAAATAAATAAATAAATAAAATTCATAAATCTTAATCTGAACGGGTAAATTTTTCTGGAACTCAACTCTTTCTTCAGATTTGAACTTCATTATGAGACAAAGAAATTTAACTCTGTTTCTGCTATTTGTTTCATATCTTCTTGCGCAAATCATTTGTATGCTCTTCAAGGCATCCGCATACTTTTCGGAGTATGCAGGGGTTTTTAATGTAGCAGCATTCTTCATTTACGTTGCAAAAATAATATTTTTTTGAACTCATTGAAAGATGAGAATAAACCATTATTTACATGTTCCACGTGACAAGACAGCCATGAAACTATGAAAACACATACTGAAGACAAGAAGATGTTGAATGTAAAGCTATACCTCCGCTGCAATATGATAGAATTACAAGATCCACCTTGTGCCCACTTTCAAACACCTTTACTATCTGTTGGAAAATGAGTAGTCCTAACCCAAGTTCATCTAAGAGTCAATATAATTGAACTTGGTGTGCCCTTTAGGAGTGTCCAGATATTTCGCAAGTAAAAGATCAGTCACAGGTTCTATAAATAAGAGAGGATTATTAGGAAAACTAAAACCAGAACTGACAGTGCAGGGGGAAAAAAAGATAAAAAAGGATAATAAGAACAACCCCGGATTAGGAAAAGTAAACCTAAAGTCTACAATTGATCCAAGGATCCAAACTCGTCTGCATCAAGAAAGACAAAGAATAACCCAACCAAATGAATGACTTTCCAAGCAAGCAATTATGCGGAACAAATAGTTCCAAAATCAAATCAACAACAGACGATTTAGACATAAATGCAACTTATGGACAGCCGACTAGTCTTTCATTCCAATCAACCAAGAGCAAAATGTAATTGAGAGAGAGAGAGAGAGTTACAAATTGAGAATATGAGGAATTAAGCCCTGTGTGGAAGACCCCTTGGATGGAATAAACTCACAAGCCTCCTTGCCGCAAGTCTCCCGAAATTGCTCCTCCGTTCCTTTATCTTCCACACCCACAAAACAAATAACCCAAGAAACAGATTCAGTGATCAAAGTCAGTGATCAAAGTCAATAACCAAACACAACATGCATTAACAGGAAGGTAAATAAAGAGAGACCTGAGGAAAGTGGGTTTTGAGCCATTGATGCAAACTGGCGAAAATCAATGATTAATGGCCGAATTTGAAGAGTTGAAGCTTGAGAGAGTGACAGTGTTCCTTTCAAATAAATCAGAGTCTGCTTTGTTCGAAACATTGCAGCGGACTAATTCAAAAGAGAACAAGAGAGAAACAGGACCAAATGGACGAGAAAGGAGCCACGTGGAGATTTTTCAACCATTTGAAGGCATTCAACTTTGATAGTCGCTGGGAATTGGGATGCTTTTGCTCGGTGGGAAAGAATACGAGGGATTCTTGACCATGTAACTGTGACGTGGCAGCACCATGACAACATATTCAAATAGGCCTCTAAAATTTTCATATGGTAAATATCCGGTTGAGTAACAATGGGATAATTATACTGATACAACAAATAATCGATCGTTATTTAATTATTATAAAATAAAAATATAATGATATGTCTTTTATAATTATAAAATCAACTGTTGAAAGATAGAAAAAAAAAATAAAGGGAAAAATGGATTAAAATGTCATTATTTAAAAGAAATGTGATACACAAGATTAATTAATTAAGATGCATGAAAAGATGCATAGATAAAAGTTAATAAATTAACTAAATTGAAATATGAATACTTGTGACTATTGTGATTTTAATTTTTAAAATATAAAAAGAATTAAATTTACAAAATAAATTTATAATGACCCAATTTATGAGATCACAAAAATTACAGGAAATATCACATAAACCAGATAAAAAGAAAATATTATATAATATTAGAGACAGAAGGTTCACGAGATAGACCGTCACTACAAAGGCTGACTAAATCCGATTGACTGTGATCTACATCCAAAGAGTTTTTCGGTCGAGTCAAGAGATATTATATTACCATGAAATTATATCTTTGATCTTTTTAAGGGTAGCTCCGACAACAAAATTTTTTTATTTTTATCATTTTCTTTATTTGATTTCAATTAATTATATTTTTTTATTTAAAAAAAATATATCTTTGACTTCCTACTAAATTATATTATATACCGAGTGGGCTCTAGCCGCATAAAGTGCTGCCAAGTCTCAAAATTTTCGATAATTTTTTAATATCTTTATTTAAATTCAATAAATAATTAGATTTAGAATTTATATAATATATTATTAATTATAATTAATTTTATGTTAATACTAATTAAATAACATTTATAATTTTGAACATTATATAAATTTGAATTTAAAACAAAAATTATTTAAATTTACAAAAGGTGAAACAAAAGATATACATTTTGCATTGTAGGAAACAAGAAATTTTCAAACCCTAGAACCTAAAACCCTATGAATTATATTTGTTATTGATTGCTATATTAGGTTTTTGATTTTTACTCCTTTGTTTGAAATAAGAAATATATATATAGTAAGAGCTTTTAAAATCTCAAATCATAAATTCTAAATCCGAATCCTAAATCTTATTAGTATATTAACTCATACTATATATAGTAGTAATCCTAAAAATCTCAAATACTAAATCTTAAATATTAAATCCTAAATTTGAAACCATATTAATTGTACATTGACTATATTTTTTATTTCAAAGAAGGTAGTAATAACCGAAAAATCAATATAACAATCAATAACAATTAAAAGAGATGGCGTTTTCTCTAGTATTGTAGTTATAAAAAAAGCGTTAGCGATTTCTCTTCAGTTATTCACGTGGCAATATGAGAACAAATATGAACTCTTTTTTATGCCATAAAATGCCAAACATACATACAAAGGTAAAACTTCACTCTTAAACCCTGTTTCTTGCTTTAGAGTTTTGTTTTTTTGGAATGAACAGCTTATGGTGGAGATGGAGAGACAATGAAAGTCTATGTACTGTCTTCATTCCATTATTGGGTCAAGTGATTTCTTTCATTCTAGATCTTGTCAGGTTCTCTTCTTCTCCATTAGCCAATCGATTTTTTTATTTTTGTTTGGTTTTTAATCTTTTGATGTTTTCTGAAATTAGGTATACTTGGTCTTTCTTTTTTACTTTCAGTTATTGGGTTTTAATGGACTACCTTTATTTACCTATTGCATTTTGTTGTTCTCAAATTGGGTGAGTTTAATTGATGTACCATCGACTAATTTGCTAGAACCTATTGAGAGCCAACTCTATGGGTCTTGATTGTTTGACTTGGGGTGCTATTTTCCTAAATGCTATGATATACTCATTAACTTAATTCCAACCCTGTTGGGTTTTATTTTATATAATTTGGGGTCATGTTTATTTGTTTTTGTTTTTGGCTTTTTTTTTTTTTTTACTTAAATTGGTTGAGCCAAATCAAGTGTAGATGCACCATTAAGCCCGTCATTTTTCACTTATTTGAGTTTAGTTTTAATTTACGAGAGCATCCTCCCGTACCGACATCGGAAATTGATGGTACTAAGATTGTGTGCAGATTTTAGTTTAGGGACTTAGCGTTATCATTTTATCTCCATTGGATTTTGACATCTAATTTATTTAACTTTTTTTGATTTGATTTTAAAGAGTTATGTTTTCTCTTCGTAATAAAAGAGTAAACCTAAACTCCTTTTTATCTTACAGATAGATAAACACCAAAGTATAGATTTGAGAATTTTAAACAACTATAAAAGTACTATTCTTTCATTACAGGGAATTTACTCTCATTCTTTTTGTGCTGCCAATAAAATTGTAATTAGGCATATTCATAGTTGCATTCAACACTATTGAGAAATAAATTGTTTGACCAATCATATTGTTCTATGCAAACCCCAGTTGTTAAATTCCTGATTCTACATACAATTGTTTAGCAAGATCTCAATAATCACTCGGATTGGGATCTTATGGGATGAAAAAAAAAGTTTAAGCACTCTCTTGAGAATATAATACAATCTATTGAAATGGGTATTAAAATTTACTTTAAAATGGTTTTTTAATCCTAAATTTAAACTATATCTAAGAATTAACATTAAATGAAGTGTTTTTTATATTTAATGCTACCAATGACTTCTTAGTCTTATAATTGAAATTGCTATCTTCTAAAAATTAAAAAATAAATAAATAAAAATAAAAAAACTCAATTCAAGTTTTGTATACGTTGAAAATAGACGTCAAAAAAATTTTGACTTTAAATTCAACCTAACTCGAACCATATTTAATCAGATCCAACTTGATTATAGGATACATGTAATTTATAAAAATAATAATAATATTATTCATTTTCTCTACTTATTTATTGTTTTCCATATAAATAATTTAATTAATTAATTCTAAAATAAAAATAAAAATTTGCAAAAAAAAGAACTTTTTATTATAAAAGATAGAAGCTAATAAATTCAAAAGAAAAAATTACTTCATTGATGCGGATTCAATAAAAGCCAACACATGGAATTCTCATACCTTCGCATTTTCTTCATTTTTTGCACTTTCATTGCAATAAAATATTTTTTAATGATTTAAATACTCTAAAATTGACATGTTAATCAATTTTTCTTTTCTTTTCTTCTTTTTTTTTTGACAAAATAATCTAACCAATCACATATCACTTAATCGGGAAAAAGAACAGTCATTTGCTGTATAGTCATGAAAAATGTTCAAATCATGAGAAAAGAAAAGAAAAAAAAATGTTAAGTCATTGGCTATAATGAAAAATGTAGAATTTGAGAAATCATTGTTTGGATTCCCAACATCATGATCAGTCTATTTCAGAGTCTCTATCTCCCTGCTCCATCTTCTGATTCAAGTGTTGTGCCAAGAATAACTCGGAGCAATAATAATTTTGAATCAATGCCTAATGGGGAGAACATCGATTCTCACTTCTATAAGAACCTCACTGAAAGTCCAAAAACCGCGAGGAATGTCGGAGCATATGCATCGTTGTTTCTTTCCTTTTGGTCTCTCTCTTTCCTTTTCTTTGTTTCTTACACTTTTTTCCTTCCCATTTTTTTTTTCTTTTTTTAATTTCTCTTTACCATTTTTTTTCTTTTACAAATCAAAAGGGGTGAAAGAGACGTGGTGGTGTTTCTTTTTTGTCCTTGGTTCAGCCATCACTCGATATTTAAAATTTTATCTCGATTAATTCGGATCGATTTACTATCGTATCCTTTATAGGAGAGGCCTTCTAATATTGACTTTTACATTCCCATAATGACTCGAATCATTGATCATAATTAAATGATTGAACTTTTCTTTCAACTATGTCACCAAACATTAATAGACATGGTGGTGTTTTTGCAACGTGGCAATATGAGAGAAAGTTCCAACTCCTTTTACTTAACTCCCTTCAAACATTTTTCCCCCCCCCTCCTTTGTCCCCGGGCCCCCCCCCAAAAAGGGGGTGGGGGGGGAAAAAAAGGGGGGCACCTAGCATTTTATATATAGGTAGATAGATATAAGCATCCCACTAGCACGTTTCTTCGCTAACTATTCTAGTGTGCACAAAATCTTGCTCTCTGGTGGGACAAAGCGGGGATATAAAATAAAGAAAGGAATATCAACCAAACCATATGTTATAATTGGTTGCATGAATTATTACCACTGTTAATAAAATTAGTAAATCACAGAAAATATCAAAATAATAGCAAACTTTAGATCTAGGCATATTAAATAATAATAAACATTAATTGTAACATTCGCATTCAGGTGTTCAAAATCTAATTATCACTCAAAAATTCAAAAACTTCTATATTATCAGCAGTCCAAGACTTTTTATTTCTATATCAAGAGTTTAAAAAATTTTTTATTTTCTATTAGGAGTTTGAAAAATTTTTATTTTAAATTTGAAAATTTACAAAAATATATTATTATCATAAGTCAAAACAAGTTATCCCAATAATAATACAAAACTCAATTATCCTTGTGGTGTGTGTGGTTTGCATTTTTTTTTTTTCCTTTCTATCTCACTCTTGCCATTTTCTTTAATTGTTGTTTAACTTTCACCTTGGTCATTTTTTTTTTTCTTTTTTCTTTTTGAACTTTTTTATTGTTTAAATTAAATTTTGATGTGCTCAATCTTATTATTTAAATTAAGTTTTGATATATTTGAATAATATTTCGTATTAAATAATGTATAATATTTAAATGAATGAATTATATCTAATTAATACTATATATTTTAAACATGACATGATAAATATATATATGATTAAATATATAACTTATTTAAATAATTAATATATTACAATTTAAATTTATTTATGATATCATCATGATGTCATCCGATTTTTTCATCCCATCTGACCGATTTGATCCAGTGACCCCTTGACACAACAAGTTCATATCTCAATCCGAGTTTCAAAACACTGTTTAACACTTATAAACACAGAAACAAACAAATGGAAAGTATAATACCTCAAGTTCCCAAGCGGGTTTCGACCTTTAACCAAAATAGGGATTCTTTCCTTTCTTTCCCACTTTTTTTTTTTTTCTCCTCTATTATCCGCTATAACTAGATTCTTTTTCTTCTTCTCTTCCTTCTCCCCACTCACTCACTCCATTTGTGCAAAGGCGGGAGGCTTTTGCTTCTACTTCAAGTAGGAACCAAGTTCCCACTTCTTGCGCCCTCTCTTTTTCTCACTTCTTTCTTCCTCTCCTTCTGTCACTCCCAAATCGCTCTTTCATTTTTTTCCCCTTGCTCCTTTCTTTCCAAGGGTGGTATGAGCTTAAAGGTTAGAGGACACCTCCTTTTATAACCACCAACCAATATGGAAAATTCAGTCAAAGGTGGAGATTAAGTGGTGAAACAATTTGAACAACTATAGAGTTTGTCTACTTGCTCAAGGCAAGTATGATGTAAAGATGATGTCACTTGATCGGTAAGATTTGTATGGCCAGAATGAATTTGGTATTGATTTGTAATTTGTAGATTAATGAACGGATAAGATCTGAGTACGAATTTTCACTCCAATTTTATGATTAAAATTATTTGGTACTTTTAAAATGATTCATTTCGATGATACATAACCTAAATTGAATTTATAATATTTATTTTTAAATATATAGGCTAGAGTTTTCTCAAATATTTTTTGATTTTTTTAAAGTAATAAATAAATATTATTTATATTTTCAAAAATTAAGGTTGCTATAAAATTAAGTAGAAAAATAGTCAAATTTGGCTTGATCATTTTATTGCATGATATTCTTCAATATATTGTCAAATGCGGCATACAATATATATCATATTATCAAGTTTTCTGGTTCCCGGTTCAACAATCCGGTGAAGGGTCGTCCAACTATGGACTACCCTTCACCAAATTATTGTTTGGATGGGATACCAAGGGTCTTTGGATCTAGTGTTACTACCATCCTATTCAATAGGACAACATTGCAAAAAAAAAAAAAAAAGTCACGTCCTACCAAATATAACTGAATGAATTATTCAAGTGCACTAATGTCACGTCCTGACTCTTCCGTCGAGAGCACGTAACAACTGTCACGTTATCTCGGTATACGGACATGACCTCCACATATATCGGGATAGCGCGAGACATTCCAATTGTACAATAAATTTTTCAAAACATAAAACTTATCAAAATAAGAAATTCATAAAACAATACACATGCAAAAGACTAATCTGGTCCACCCCTATACACACCAGCATACGTCGGTACACAAATTTGGGAAGGGGGTTCCTGTATATGCATGCAAACAGTGTTGTCATCCCAACCAATCCAGAATTCTCAATACAATAAAATATTCCAAAGATATTTCAAATCAAAATAAAAGAAATCACAAATCATAGTCGTAAGATTTTACTAATACTTGCCTGAAGAAAACAAGCCAACATCAGTAATATCCAAACGGCATGAGATATATAGAATTTCATAACACCAAAAATAAATGTCAAAATTCAACATTTCAATCCAAATGTCCCAGTACAAGATAAAATATTTTCCAAAAAATAGTTCAATCAAAATAATGAAGTCTCAAATCATAATGGTCGGATTTTACCAATACTTGTCAAAAAACTCAACCAATATCAGTAAAATCCGCACGGTATGAGATGTACAGAAATATCTTTCCATGGATCTACGATCTACAACTCCCAAAAACCCTACACTATTAAATACCTATGCAAATCAGCGAAATATCCTTCGCAAACTCCAACGTTCAGTCTCCAAACTAAGTATTCTTTGAAAAATATAGAAAGAGAGGTGAGTATTGGGAATACTCAGTGAGTAGAGTACAATAGTGTGATTGTGTCCATAAATGAGGGGTAAATATTGAGCAGTCAAAGCATATCTCATAAACAACACTTTATATATGTAAAAACATTTCAATAACTCAAACAATTCGCAAAACATGCATTCACATCAATCATTCTTTCAGAAAATCATGGGGTCCCATTGAAAACACTTCCATCTTAGGTTTGACCGAACCCAAACGAAAACCCGCCAAGAGTTTTTCAATCCAATGTTTCAAAACATACCCGCTTCCTTAGAGTTGGTTCATACCTCACCGGGGTGCAAACCAGATATAGTACGACTTCGGTAGAGGGAGAGACGTCTAACTCCCCCGTACATCCAACCCAGACCATACCACCCCGTCGGGTCGTTCCGTGGTGGGAATGACTATAACCATTAACTACCAGCACCCTTCTTTTCTCAAACAATCCATTTCACAAATCATGTGCCATAATTTCCAACAAATAATTATAAATTTCCTGCCATAGCAATTCATAAAGCAACATTAAATAATATATGACACACATGCATTCATAAACACAGTGGATGCATTTATAATTCACAATCCAGTTCAGACATCCCACAATCACAAAACAATTTGTATAAAACATATAAAAATCTTACAAAATCATTTATAAAACAATTTCAAAATAAGTTACTCATTTAAGAGCACAATGAATCATCCACCCACCTCTAGAGAGGGTATTCACTCTCAATTTATCAATCTAATCCGAATTTATTCCTTTTGAGTCTCCAAAAGGTTAACTTAGATCAATCACCACAATTATCATCAAATAAAATTCCATTAAAGGATTTACAAATTTTTCCTAATTTAATATAGCCTCAATTTGCATATCCACAAATTCTAGGCTCTCATTTTATCGACCTAAGATTTTTTGCCTCTCTAATGAACTTTAATTCCCAATATTTCTAACCTTGCCCAATTTTCTTCCGAATTTACATAACCATAATATTTTTCATCTATATTTTAAATTAAACTCTAAGGAAAACTATTCTAATCAACCCAATAAGATCCTATTATTCTCTAACATGCTTCTTTCGTATCAGGTAGCCTAGTTCATATAAAATTCCAGACTTAACCTTAATAATCATATATAGAATTTCAGAAATGCATCTCATTCAAATCCTACACATTTTCAGAACATACACAGGATTTCTCACCCTAAATTAATCCTAAATTCATTCAATTTATTGAAGGGATTAGAATTTCCCTCACCTAGGGTTTTCACATTCGTAGGCCTAACTTCCGTGTGCCGTTCGATTCAGCCTGGAACCTACAGTACTTCTAGACCGATGCAAAGTTTAGTAATTAGGCTCAATCATCAAGAGAAATCGAAACCCTAGAATCTATTATTTAGAATCCAGTGAAGCCTTACCTGCCCAGGGGATGATTGTAGGTTCGGTCTAGGGCTGTCAAAGGGTCCAGTGGTCGCTAGTTTGGGTTATCGACAGAGGGAAGTGCTCACAGCGAGCACTGCGCGAGCGAGCAAAGGAGGGAAAGAGTGAGAGCTTTGTTGTCGCACGCGGAAGAGAGGAAGAGAGAGTTCTGTTCGCACGTGGGAGAGAGAAAGGGAAAGAGAGAGAGAAGAAGAAAAGAGAAATAGAAAGAGACGGTGGAGGGAGAGAGACCGTGAGCGGTGGAGGAAGGCAGAGAGAAAGAGATATGAAGAGTGAGAGTGACGAGTGAGAGGGAGAGAGGGTTCGATCGAGAGAGAAAGAGGGAGAGAGTGACGGGAGGAAGAGAGAATTCGATTAGGGTTTTAACCCTAATCGAATTGGGGACGCAACGTTTTGCTTCAAAACGCTGCATCTCCTTTTTTTTTAATAATATATGTAAATAAATAAATAAATATTCATATATATTTTTATACCCACTTTTTAATAAATTTTAAATTTCATAAAAATGGAGTTTACTACGAATCGCGGACACGGTATTTTAACTATACCAAAAATTTCAATTTACAATCAAAAATCAATAAAATTAAAATTTTTCTATTACATTATAAAGATATTAACAAAATTTCTAGCACCGAATTTTCGGTTTTATAACACTTAACCCCTTAAAAATAAATTTCATTCTCGAAATTTCAAAATACAATTTATATATCAAAGAGCAGCGGGTGTTACTTCCGTATTGAATTCCTTAGTCTCCCAAAATCTGTTCTTCCACACGGTTGTTTCTCCACAACACTTTAACCATCAGGATCTGTTTATTCCTTAATTGCTTGAGCTGCCGACCTAGTATTTGTACTAGTTGCACTTTGAAATTTGGATCTGGGTTCAACTCTATCGGAGGAGTTTCAATTACGTGAGAGGGACCTAGGAAATACTTCTTTCGCATTTAGACATGGAGCACATCATGAATTTTCCTCGAATTTCTCATTAAAGTAAGCAACATAATGACTTTCTCGATTAAAACTTTACCTATACCAGCACCAAAGGTATCAACCATAACAATAAACACTTTAGAAAGGTTAGATGTCTTGATTCAATTACCTTGGTTATTTTAACCTACTATACCCTTGAACGTCTCACAAGTACTTATAACTATCACGTAAGCACACTAAATTGACATCATCCTAAAATTCGCGTAACTTAAACATTCCCTACCACTTATGCACTAGAAATCACATTCGGCATGAATTTATTTACCATACTCTTTAATCCACTTCTACTTTACAGTGCAATTGGATATTCCTCTAACTATTTCTAGAGTATTATTTGTCCCACAATGCTGGAAATTACATTTTGTCTCCGAAGGCCCAAATATTGATTTTTTTTCCACTTGGAATCATGTTATGCTCTCCCATGTTTAGGGCCAAAACAATAATGCACCTTTGTAGGTAACTTATTGATCAATGGCCAAGCTATACGTACACCAATCCGTCCATCTGAATGACCCTAATTACAAATTTTACTAAACTGTTCTCTTTTACATGAATCTTTGCTAAACTAATCATTTGTTTAAACCAAGGGTCCACATTCCTTCCTTCTATTCAGCTTTATGTGTGTGAATCTTATAATTTCATACTAGTACAATCTTATCAGATAGTTGTTTTAAAAATTATTTGCTTTCTAGAAGTGCCTTCAGCTTGATGGATGCCAAATCTTCTTTTCAACTAGAACACAACCATCCTAATTGTCTCCTTCGTCCTTTAGCTTGACAACATCCTTGGAATGTTGCAATAGAGCTCAAGTGATTGAAAGAGATGAGAGGTCAAGAAGAGTTAAGAAAAACTTGGTACAGAACCCAAACATTCTTTGAAAACAGAAAGCGCCACATTTCTTTCTATGTAAACCAAATATATAACATGTAGAAAAACAAAAAAATAATCCTAGATGATAATCAGCCAAAAGTTTTGTCCCAAATGGTCAGCCTCCATCCTGTTCTCATTTAATTTTTGTCCCCTTCTACTGCTAAGAAAAAGGGGGGAAAATGACAAAGGAAAGAGTAATGAAAGTATTAATATATGATTATGCAATTAAGCCACATATCAAGTTTGTGGTGGCATGTTGAGCAGCATCAAGGTGCTAAGAGTAGGACTTAAAAATAAATTGGCTAAAAGTCCAAACGGCTGCACAAAGGAAAAGATTTCACACTCCCACTAATATTACTATCTCAATTCCCATTAACCTTGAACGTATACAATCTAAGAGGTTACCGGAAAGAAAGGAACAAGGAAAACATTCAAAGGGAATAGCAATGTAAATAGTTAACATGCTGATCCATTGGTGGAAACTCGGTCCCTAAACTCTTGAATTTGGGGTAGATCATTTTTAAGATGTAAATGTTTTTTTTTTTTTAATAGCTGATGTGACTTGCCTAAAACTATAAAAAGTAATAACTATTTTTTTAGTGCCTCTTATATTTATCACTGTTGCACTTTAGACATTACGATCTTCCCATCTGCATATAGTGCTTTCAATACAACTTTCCTATTTGAACTCAATTTTCAAAAATACTAAATGATGACAATTTTCATATCTCATTCTACACAGAATCTTGTACAAGTTCTATACCTATGGGTGGTAGACTTATCTGTAAATCACATTCATGCTGTAATATATTTGATATTAAATAGAGGGGAAGACATCAACAAAATAAACCAAAATTCCATTTTCGGCCCTAATATTTCCAACCTATTGAAGTATATCCACATTAATTATTTTAACTTAGCCATATACAACTATAGTAGGACATCTGCATAACTCTCTATCTATTTTTTTTTTGAACATATTGTTCAGCACCTCCTATTCATATTCCTGCATGACTGTCAACAAGAACTTAATTTTTGATCTTTATATGCCACAATGGCTCTTATAGTGATCTCACAAGCAATCAATTCTCCTACAAGTAATCAAACCACAAGCCATATAAGTCAAGGGTCTCTTTAATTATAGAATAACAAGTCCTAGAATAAACCCAATTTATGGCAATCTCAAAATGCAATGTTCCATAATTCTACAGAGAAATCTCTTTGTAGGATAAGAATCTGTTTTAGTCATACAATACCAACCATCACAATTTCAGTAACCATAGGTCCACATATATATATGTAGTTACCTTGTCCTCACAATACGAATATCCCTTCAAATGATCACAATCATGGTTATAAACAATTAGAATGAACTTTCTAGCAATTCCTACCAATACCCTTTCCGTCTACTCTTACCAACTTCTAATTCATTCTACCTAATGTACTAAATTCACATCCCATATAATATAGTTCAAATAATGTTGAATTCATATAGTATATAAAATAGCTAATGCTTGAATTGATAATACTTATTGATAGTTTTATAACATTATTGTCTAAAGAGAAAGACAATAATTTCCATAATGCTTTTCATACCCTCATTCTCTCTTTTTTTTTTTAAATTTATACCATGAACCTCTAACATCTTTAACATTGTTTGAAGATGATATTCAAAAATAGAAAGGGATTACATTACCATGAGAGGAAACATCAAATGCTTGTAACTTTCGAATAGAATGTGTAAATAAAATGAGTACGAAAGCCTTATCTTTTACCTAAGACTCACATTCTGACAAATAAAGATCACAAGCAAACACTTTAAATATCCAACCTATGAAACATCCATCTGGTTATCGATGGTGCTCTTCTTTACCCTAATATTTTCAAAAGTTACCTTATCCAACTTTCAGAGACTCTTTGCATTTATGATGCACTTGAAATCCTCCATTTTCGATTTCTCTCTAACAATCATCTACTACCCTTCTAAGACTTCTATAAGATAGCTATATGTTTTTAGCCATGAAAGGAATAGGACTCGATTTAATATAATTTGGATTCTAAATGGAAGGGAGATGATCAAAATGCATCTTATAAGCCTTGTCCCTTGAAGTGAAATCCACATCAAGAATCTTCCTCAAATCTCATGACAATAAGGCCTGAAACCCAAGAGCATCTACAAGTAACATAACATAATTGTATGTACCTTTGCTAATTTTACCTCCAACTAAATTTATACTCTTCCTAATCAAGTTATACTCTTAAAACACGGAATTGATTGATCTCGCCGAATGATATAGAAGTCAGAGAAATATAATGAGTTCTATGATAATGTCATCATCGGGCTTATGATCAATGGCCACAATGAGTAAGAGAGATAGAGAGAATTTCAAATCCTAGTGGCACCAAATTTGCCATCAATATTTAAACTCTTGCCTTCTTTTGGTCCCTATAGGACTGATTTGAAAACTTTTAAGAAAATTATCAGTAGGAGTAGTCTTACTTTTTATATTCTTCCAATAGAGTGACATCCAAAAATCTTTTACCAAGAAAGATCACAAATCGATTGAAATGCTTAACAAACTCTGTACTTATAAATGAGTTATTAGACCCCATGGAAATTAACACACGTGTATTAACTCAAAAATACTCATCATACTTGATAAGATAACCCATAAAAACTTTTATCAAACCCCAACATCTACTCGTAATTACAATTTCTCAAGGGTATTTTACCTTATATCTTAATCATCAGCAATTCCCTATTGCCTTGCCTAATAAACAAGTGTGTCAAATTTCTAACGTCGAGATGTTAGTCCAAAAGAATTACTACGAGGGTACTCACCATTTAGCCAAATAAACCAAAGGAGATCTCCAATCACAATTGAGAAACTATTTATAAAGTTATACATCACTCAGGTTATGGAAGTGGAGTAGAAAATATCCTATTCGAATTCCTTACTCTTTGTATGGGGAGTAAAACTCTACAAGAAGGGTCTAAACTTAACAATTAAAATAGAAGCTAACCTAAATGCTTAATCCCTTAAAATAAAAATTAAACCTAGTCCAGAAGGATCTATAAAAAGTTCTATACATCCCTTGAAAGTAAATCTTTAAAAAAAAAATCGAGATTTTCAAAAGAAAAATATTTTTAAAACCTTTAGAAAACTTTTGAGATATTTGGAAGTAGTTCAAACCTTTAAATATTTAAAATCATGAACCTATGCTCTGATACCAATAAAGTTGTCATGCCCTGACTCTTCCGTTAGCACGTAACAACCGTCGCGTTATCTTGACATACGGACATGACCTCCCCATATACCGGGATAATGCAAGACATTCCAATTGTACAATAAATCTTCCAAAACATAAAATCCATCAAAACAAGAAATTCAAAAAACAATACATATGCAAAGAACCCATCTGGTCCATGCCTGTACACACCAGCATACGTCGACACACATATTTGGGAAGGGGGTTCCTATACATGCATGCATGCAATGTGGTCATCCCAACCAATTCAGAATTCTCAGTACAATAAAGCATTCCAAAGATATTTCAAATCAAAATAAAAGAAATCTCAAATCATAGTCGTAGGATTTTACTAATACTTGCCTGAAGAAAACAAACCAACATCAGTAAAGTCCAAACGGTATGAGATGTACAGAACTTCATAACACCGAAAATAAATATCGAAATTCAACATTTCAATCCAAATGTCTCAGTACAAGATAAAATATTTTCCAAAAAACAGTTCAATCAAAATAATGAATTTCCAAATCATAATCGTCGGATTTTACCAATACTTGTTGAAGAGCTCAACCAGTATCAGTAAAATCCGCACGGTATGAGATGTACAGAACTTGCTTTCCATGGATCTATGATCTACAACTCCCAAAAACCCTACACTACTAAATACTTATGCAAATCAGTGAAATATCCTTCACAAGATCCAACGTCCAGTCTCCGAACTAGTATTCTCTGAAAAATGTGGAAAGAGGGGTGAGTATTGGAAATATTCAATGAGTGGAGTGTAATGGTGTGATTGTGTCCATAAATGAGGGGTGAATATGGGGCAGTCAAAGCATATCTCATAAACAAAACTTTATATATGTAAAAACATTTCAATAACTCAAACAATTCACAAAACATGCATCCACATCAATCATTCTTTCAGAAAATCATGGGGTCCCATCGAAAACACTTTCATCTTAGGTCTGGTCGAACCCAAACGAAAGCCCGCCAAGGGTTTTTCAATCCAATGTTTCAAAATATACCCCCTTTCTTGGTGTTGGCTCATACCTCATCGAGGTGAAAACTAAATATTATATGATTTCGACAGAGGGAGGGACGTCTAACTCCCCCGCACACCCAATCCTAACCATGCCACCCCGTCAGGTCGCTCCGTGATGAGAATGACTACAGCCATTAACTACTAGCACCCTTCTTTTCTCAAACAATCTATTTCATAAATCATGTGCCATAATTTCCAATAAATAATAAAAAATTTCATGCCATAGCAATTCTTAAAACAACATCAAATAATATATGGCACACATGCATTCATAAACACAGTAGATGTATTCATAATTCACTATTCAGTTCAGACATCCCACAATCACAAAACAATTTATATAAAACATGTAAAAATCTTACAAAATCATTTATAAAATAATTTCAAAACAAGTTACTCATTTAAGAGTATAATGAATCATCCACTCACCTCTAGAGAGGGTATTCACTCTCAGTTTATCAATCTAATCCGAATTTATTCCTTTCAAGTCTCCAAAAGATTAATCTAGATCAATCACCACAATTATCATCAAATAAAATTCCATTAAAGGGTTTACAAATTTTTCCTAATTTAATATAGTCTCAATTTGCATATCCACAAATTCTAGGCTCTCATTTTATCAACCTAAGATTATTTGCCTCTCTAATGAACTTTAATTCCCAACATTTCTAAGTTTGCCCAATTTTCTTCTGAATCTACATAACCATAATATTTTTCATGTATATTTTAAATTAAACTCTAAGGAAAACTATTCTAATTAACCCAACAAGATCCTATTATCCTCTAACATGCTTCTTTCGTATCAGGTAGCCTAGTATATAAAATTCTAAATTTAACCTTAGTAATCATATATAGAATTTCAGAAATGCATCTCATTCAAATCCCACACATTTTCAGAACATACACAGGATTTCTCACCCTAAATTAATCCTAAATTCATTCAATTTATCGAAGGGACTAGAATTTCTCTCACCTAGGGTTTTGCATTCGCAGACCTAACTTTTGTGCGCCGTTCGATTTAGCCCGGAACCTGCAGTACTTCTAAACCGATGCAAAGTTTAGTAATTAGGCTCAATCATCAAGAGAAATCGAAACCCTAGAATATATTATTCAGAATCTAGCTGAGGCTTACCTACCCAGGGGATGATTGCAGGTTCAGTCTAGGGCTGTCGAAGGGTCCAATGGTCGCTAGTTTGGATCATCAACAGAGGGAAGTGCTCACAGCAAGCACTGCGCGAGCGAGCAAAGGAGAGAGAGAGTGAGAGCTCTGTTGTCGTGCACAGAAGAGAGGAAGAGAGAGTTCTGTTCGCACGCGAGAGAGAGAAAGGGAAAGAGAGAGAGAAGAAGAAGAGAGAAATAGAGAGAGACCGTGGAGGGAGAGAGACCGTGAGCGGCGGAGGAAGGCGGAGAGAAAGAGAGACGGAGAGTGAGAGTGATGAGCGAGAGGGAGAGAGGGTTCGATCGAGAGAGAAAGAGGGAGAGAGTGACGGGAGGAGGAGAGAATTCGATTAGGGTTCTAACCCTTATTGAATTGGCGATGCAACGTTTTGCTTCAAAATGCTGCGTTTTTTTTTTTTTTTTAGTAATATATATAAATAAATAAATAAATAAATATTCATATATATTTTTATATCCACTTTTTAATAAATTTTAAATTTTATAAAAATAAGGTTTATTACGAATCGTGGACACGACATTTTAAATATACCAAAAATTTTAATTTAATACCCAAAATCAAAAATTAATAAAATTAAAATTTTTTTATTATATTATAAATATATTAACAAAATTTTTAATACTAAATTTTCGATATTTACCGTACTGACGTGCCTTTCTGGACAAAATTATGAGATTTTTGTACTAAAATGGACAATACCACAAGCGCTAAGGGTCATATACCTCCTATTAGAGTGATACGCTGACCACCAACATGCGTCCACAGGGACATGGGGTCTTGACAGAGGAGAGTTTGTAACATCTCACATCGATTAAGGTGTGGGATGTTTGTACGGTAAAGCTTGAATCCCACATCAGTTAACGTCGGAGTAATCATTCCCCAACACCCCAATATAGTGAGAAGCCTTCTAATGCCATATAAGCTACTGCTAGAGTGATGTTTGGTCGTGTGTGTGTGTGTGTGTGTGTATGACTATACCCCAGCGTAGCATAGTTAGAAGTCTTTTGCGGACAAAACCATAAGGCATCCGGATCAAAGCACACGATACAACGGACTAAAGCACCCAGTTCCTCATACATTGGTCGTTACTCTTTAGTATCATAGTGGTACTTTGGCAATATATATGTGACTAAACCACAACATAACGGTACTCTGGTCACTAGCATGTGCACGATTCGTGAAGCTTGAATCCTACATCAGCTATTGCTAAAGTGATGTTTGGTCATATATATGTAACTATACCCAACATAGTGAGACAACTTTTGTGGACAAAACTATAAGGCCTTCGGATCAAAGCACACGATATCTAATACATCGAGGGTTGCTCGAGTATGTGCACTAGGACATGGGGCCCTTTAAGAAGCGGAGTTTGGATCATCGTATATTAGTCGAGGTAGTAAGATGTTGGTGTGGTAACAAAGCGAACAATATGTAACACCCCTAAATTTTCGTAATGCGGTACTTCTTGAATCCAAGGGCTCGTATAAAAAGTGCCACAATCTTTTTTGGAGGGATTTTTCTAAGACTAAAAATCCCCCGAGCTAGCTAGGAAGCCTTATATGTAAGTCCTTAAATTTTTCTTAAATCTTGCCGAAGTTTCGAGTAATTATACAAAAAACCCCATGCGAGTCACTTCTACAATTACTCGAATCTTAACCCATGCTAAGCTTTGCCTTGGCCTACCTCTCTCTCTCTCTCTCTCTCTCTCTCAATCACCCCCTCTCTTCTATCTTCGTGTTGCATGCGAAGATTCCTCTCCCAAGGTGGTTTGGTGGTAAGCCCTTAGAACTCTCTCTTACTCTATTGTTTCTCCTATCTTAGCCTTTGTCTGATTGCTATTTGTGTTTTATGCGCTTTAGGTTAGATATTAGTGGTGATTTTTTTTTTCATTTTCGAAAGCCCTCCTCTCTCCCCTCCCCAGTAGTGGACTGCTATGCATTTAGCCAATGGAAGTGGCCAAGCGTGGGCGCAGCAAGCTGATGCAGGCATTGTGTCGCACTGCCCCTTTGTGAGGGTGCGTCACCCTTGCTCGCGTGGTGAGATCGTAAACACTGGCCCAGTAACCACGCGTGCCGCGTGTAGAGTTGGGATTGATCCCGATTGGGCCAATTCTGATACGGGTCCAGGACCGTGGGCCTGTTCCGCTATGTTCTAAGACTTTCCCAAACCGTGTCAGGACGTTCCAAAAAATTTACTTGGAACCGGTCAGCCCAACCTAGCCCAATGAACGAGACCTGCTAAATCAGACCGTGCTAGACAGATTCAACAATTTTTTTTCTAAAATAAAAAAAGGGAGACATAAAAAATTTTTAGAGTGATTCTACCGAATTCAGTATACGTCAACTACCAAACTCTTCACTTGAATTTTCAAATCCACTAATTCAATATAATTATACATTTTTTCATTGTTACAAAGATAATTTTTCTTGATTATATATTTATATAATTTTTTTATACACTAAAAATTTATTCTTCTTCTTCATCTTCCGTTTTCAAACTATTTTCTATATCTTATTTCCATTTTTTGGCATCTTTCCAATCTTTAATACAAATAAACGCTTCCAAATGTTGTCAATTAATTTTGTACGCTTCTTCATTAAAACTTGACTGCCTACACTAAAATCACTTTCTGATGACACTATGGACACCAGAAAGGTTAATATATCTTTGGTCATTTTGCCCAAAATTGGATAGTAAGTTATATCATTTTTCCATTAACCTAATATATCAAAATGATCATCATCATCACAACTTTTTAGCCTATGTATTTATTAGTATCAAATCAATTCATTTAGTGATAAAAATGAAGAACTTTTTTTTCAAACAGATATAAAGGATTAAATAAAAATGAAGATAAACAAATTATTAAACTATTATTACTACTACCTACCTAACTACCACATATATTATTATGTTTCCTTTCGTATAATGCAAACATGTTTTGTAAAATAAGAAATATTTTTATATTTTAAATGTGAGACATTAATATATATTTCAATTAAAAAACTACTAATAAAACAATATATTAAGTTTTATACATGGATCTAAAGCACTAATTACCAAATACAAAATAGAAATTTTTTCATAATATTTTAAAGATTTTATTTTCATTACTTGAATAATTTCACTAAACCTATATTCATTTTTAAATTGATTAAATATGAAACAAATTTTATAAAGATTAGATAATATCAAATAGGTCGTTGGATAATAAATACCGAAAAATAAACTTGTATCTGTGTAAAAAAATTTTAATAATTGAATTAGTGTATTTACAAAATCAAAAACAATATCATTAATAAAATCATAATCACAATTAGAAGTAATAAATTCAATTCAAATACTTTTAAAAGAAATTACAAATTGTAACATATCATAATTTGAGTTCCACTTAGTTTAACATTTGTTTAAATTGTTTCAATTTCATATTATATAAATCACATAAATGTCTCAATTTTTGTGTTTTTGTCTAAAAATTTTTAATTTAAAAAATTAAATAACGAATAGGTTTTAAAATTAGTTTCGCGACTTTCAAACAATTTTTAATATATAAATTTAAAATATAACATGCACACCAATTATGAAAATATATTACGTCAAATATTGTTTTTAAAATTATTTTTTAAAGTATTAGTGCCACTAGATTAGCCGATACATTATCTAAAAGCAAACTATAAATTTTATCACTAATACCATATTCATAATAAACATTCGTAATTACTCTAACTATATTAGAATCAAAATATGGGTGTTTCCAATGTTGAAAAAATAAAATTCTTTTTTCTAAATCTCATTGATCATTATTAATCTAATGATACGTTACAATAATATAATATTCATTTTTATGTACCTTCCAAGTATCTGAAATTACTGAAAATTTACAATTAATGATCATAAAATTTGTAATTAAAACATATTTCTTTATTTGAAATCATTCTACTGACCTCCTATCCATTTTTCTACCACTTCTTTTTTAATTTGGTTGTAAATATTTTTATACATATTCTTCAAATATTTCATATTCTACCATATAAAGTTGTAACTCTTTGCGTGTTATCCATTCTATTTGTCTTATTTTTTTGTCTATGCATTATATCTAAATGTACTCATGATATTCTCTCTGTCACGCCCCGAACCGGGAATCGTGAATAGCCGCCCGTTGCCCTGGATGCCGGCTATATTTCTACAGAAAATCAGGCAGAACCTCCCCATAAATCGGAGGTCTCACATGTACAATTAAACCTGTATAAACCTGTGAAATTCAAATCATCCTATAAAATCAACAAATAGTCATCTCGACCTCAAAACAATCCACCCAATCTTACAACCGACATCCAGACAACGCAAGGCTAACAAATCACCAACAGACCTAGCCACAGACCTCTATTGTCATGCCCAACTAGAGCATGAGCAGCCGCCATACCAAGCGGGCCTAAGTTTTATACAATTTACAATAATTTTCCCAAGTATTATTCAAATACGTACAATCGTCTCAATACAAATGAAATATGAGAGTTTCGCAAATAAATATACATAAATTGTACAGTCATACCAAAATATGGTACATGGCCAACTACGGATCTCAACAAGACCACGCAAGGTCGACATAAAGTATGAAATTCATATTTTCAATTAATACTTAATCTCACCGTCGTAAATCATTCAAATCCACCAAAATCTCCAAAATCTGAAGCGTCGCTCCGGTACAATAATAATCCTGTCTGGGGAGGGAAAGAGGAGGGGTGAGTACTCAGGAAAGAATACTCAGTGAGTGAGGGGATAAATCTCAAATACTAATAGTGTAGGTGAAAATTGGAGTGTCAAATAATATCTTTCGTAAACAATAACTCAAGTTTCGCAATAAATCATGATATGTTCAATACAATGAACTCATTTATGCAGTCACACGATATCACACATATATGCATCCATTTAAAAATCAAGTATAACATAGAGCTAACCGAAAGAATCCTGGCAATGGTCAACCATGACCAAGGACAGGCGCATCGGAGGTTTTAATATGCAAAGTGTTTCAAAAGTAGCTATCTACCCCGACGTTGGCACGTACAAGCAACTCCCAGTGCTAGACCGCCTATTCTGACAGACCTCCCCAATACATGGTTCAACTGGGCCCATACGGAACATCACAATCACGTACAAGCAACTCTCGGTGCTAGACCGCCTATACTGACGGACCTCCCCAATATATGGTTCAACCGGACCTATACGGAACATCACAATCATGTATAAGCAACTCCCGGTGTTAGACCGCCTATGCTGACGGACCTCCCCAATACATGGTTCAACCGGGCCCATACATATCACAATCACGACGTTTGCGGATACCTCCTACAGAAGCGTATCCGGGCAACTCATGCCTCTACAAATGCCCTTCGTAGCTACGGAATCATCAATGTCATCATCACAGTAATCTCATCACAAGTGGGCATCCCGGTGCCCTCACAGTTCATCAAAACATTTCAAATCCGTGTGCCAAATACAGTTCATCAAAATTATTTCAAATCAACAACTGATGAAATGGTCGAATAGCAAACATTCCGTTTCTCAAATCATGGCACAATTTCATTTCTTTTCAAACATGGATGCATAATCGTAGAAAACATAAGTACGACACTCCAATAGTCACAAAACAGATTTGAGATTAAATATCACACATCGAATCAATGCATATCAAAACATGTTTTGTTTAAAAACACGGTAAAATCAAATTTTCACTATTTCATGCAAGAGATTAGGGTCTCACTTATATTCTAGGGAGGGTAATCACTCCCTATTTCCAAAACAAATCCGATTTTACTCCTCGAGTCTCCAACAAAATCAACCTAGTCAAATTATCACAAAAATCATCAAACTTCCAACTATTCTTAGGGTTTATCATTTTCCCTAAGTTTGTACAAAATTTAATTCTCCAATTTTTGAATATACTCTAATGTCATCAATTTTCATTTCATTTATAAGTAAATAACCAATTCAAAATCAAGCTAAATTCAAACTTAAAATCGTTCAGAATCAAAAACACGTCTAAATACATAAATTCCCTATAAATTAGAAAAATCTTTGAAAATTCATACACTTTTCAATTCACATCCGATTTCTTCAACCCATATGTCATTTTAAAGGTATTGAAACCTATTTTCATAATATAGAGATTGTATTTAACTTACCTATATGCAACATCAACTATAATGTAAAACAACGTATCCATCTGTAGGCTCAAATCCCGAATTTTGATTGTTTTCATGCATTCGTCAAATTAAACTCTAAGTGCAACCATTTAAATCAATTTAACTCAATTCTATCATCCGAAACAGCCCAATTAGCATAAATTCCTATATTTAACCTAAATAATTACACAAAATGACCAGATAATGTCTTCCAATTGACTTTAACATACATCCTACACATATTCAATATATTCCTACTCTAATTTACCCTACATTCATCTAAATAAATCGAATGAGTTAGTATTTTACCTCACCTAGGGTTTCACTGCGGTCCAAAACCCTAACGTCCGTGCGACATTCGATTCCGTCCGAAACCTACAATGCTTCCAATTTGAAGCAAAAGTCAGCAATTTAGTATAATCACCAAGGAATCGAAACCCTAGAATTTGGGTTAGGGTTTGATCGTACCTTTGCAGTGGACAAGGCACAGTTGACTTAGGGCTTTCGGTTGGGGCTTCCGCAGGTGGAAGAAGGCGCGCGAGCAGGGAGGCAGCTGCACAGCGCGCGCAGGAAGGAGCTATCGTGCGCTGGAGCATGCACAGGAGGGCTGTCGGCCGCGCGAGGCCGCGCGCAGGGGCCGCAGCGAGCACGGCGGCGCGCGCGCAAGGAACTGTCGCGCGCGACGTGCGCATAGGGAGAGACAGAGCGAGAGAGACTGAGGGAGACTGAGAGACAGTGAGTGAGAGAGAGATTTCGCGAGAGAGAGAGAGAGAGACAGACAGACAGAGAGTGAGACCGAGAGGGACTGAGAGGAAGTGGATGGTCGAACCACCGTGGGGTGACGGTTTGGGACGGTGGAATCCGCGAAAGGGAGAGAGATTCGCGGTGAGAGAGAAGCCGAGAGAGAGAGGAGAGAGATAGAGAGAGATCCGAAGAGAGGTGGAGAAGGGAGAGCGGTGGTCGCTGCGGTGGTGCTGAGTCGCTGCGGATGGCAGCGGCGGCCGCGAAGAGGCGGTGAGATGGGCCGCGGGAGAGGGTGAGAGACGAAGAGGCGGAGAGATGGAGAGAGAAGGAAGGAGAGAGAAAGTGTGAAAAGGGTTAGGGTTTTCAAACCCTAACCCGGTTTTATTATTATTATTATTATTATTATTATTATTATTATTATTATTATTTAATATATATATATATTTTTTAAAACAAATTCATAAATAAATAGATGAGAAAATGAATAAATTAATAATTAAATAATTATCCATATATATATTTATGCCCACTTTATATTTAAAGTTCTAATCTTTATCAAAATAAGATTTACTTTGAATCAGAAACACGAATATTTTAAATATACCTAAAAAAATTTAAATTACATATTTCAAAATCGAAAATCAATAAAATTAAAAATTTTATATATATATATAAACGGAGGAATATTTTATATATATTTCATGAATACTACACTTGTACGAACACCGCAGTGTCGGTGTTACACTCTCGGGTAACGATTTATGTTTGTCTAATTTAAGATAATTTATCTAGGTGATCTCTTACTATGCGTCTCTTAAATGTGTTTATTCTCCAACTCTTTATACATGTTGCCCTTTGCTCATTGCAGTGAAATCATCTTTTTAGTACATGTGATGGTAAATTGTCTATTACTAAATTCATTTTCTTTTAAACCAATATCAATATCTATGTGTTCGGGAATGATCTCTTGAAAAAATAAAAATAGGGAGAGAGGAGATTGTTAGGAAAATTGTGAAGAATGTTTCAGTCATTTTTTTAAAAATTAAGTTTAAAATTAAATGAGAATGATTTAAATATATAAAAAAAAAAGTAAATATACAAAAAATCAATTTTTACCAATTTGACGAAGATTATGATTGTTTATCATCAAATCTTGTATAAATTGATATTGTAATCTTGAAATTTTGTCAAATCTTGAACGATGTTGTAAGTCGTAAGTGGAAAGAGTAGTAATGGAATATGAGATTGTGAGTTTGTAAGAGAAAACAAAATGTCGTAGGTACAGAGAGTAGGAGAATGTGAAAGAGAGTAGAAAATAAGTTGTATGTTTTGTAAAATTTAAAAATGAGTTGTTGGCTATTTATAGACAACATTTTTAATCTTATAAACCAAAATACCACTCAAATTATCTGTTTTATAGCTATTGTGACAGGTAAAATTGAAAAAAATTCAAAAAAAGAGATAGCGGTTGGAACCGACCAACCGGTTCTAGGGCCAGGCTAGTTCTGTTTCAGTTCTGGGCCCATGCTGGGCTAGTTCCTAGTTCCACAAATGGTTGAACCAGACGGGCTCATCTACAGTAGTCAGGCCGTCCAATTATGGTTTACTATAGCTCGAGTCGATTTTCAGTCCGGGCTATGGCAGAGCGGCAGGGCAATTGCCAGGTCGAAACCAACCCATGCCCAACTCTAGTCCCGTGAAATCCCACAGTGTACATCATGCATAGCTTAGCCTGCCCACCCTGTGTGCATGTGCACAGGGTTACTTGTGGCCCGAACTACCCAGCACGAGGGTACATCCCAGAGCTGCCGTCTCACCTTTGATGTTTCGAAGATGTAGGGCTTGCTGATCTTGATTAACCTGATTTGATCTCATTTGACCTCGTGTTGACCCAATAGGCCCCGGTTTCACTTGATTTGTTCTATGGACCTAGATCAAGCCTGATCACTCCAAATTTAGACAGTTCTGCCCCATATCAATCTTGATTTGGCCTATGGACCCATTAGGGCAGAAACCCTAATTTGGACTTTTGGATAAATCTTCGTATGATTGTGATGGATGTGCTACTGTAGTAGGATTTTGTGCTTGTTGCCCTACTAGGTGAGGGGGGGGCAAGCGTGTGGCTTATTTTGACCTACGTGTGATCTAGTTTTACTTTTTGTTTCCCAAACTATGATATTTTGATATCATATTATGTAAATGCCATATATTCGAGGAACATGGCATGTGATATGATCTGTAATGCATATGCCGCCTGCGATATATCAATGGGCATTATAATAAGATTGCATGCCTTGGATATCTATTTTGTACTTGTTGCCTTACCACGTACGGACGAGGCAAGGGTTGGGCATATATTGGCTGACATTGGATCGAGTTTTACTTTCTCTTCCATACTATGATATCGTACCATGCTTATGCTATACATTTAGGGAATGGCACATGTGATATGATCTGTAGTACATATGTTATGTACTGTATGTCAATCATATAGATCTAGATTGTGTATGGAGAGCTCTTTCGCTGGATCTGGGAGTGATACATGCCAGGTTGAGAGGGCTTTGCTTCTGTTATCTAATATCCCATGTTGCGGACTGACTAGTAAGAATTAGGTTATAGGTTGATTTTGATAAATACTCATGTTTATTACCTATGGTATCTATCATTGTATCAAAATGATTTTAAATTTACAATGTCATACTTATATGCTACATTATATTTTTTATCCCGTACTTGGCATTCACGAACTAACCACTTTCTTTTTCCTTTCTAGATTCCAAAAGAAGCGATGGCAAAGAACCTACAGGTAGTACATACATCATTAAGGTTGACTACAGGCTTTAGTGAACTTATAGGCGAGCTATAAACTTGTGGAACCTTTTCATGCTATAGATTGTTTCATCATATATATATTTGGATGGGAATAATATATATTAGAATTTTTAGGAAACCCGTTACGTTGAGTTACTTGGATGGGCCTTACCGAGGCTGACTCATTGGATCTGATTTTGGGATCATGTCCTATCATTTACCCCCGACTCGTAGCTTTCTTGGTAAAGAGACTTCATGAGTAATAATTGCTGAAAAAAAGTACGGAACTTTTTAATGTGACTTCTGTCGCTTCAATTTTCACGAATCGTTTTCTGTAGTTTATATTAATCATACTACTATCTTAGTTTTCCTTCGTGTTGTTTTTCTGATCCCCTTTCTGAGACCCATAAGAGAAACCAACTCCGAAAATAATGGTGAAAACGTCCGCTTCTCAGAAGTGTAAACAGAAATATTGGTGGGAGATGACTATGCCCTAGTGTCTGCAACGGAGGTTGATAGAGTTGATACGGCGCCAGAGGGTTGTGTGCCAATGTACCTATAATCGGTCAAGTACGAGCTAAAAGTTCCATACATGGGTCCTTTCGCAGAGGTGTTATGCCGTTGGAATATATTTCCGACCCTTTTGATCCCGAGTGCTTGGCGTCTGGTAGCTGTCGTGGTTTTCTTGTTAGAGTTTTGTCACCTTCGTTTCGACTTTGACATTCTGTCGTCCATATTTATTTTGATGAGATGCGGAGGCAGCAGCTCGACCAAAGGGTGGTACAAGTTACAGACTCGATCTGAGTCCAGCTAGAGGTTTTGCTACAAGGAGTCCATCGATAAGAATTGGATGCAGAAGTTATTTTATGTTGAATTTCTGGATAAGAATCGTTTGCCCCTGCTGCCTAAAACTGATGGGGTGCCTTCTTTAGGGCTAAAGCCTCCAACCGTATCAAAGCATGGTCACTTCATTCGGTCGGTCGGTGGTTATTGCAAATCCACCGGTCGAAACATATGGGTCGAGTCTCCATTAGATGATCAGAAGCTATCTTTGGCCAGCTTGTTGATCGGGGAAAAAATGAAAATTGACAGGCCCTTTTTGCTGAAAAGGGGGAGAATCGGATTAGTTGATTCCCTAAATTCTCTTGACAACGTTGTGTTAGAGAATATTACTATTAACAAATTGGTTTGACCAAATGTGAAGAGGTCCCTTCAAGAAGATATCGGGGTGGCTAAGACCCTTTAAGGATCTTCTACCGGGGCGTTTGAGACCCTTCTAGAGTTGCCACCTCCTTTAGTGAAGAGGAGGATGATTTCTTCTCCCTCATCTACGTTGATGGTTTAGCCTGATTGTTTGGTTCCGGCAGTAGGTGCACCAAAGGAGACTGTCGTTTTAGACGAAGGCATTCCGCCGAGTGAAGTCAGTGTTGATGTGGATAAATTAGAAGAATCGAGAGATGATCCTTCGTCTGGTGTCACGATGGGGGAGAATGTTCCCAGGGCAGTGAGAGGCCAGATGGCGGGGCCCTCCTCTATTGTTCCGGTTTGGCCTGTGCACAAGAGAAAACGCAAAGCTTTTGAAGGAGTAGCATCTCCATCTATCATCCCCGTTCGGTCCTTTGATGGTAGGAAGGGCTCAAAGGAACGTGGAACCGTCGTCATTTGCGTTGGAGATATGCAATATAGTTACATAGACCTGGCGGATGCGGATCACATCGCCAACCGGTTTGATTCCCATCGGTGCGAGCTTGACTTCCACAGGATATCTTATGAGCAAGTCAGCAGGGCTCTCAAATCCTTAAACTTAATGGTACTATCTTCTCTATATTTGTTTGGTTCTTTCTCGATCTTGTCTTTGTTGACTCAATTCTTTCCTTTCAGACCATGGCCCTTGTCGAATTTCAGGAATGACAGGAGAAACAGGTGATACATCACTTGGAGGGGCGTCTGTTTGAGTAACTCGTTCGGCTCAAGCACAAAAGAAGATTCCTACTCGGGAGAAAGAGGCTGCAGAGACTGATAACACTCCTGGTACACTGCTCAATCAGAAGGAGGAAGAGCTAAAGAGGCTCCGATCGAAGTTGGCCCAATACCAAGGACAATGTGAGTGGTTGAAAGCACGTCTCCAATCGGCCGAAAAGCTGGCCCAACTTCGTGAGGAGTCTCTTTAAACAGCGAAACGCAGGATACTTGAGTTTGAGGAGTCTCGTGCGAAGGATACTACTATCTTAAAAGACTCCCAATGTAAATTGTCTAAGAGATTAAAATATGCCGAAAAAATAATTCGTTGTATGGGTTTAAGTGAAGCTCTCCCCCCGGTAGAGGAAGTGGCAGATACTCGAAGCTCGACTATATAATTTTCGTTTGAAACTTTGTGCTTAGTGACTTTTACCTGCTCAATAAGAAATCTTTGCTTTTTCGTCAATAGTGCTTTTTCGTCAATAGAGGTCATCTCGTTACTTTTGGTTGTAACCCTTGTTGCGTAAATCAGTAGAATTAAAGTAACTTAAACTTCCCCTCTAGTAAGGGACTTTTGTTCGTTCAAAATATATAAACAACAAGAGTTGGGCAACTTAAACCCTCTGAGCAATAGAAAATCTTTAGGTTGATGGGCCGCGTCCACCCATTCGGGGAATTCCGTCCCCCTATTGACGACGTATACAAACGATAGGAGCTGAACGACTTAGACCCTTCGGGTGATAAGAAATCTTTAGATAGATGGACCTCGTCCATCTGTTCGGAGAGTTTCATCCCCTATTGACGACGCGTACGAATGATAGGAGCTGGATGACTTAGACCCTCCGAGCGATAAGAAATCTTTAGGTAGATGGGCAGCGTCTACCCGTCTAGAGAGTTCCATCCTTTATTGACGACGCGTACGAACGATAGGAGTTGGACAACTTAGACCCTCCAAATAATAGGAAATCTTTAGGTAGATTGGCCGCATCCACCCGTTCGGGAAGTTCCATCCCCTATTAACGACGCGTACGAATGATAGGAGTTGGGCGATTTAGGCCCTCCGAGCGATAGGAAATCTTTAAGTAAACGGGTCGCGTCCACCCCTTCAAGGAGTTCCATCCTCTATTGACAACGCGTATGACGATGGAAGTTGGGCGACTTAGACCCTCTGAACTATAGGAAATCTTTAAATAGATGGACTACGTCCACCCGTCTGGGAAATTTTATCCCCTATTGACGATGCGTGCGAACGATAGACGCTAGGCATGGGCTTATAGAAAATCCATTAAGTTGATTGCTTCAATAATTCAAGAAATACCCCCACAATCTGGAAGGAAAACCACTGGCAGTAGAACCTAATGATTACTTAGGAGTAGAAGTCGAGAGCTCCTGATCGCATGACAATATCCCGATCCCTAACAGCGTTCTGAACTTGATCTTCATGTACTTAGTGTTGTGCACAACTTCCAGGGCATTCAGGGCTGGCCTGCCCAGGATGATGTTGTAGAGCAAAGGAAGATTCACCACGTTGAATACAATGGAAGCTGCGATATGATTAGGGGGCGCTCCAAGGGTAACCGGTTAGGAGGTTGTAACCTGTCCCCTGATCAACAAAGATTCTTCTGATCGACAAAGATTCTTCTAATTTCGTACTGTCCAATCTTAGCGGTTATCACGAGGGGGTCGTGCCGGTTTGAGTTTATCCCGAGTAAATCTTCATCTGTAAAACCGATGATGAACTTTTTTTCCCTTTGTCGTTTATCAGTACTTGTTGTTAAAACTTCCCGTGACATAGTAGGAAGTGCTTTCGGGAGATAGAAGATCGGTGTGATCAAGCGTCCCGCCTCATTCCCTGATGGATTATCCTGGTTCTGGAGTATTACTCCATCTCTCCTGTTGGCCTAGGGCCGGGCGACTTGCCATTCCTCCGCCTGATCACATCGTGGCGGTTCGCGTCGGCAATCGGTGGGGGGATCTCTTTCCCTTCTGACGATAAATTCTTATAATCTCCCATCGCGCACTAGGAATTCTAGTTCATCTTTTAGCTTCTTGCAGTCGTCTGTTGTATGGCCGTAATCACGGTGGAAATGGCAGTATTTCGTTCTGTCCTTGTTGGGTTCCTCTTCAGCCGACCGTGGACGCCATCGAATATATGGTTTGTCTCTAATTAAAGCTAGGACCCGACCAGGGGTCTCGTTCAGTGGGGTATAGTTGTTATACCTCCGTGGAGGAGGAGAATTCGTTCAGCTCTTCCTGGGTGGGGACCTCTTGGGCGATCGATTATGTCCTTCCGAACGGATTGATCTCTCTTATGGTCGAATGCCTCAGCATCCTCCGCTGCAATATACTTCTCGGCCCGAGCGTAAAATTCTTGGATGGTAGCAAGAGACTTCTTCGTAATCGACACTTTCAGGCCGGAGGGCCGTAATCCCGTTAACAGCACAACCAACGTGATTGAATAGTTCAAAAATGGGATCTTCATCATTTCTGCTTTGAATCTTTCCAAAACGTCTCTTAATGACTCTTTTTCTTTCTGATGTAGTGACAATAACGAAGTGGATTTTCTCTTGAACCCCTACTTATCACAAACTGTGATTCAAATTGTTCTCGCAATTAGGAGAAAGTTCTTATGCTCAAAAGTGGAAGAGAATTGAACCAGACTAATACATTTCCCAAAAGTGTGGTCGGGAAATATTTACACATGATAGCATCGGGCATATTTCTGGAAACCATCACAGTCACAAAATGGGTCACATGGTCCCGAGGGTCTGTTATCCCATTGTACCTTTCCATGGGGGCAGGACTACGTTACTAGGCATGGGATTCGAAGAGATTTTAGAATCGAAAGGTGAAGCATGAAAATAGGGGGAGGTTTGGTCTTCCTGGGCCTGGGCTCACCTAAGTTCTTCATCGACAAGTTGTTCGATTTGCTTTCGAAAATCGCAGGGATCCAATATAGAGTTTTCAAACATTCTTAAAAATAAAAAGTGAATTTTTCCTCCAAAAAATAAATTTTTGATTTTCAGCGTAGAGTTTAATCTTGATGTATGTTTTTAGTGAGAACCTCTTAAAAAATATGTTTTAACCTAATTTAATCATAAAAAACAATTATCAAAACTTTTTTTCTCATTTTCTAGATATTTCATATACTTAATTTTTTTTAAATATCTAACGAGTTGATCAAATCTGATTTTCAATACTCCAAGTCTCATTTATTCTTTAACCTTATTCTTATCCTTATCCTTATCCCTATCTTTTGTCTTTTATCCTTATCTTTATTTCTTAAAATTATCCTTGTCTCCTTAACCTTATCCTCATTCTTAACATTATCATTATCATTATCATTATTATTATTTCATTTTATGTGCAGCTAATTGCATGTCTCCAAACAGAATTATAAAAATTGAAATGAATTAGAGTAGCTTGAGCTTGAGCAAATACAAGGAATACTTTTGGTAAATTAAAAGTCAAAGTTAAATTATCAATCTAAAAATATAATAACAGTATAGGAATTGCCAATAAAATCGAGGCACACATATCAACCATTATCAATGGGTGTAGCTCCAAATGGGTCACAAAGTCTTTTTGAAAAAATGGGAGTTTGAAGGCTCTAACTTGAATTTAATTTTGAAATTTATTAATTGAATGAGTTTATATTAATCTGTATCTCCAAAGAAGGTTGTAAAAATTGAAAATAAAGGAAATCCAGGATTTTAAGAAACTAGTGTGACAAACAATGAAATAAATATGCCAAAATCATTTTAAAATAAAATAATTTCCAAAACAAATATTGTCTTTATAATCATTCTTAAAATGATAGGTCAAGATTTGTTGACGGTGCCTGCAAATGAGAGGCTTCATGTTAAAATCAAAAGTAGCTGCAAATTGATCTTGTTCATGGCATTTCGTCTACAAAGGCATTCCTTTGGATGATGAAATGCCATGAACAGTGACCTATTTGCAAGATACTTGCTCATGGGGTCCTTCTTTTTAAGGTCCAATTTATTAAAATTGATCTCAGCTCAAATTGTGGGGAACAGTCTGCCTAAATTGATCTCAGCTTGGTAGTCAAATTTTTGAACTGCAATAGTCATTTTATTCTTAAACAGCATGGTTTGTGTCAGTCAAGTGCAAACCATTTGAGGAATTCATCATTAAATCATAACTAATATAAATATTTAGTGGTAAAAATTTTCACTCGTGGTTGATTTTTTTAAAGAAAAAAATTATGACAAAAACATTATATTATAAAATAAAAAGAAGATAATGTAAGTATAAAGTTTAAAATGAAGTCCACAAAGCCCATACACCAATAATAGCATGGAATTTAAGTTGATGCTGTAATAAAAACTTGCAAAATATTTGTTTAAAAGAATATGAAAAAAAAAAAGAAAGAAAAACTATAACATCAAAACTAGGGGATGTTTTCATGACACTAGGGTTACCTAAAAATAATACCTTTCTCGACCTTTTGGCTAAAATCAAGGGTTACATAAATATATAAATTAAGACAAATAAAACAAAATATTTATACATATATAATGTTAACCGTATGTTAATTGATAATATTGATGTTGATGAAAACAAAACATACACATTGTGTTGGGAAATTAATTTATCGTGTGTTTGGATTGTGGACAAAAATACACCTTGAGTACGGATGCGTAATGGGAAGAGTCGAACTCAGACTTTTATAAAGGGGAAATGAGACGATATCAGTTGAGTTAAAACTTATTGCCGGATGCCTGAAATAATATTGTTTAACAAGAATACACCGCTAGTATGCCATATTAGTTTCGACAGTATGTCAAGCAATTGAACTGTAGGGTACATGGTTCAAAATCCGTTAAGAAACTCCAACACAAACTTTCACCCTGAAATCCAATCCAATATATAACTATAGCTCCATATCGAAATAGAAACACTATCTATATCACTAAAAGCCAACCCGAAAGACATAGTCCTATTGCAAAACTTGAAATATAAGAGAAGAAGGTCACAAGGTCAAACCGTTATATTTAAATTCAAAAATAAAGGAAAGGAAAGGCTACATAAATTGAGATGATTGACAATCGATAAAATAAAAGTTGTGATATTGACATATTCCATTTCCAACATGGAGAAAAGAAGAGTCACAAGCTCAACATCGAGAGAGACTCTCTTTTCTGGCAGGCGTGTTCCGATGGGGAGTTCTCGGTTCCGTCAGCTTATTGGCTGCAGAAGGAGGGCTCGGGAGAGTCAAACGAGGACAGGATAGACTGGAATGGCTTATGGAAGAAGAGGTGTCCTGAGAGGGTGAAAATGTTCTGCTGGTTGGCGTTAAAAGGTAGAATTGTGACAAATGCTGAATTGAATCGCAGAGGCATCACTCAGGAAGGCTCATGTCCTATCTGTAAAGAAGAGGATGAGTCAATTGTGCACTCTTTGCGGGACTGCAGGCATGCAAAATCAATTTGGATTGCCCTGATCCCAGACATAGAATCGATAAATTCCTTTTAGGATGGAAGCCGACACAGTTGGCTTTGTAATGGTTTAGAGGGCAAATTTAAGCTGCACTTGATTGAAGAGGGTCATATCTTCATGCTAACTATTTGGTCCATCTGGAAGTCGAGATGTTGTGTAGTTCATCAAAGGACGACAGAGCCCCCCAGCTCGGTGGCAAACAGGATTCGGAGCATGAGGAAAGAAATTAATGACAATTCCATCTTGTTCAGGAGAAGGAAAGAAGACGTTAGAGTTAGTTGGGTGCGCCCCAGGGAAGGAAGCATTAAGCTTAATATAGATGGAGCTGTAAACCTGGAGAAGGGTCATGCTAGTGCAGGAGGGCTGTTCAGAGACTCTCAGGGCAATTGGATTCACGGCTTTTGGATGAAGATGGGAATCACGAAAGGGGAGTTTACTGAATTGTGGGCCTTGAGAGAGGGGCTGTTGATTGCGAGAAGAAAAGGATTTCCTAACTTATCCGTGGAGTCGGACTCCATGCTCTTGGTTGAAGCCATTAATAGGGGTGTGGGAAACAAGCACCCTTGGAAGCATATGGTGCAGGAGTGCAGAGGAATCATGTCGGATATTGGTGTGACAGAGATCTCCCACATTTTTAGAGAAGCTAATAGCTGTGCGGATAAGTTAGCTAAGTTGGGGCAAGAGAGTGATTGGGGTATTCAGGAATCAAGCTCCCCTCCGGAAGGTTTACCTCGCCTCTTAGCGCAAGACTTGTCCGACAAGTTCTGGATTAGAAGCAGGGGTAGCCCCCTGCTTGCGGTGTAGTCCCTTCTGGGTCTTTTTACTGTGTTGTTTGTTTGTTATTGTCTCTTTTCTACCAAAAAAAAAAAAAAAAAAACAAGCTAAAGCCCCCACAAAATTCAAATTCAAATCAAAAGAAAATAAAATTCATAATATCCCCTGTGCATACAATCGCACAAAACAAAAGGTAGAGAGCGGTAATATGTCACTGATATTTGTAGGATAATACTGCCATCATCAGATGACGGAAAAAAACAGGTCACTTTTGTCAAAATAAAGAATTTTGTTTATAACAATCATATTGGTTGAAGAATGAAGAATAACATGACTGGAAAATGTTGTTTACAACACTTACCCCGCCCCCCCCCCCAAAAAAACAAAATCTTCCTACAGTGCATTTTTAATTAGGTAATCTTGTTAAATTTTACGGGACCATTTTTTGACATTTTCAAGTTCAAAAGTGAAATAAAATGGATTCTGATGCTGTCTTTAAAACAAGTTGGCTGCAGTTTAAAAGTGATTTTACCATCACAAGTGAATAAACTTATCGAGCCTCAGCTTTCAATATTATCAACAATGGCAGAATTCCATCTCTAAGCTGTGTTGGTTGGTGGAAGATATTCCACACATGGTGCCCATATCTTGGTACTCGTAGATCAAACAATACAAGGAACGAAGCAAGGGTGGTGAAATATTCATGAATTTACATCCAAAGGCGTAGCTCTGATTGCTGAAAACGCATTACAGCAGATTGATAGACATTGAAATTACAAACAAGGAGCACCAAGTCACAAAAAACCAACAAAAAATTCCCTCAGCCTAATATCATATGCACCCAGCACCATAGCACAAAACAAGGGATAAAAGTGTTAATCACTTGTGTTTTGCAGCCATTGCCAGGGTATCATCATTAACTTTGCCAAAATAAGTGTGAAGTGGGATGGAAACCGGAACCACTTGGGGGAAGAAAACAAAAAAAAAAAAAAAAAAAAAAAAAGAGGGCCCACAAGGCGAGAGAGATCTCTGTCATGTCTGTCTACCGCTTGGGTTCATTCAGAGTCTTTCCCTCAAAAAATTCACCCAGCATACGGTCGAGATCTTCTGGTGTGTATCTGATGTATTTTTGAGGGTTTTTTCCACTTTCAACTAGAGCCCTGCAATGCATTAAAAGCACAAAAATCAACATCAGAATCAAGAGACCTCAGGTTTTTCTTTTTCCCCCTGGAGGGTGGAAAGTGTTGGGGGGGGTCAGATCCGGATGTGTTTAGTTGTGGGATGCAGAATATGTGTTGGATATTTGTTAGCATTCCATGGAGGTATAATTGGGGATCCTGAAATCATTTTTAGCGCCACAACGTTATTATCTTTTGTAACGGCTGCAAAAGAAATGAGGATCTTGTATCTCTAAGCCTCCACTAACCATGGAAGGTGCAAAATTCGAGTTCCAGTGACAATATAATAAAGTTTTCACCAAATGCAGATGTGGTTACACTTGTAAGACGTACCCAAAGCGTCTAATGAATGATCTGTATGCTGGCAACAAGACTTCAGCAACTGCAAGCCTCAGAGACTCTCGTAGCTCAGTGTCAGGTACAGTCCACTGCGACTGTCTCTGATGGAGCTCCTCAAACTGCATATTAAATGTTTTGAACCTATAACAAAAGGAACATAAGATTGCACTCAGCAGTGACTTTGTAAGAAAAGCATGCAAGGATAGACATTGAAGGAAGCAAGAAGAGGTGAACCTGTCTTTAACTAATGCTCTTGAAACCCCGCTACTACTTCCTGCATCTGTTCCCACTGCATTCGCACTTCCTCCAGACGAGGTCAATCCCTGAATGGATAGAGATTGCAGAATCTACAAAGAGAACACGGGAAACAAATGTGAGATATAATACAAGAGCAGCGCAGACTGAAATAATTTTGTGAGATGAATTTCCAATAGCATCAACTGCCATTCACAGGTCCAATAGGTTTCACTATTTCCGCCTGAAGAGTTAACAATTACAATTGCTCTAAAATACAAATAAATTACTTCACTTTCCACATCCCAAAACATTTGAAGCAATTAATTTCCTCAAATGGCAACAAGGTAAAATGTAATAACCATAAATTGTGTCGACTCAATTCCTTAAGCAGGTTCATACAGTTTGAGTCCATTTTCAACGTCACAGGCCCATGAACTGAGGAAGGATTACTTGAATTCGATTTGGACTACCAAAAAGTGACCAGCCTACCGTTATCTGAAGCATCACAAGGTTGAGTATTGTATGGGTATGGGATTGATCCCCATGATTAATCTGCAAATTTTTGGAGGTAGGCTTACTGATATTCCATGGATTTGAAGGTTTCATTTTATCTGGATCATAATTAATACTCTTTCATATAAATATATATATTAAATTAAGCAAAGAATTTGAGTATAAACATAGATAACAAGCTTTCCAAATTAAAATTCAGAAGTAAAAGCTATTTAAAAGTAAATAGATGAGTCTATCAGTGCAAACCTAAAGAGCTGTGGAAGAGATTCCCACCATTATAGACAAACGATAATAATGAGGGAAAAAAAAAAAAGATAAATGGATTGGGTTGGCAAAATATAACTAATATGACCCATTAACTCGGCCCACAAATAAAAAATGCATCTTAGTACTCCCCAAGGACAAAGGTCATTCCAATTCTGAGAACAGTACAACACAAGAGTAAATATCTCCTAATGCCTAGAAATATAAATCAAAGAAAGTAAGCACTTGCTCTGGCATGAAATATCACTTTACAAAGATCTGGTCAACATAAAGCACAAAAATATAATCAGAATGAATACACTTCCACATGCAAATTCAAAAAACTAGTCAATGATTTTTTTTATTTTATTTTTTTTTGGGATTGGCAGTATGGAAGGCCATAGGTAACAAAGTCCAATGATGAAAGAGAGAGAGTTAAAAGTCAAGTGATCAATGGGCAAGCATATAGACCTCAAATAGAATAGTTGAGCCTGGTTCTTGGGAAAAAAAACATGCAAACAAAAAGAAAGTTAGAGATCTTAAACAAAATAAAATAAGAAAGCTAAAATATAAATCTCAAAATATATGAAGAGGCAATACCATTGTTCTTAATTCATCTTAGGGATTCAAAAGGTAGAAGCTTTAGGAATATTAACGAGCACAATAAATACCAAAACTGTTCCATTAGCGAGTGGGGAAGACAGACAAATAATTGTACTAACCTTTGCCCATGCAATTCTTTTATACTGATTTGCATGCTGCTGAACAACTCTACGATGCCTCTGCACCCAGTCATCTCCCAATAAATCCTTGGCTTCAGACCTGGAAAAACAATCATTGCAATGTACCAGTACCATCCGTACAAAGGCCATGAACCGAAAGTGTGAGATCGTAACAGGCACATATACCTGCGCACAGATCTGACAATATAGTGAATATTATTCATGAGAAACAAATGGGTTAATGCAGCATCCTTATACTGCTTAGATTTTCCATCTAAATTGGTTTGAAGAGCCTGCATAATTCGCATTGTTACAGAGGCCAACTGAGAGTTTGTCTCCTTTCCATCTTCAAATTCTTGAAATAGTTGCTTCAAGGTTGACTGGTAGCTGTTTTATGAAAAAGAAAAGGTTATTTCAGTAGTACCAAGGCAGGAGAGAATCCAGTCAGTAAGTATCTTGACACAGCAGTTTACAGTTCCATGACATGAATTAATCAAATAGAATGCACTGATACCATAAACTGCAACAAATAAATGAAGACATGCTGCTATATACACCCAGACATATTGCTTTGGTCACAAATCTGAAACAAGTTAGATGAGTAGAACTTGCCAATAGTAATTTAAAGCTCGGACGCTAAAGGGAAAAAGAGAAATCCAGACTGACTTCATTTCATGGAAAGCCTCCTTTAAAGAAAATGTTTCTCTCAATTGTTTTCCTGAAAATTACTTTTTGGGGAAACAATTTCTGTAATTTAGGAGAAATTAAAAATTGTAATGCTGTTTTTTTTCCAAATTTGTACCAACCAGAAAGACCAATTTTATCAAATTGATTAGCATGGAAAATGATTTCCAACTAGAAGTCCTTTTTGTAAATCATCGTCTTGAAGTTTTCTGTCCGTTCAGGTTGACCAGAAAAAAGGGGAGAGAGAGAGAGGGAAAAAAATGATGTACCTTTGCAAAAAATTGTTTATTTTGTACTTGAGACTTGTGAGTCCTACAACTTCACATTTCTAGTTCTAGTTTCATTTATTCATTATACAATTTGAATGCATCCGGATGAGATCAAACTTGTCTAAGACATTTTGCACCTACACCTCCTCAACACTTCACTCAATTAAAAATTTGTTAGTCCGCCTATTAAAGTAGTTGTGGTTTTTGTGTTCACAAAAGTAGACAGCAATTACACTGACAATAATGGACTATTCATGGAAGACCTATTAATGGAACATGGGAATCCATGAAATGGTCAGATACATTATCAAATCAAAGTTTGGAGTAATGAGATTTGGATTTCATTAAAGTTATCATGTGGTCTGATGAAAAAATGTTGAGAAAAAAAAAATGATCACGCTAATGCAAGTCTCAAGAACAAAGAAATAGTTAGATGGACTTACTCAAACAGAAACTTCACATAATTAATCACATAGCTTGTTAATGGGTGAACAGTTCCATCTGACACAGCAGTCTTGGTTGAATCTTTTTCAACTGCTTCTTCAAAATCACCAAAAGTTTCTTTGGCTGTCAGGGCAAGTCGTTTTGTCAATCCCAATGCAGATTCCCACATTCCATTGCAGGCCTTACCATCAAAAATGGTTTCAATCTGCCAGAAAAGGACAAGTTATTCATCTGCCAGCAAATCATTTTACATCATTAACATGCAAAACTCATTTGATCAGCAACTAGCTTACAATCTAGCAAGCATGCATACTTCAATATGGGAGCTGTTTCCTTATTAAATATGATACTACTGGCTATGCGTCCTACTTCCCATGAGCCACATCCTTTTCTTATTAATTGTCCAACGCATACTTGACAGATAATTGAGTGATACTTCAAGACTTTTTTGAGGCATGTTATTTTCACAGATAGCACATGTATTGATTGTTACTTATCGATCAGTAAAACATCTACAACTTCTATCACTGTCATATATCATTGCACTCTGCTTTAAAATCTGTAAATTTCTAAATAGCTTAGTTAAACATTTAAGAATAAAAATCATCAAGAAAATAACAAAATCGTCGTTGTAAATATATTAATATCATAATTATAGGGCTGCATTCTTGACATGTTTTATACTTATTCAAAGTTTGTCATATCAATCATATCTGTACTGTGTTGTATCCATGTCCCATACTCATATTTGTGGTTTAAAGCTTACAATTATAATCATGAGAACAAGAACAGATCAATTTTCAGACGATCATTCACCACTTGAACCTAAGTTGTTTGCTCAAAAAATTGAAGGCTTTACAATACTAGCATGCCCAACATGATCATATTGTACATCACAAACAATATAGCTGGTGATTAGATAGTAAGAGAGGAAGAATTTAGTGTACATGAATGATGAAGAAAGTGGGTTTGGGTGCAGTACACGCATTCAAATTGTCATTTATGGTGTAAGTTACACACAAGCTGAATTGGCTTTTATCAATTTGAGTCATAAGGACTCAAGAACTTAGTGTTTCAGTTTAGTCACGATAAAAGTGATGGAAATGTTGAGATTAAGCTATTTTATGATTCAAGAGCACAGTGTAAAAGTAAAACATCAAGATGTGCTAGAACTAACTGGAGAGAAAGCACCACCCAAAAGAATCACGTTTCTGTATCCTGTGTATCATGTACAACCAGAAGATTATCACCTAGCACAACTGGAGGTGTATCCAATCATAGAAACAAACACAACATGCAAAAATAGGTCCTATATAAGTAAGCCCCTCCAATATTTGTAATGGTAAGAGCCTCTTGAATTAGCTATCTTTAACCTACAGCCACAGCCTTACCACCACTAAATCCAAGTTTTCACAAGTGCCATGTTGTTTAATAAGCCCGAACCCATGCAAGATATATGACATAGTTGCACATGGTCTATTATTCTGAACAAATCAGTCCAAACAAGTACACTTAGATATCAAAATGACCAGTAATAACATATCTAGTTTGGCATTCCTCAATTATGGCATCGGTAACCATATGCTTTTTAAGAATGTATGGATTCAACGCTACCTCTGATTGAAGTTCTCTCATTATCTCGTACATGTCTAGAAGTACAAATAACTTCTCCGGAGATCTTTTACTTTTGGCAATTGCATCTCCAAAGCTAAGGAGTAACTCGACACTACTTGCAGTTACTTCTGCAAAGCATTGGTCCCTCAGAGAATCAACCCCACTGAAAATCTGGTCACAAAGTTTTCGCTCACCAGCAAAAAGTAGCTTGACCTACAAACCATACTTAGTCAGCAAAGCATCATCAAAATTTAGCTTTTTTTAGTTACATGCATCCTTACAGCAATTCTCATAAAATGAATCCAATTTCCAATCTTGGCCTCTAGAACCTCCCACTGCATCTTCTGGACATCATCTTTGCTGAGTTTTTCAACTCCCAATTTGCGAAGGCTCTGCTCCAACACTGAAGATCGCGCATCCCTACAGAAAATGGTATTAATATTTTTTCATATTTTATGATAGATGAAGAATTGTTACAAATGAAATTTCAGAGATTAAACAAATTTAGATCTCTTATCAGAACTCTCTCCCAGAAGATGAGCCTGTACATTCTTGTCCCTCATCGGTGGCTTAGTAGGATTAACCAAAGCTTTTTATCGAATGATAGAGCAGATCCAAGCAAGTCACTTCTCTTGATGAGAAAATTAGAGCTACATTGGCCATGGTGAATACTATTTCCTAATTCAACTCAGGCCACTAATGGCAAACAGAAAAGGACCCCAAGGATTTCAAATGACAAAAGAGCAGTAACATGGGTTGCTGTAAAACAAGTGTGGAGGCCTGTGAGCACATCTGCTAGGCCTCATTAGCAGCTAGTCCAACTGATAGGCTTTGAATGGTACAAGACCCAATAGATGGATCTTCTTTTAAGTCAAGGCCAAGTCCATTTAAAGGACAGTTGCTTCACTATAGAAGACCTAGGAGATATTCGTCTCAAAGGCATCTGGTCCCTTCACGAACAAATAAGTTTATGCTTTGTCCAAACAAGGTACACCATCTTCAATTTTCTAAAGCAGACAACACAGCCTTTTGAAGATTAATGAGAGCTCAATGGACAAAGGCTTGCAAGGATACTGCTTTCAACAATAGGTCCAATAGTAATTTCAGACAGAATGGAAAAACATCTTTGGCATGAGAACAACCGCAAAAAAGCAACAAAAAGTTGGATAGCTCAGGTGGTGGGTTACAGTTTATTCAAAAAAAAATAAAATAAAATAAAGACATGTAGATTCTAGTCTTAGTCAATAAAGTGTCGAAAGTCTATTGAAGGGTAACATGCCAGAGTAGTAATAAGAAAAACAGAAAATAATGAATCATCCCGTGTTTTCTCTGAAGGGAAATGAAATATTCCATATGATTCATCAAGGGCCAACAAGGGAACAATTTTATCAATGGTGGTACAAAATCTGTTTCACATTGACCTTATTAGGTCCTTTAGGGGTGATAAAACAAGGACCCTTTTATTGCTATGAGCATTTTATTCTTTGGGACTTGCATGCTCATCAGGACACTGAAACGATTGCCATACGTAAGGTTGACCAAGGTGATATTTGCTGTTATATGACACGATCGTGCACTAGGAGATGTTTACTGATGGTATAACAGGAAATTCCAAGTCGAAGCTTTCCAGTCATGTGATGAAAGGAGTTATGATTGATCAGGATATTAGCCTTAAACCAGACTCTTGCATCCAATAAACCATTTCTTTCTAGTTATGTTAAGTGTCTTGATTTTGCTATATCTGATTCCCTTTTTTACCATCTTATTCCTTTAGTATGGTTTGATTTGTAGCGAATGCAAGGTTATATCAAGGGAGAGCGTAGCAACTCAACATAGGCTTTTAGTTTTAGATGTGCATATACCTAAAAGGCAAAAAAAGTGTTACCAATTTATAGAGCCAAGAATTAAGTGGTGGAATCTGAAATAGGAAATAGTGACGACCTTCAGAGACATTAATTCAAGTAGTTAGTTGATCCACTAATAATGATTCGGAAACCATATGAGTAAAAATATCTAATAATATTAAGAATATAGATAAGAAGGTTCTTAGCATATCTAGGCTGTTAGACACCAATAGACAAGGAGTCATGGGGATGAAATGAAGAAATCTAAACTGTTATACGAACCAAACGAGAGTATTATAAGAATCTTAAAAGTAAGCGACGAAGTGATGTATTTGAGAAGTACAAGAATGCCAAAAAAACAAGAGGTAAAAAAATTATTCACGAATCAAAAAGTAAAGTATATAATAAATTATATAAAAAACTAGAAACTAAAAATAGAGAAAAAGAAATTTACAGAATTATTTAACTAAAGGATAGGAAGTAAAAAGATATAAATAGTATTAGATGTATTAAAAATAAGACCAATAGTATTCTTGTAAGGAATGAGGATGTAAAAAGGCATTAGAGAAATTATTTTGATAACCTCTTTAATGTTGAGGGTGCAAGAGATACGGCAATATCACAATACCTACAGCGGAGATCAATAGGGAATATAAACACAAGATTCGTCCTTACAAAGTAAGAGAGATTTTTAAAAAATGAAGAATAACAAAAGCCATGGGACCCAATAACATCTCTATTGAGGTGTGAAAGTGTTTGGGTGAAATGGAGGTAGAAATATTGATGGATCTCTTTAACAAAATCTGATAAATCAAGACAATACCCAAAACATAGAGGCAGAGCACAGTTGTACCACTATATAAGAATAAAATAGACATACAAGATTATTCCTATTATAAGGGAATTAAACTTATTAGTCATATTATGAAATTATGAGAGAAAGTAATGGAATATACATTAAGACCAGAGAAAAGCGTGTCTCAAAATCAATTTGAATTCATGCTAGAATGATCTATCACCGAAACCGTTCACTTGCTTAGACATTCGATGGAAATGTTAGAGTGCAGAAGAGAGATTTACATATGATATTCATTGATCTGCAAAAAGCATACAATAGGTTTCTTAGAGACATACTATGGTAGACGTTGACGAAAAAGGGGATCTCCTTGAAATACATTGATTTCATAAAAAAAAATGTATGAGAGAGTTGTTATCAATGTAAGAACCTACTAGAGTTTAAGGGATAGCTTCCCAATTAACATTGGGTTTCACCAAGATTCGGAATTAAGTTGCCTCCTTTTTACAATAATGATAAATAAAATAACAAAGAGTATCCAAAATAAAATACCATCATGCATGTCTTTTGCAGATGATATAACACTGGTCAATAAAACTAGAGGGTGTATTAGTACTAAATTGGAATTATAAAAGGACATACTAAAATTTAGAGGATTAAATTGAGTCGGTCAAAAACTAAGTACATGAGATGCATGTTTAATGATAGTCATTAGAATGATGAAGAAAATGATTAAGTTAAAAGGACAAAATATAATAAAGAGTGAATGTTTTAG